>NW_018921862.1:190328-265229 GCF_002207925.1 Prunus avium
TTTTTTTTCTTTTTGTTGTTGTTGTTGTTAATTTTCCTATTTTTCTATATTTTTTTGTTGTTGTCAATTTTCCTATTTTTCTGGGTTTCTGGGTTTGTAGATGCTGGCTGGAGGAGATAGAACTGGGGAGGGGGACGATACACCCTATTTCTTGGTGCTAATGGTTGGAAATAACTTGCTTCTGTCAATAGAGATTGAAGATTGGGTAGCAATGAAAGAAAGGGGCAGCGAGGCAGAGCCATTGAACATATAAATGATTGTGAGCTGACAGAGCACCACACTTGAGAGGTTGAAGACAACGGCCTGGGTTGCTGCTTCAATGTTTTTTTTTTGGGGGGTTCAATTTTCTTCTTTTTCTTCAATTTTTTTCTAAAAAATAATTTTTTTAAATGATTTAACTGAAAATTGGATGAAATGTTAGGAATTTAGACGGCAGGGGGGAAATTGGAGAAAAAAAAAAGTTCATATCCTTAATTTTCTAAAAAAAAAGAATAGGGGGCTAATTGAAAATTAGGTACAAGTTTATGGGGCAAATCACTAGTATACCCTATCTTTAATTACAACAAAAGGGAAAGAGATGAAGTGGGTAGGCCCCTCTGTTTGTTAAAATAATTATATATATTATTTCAACATTTAAAATGACCAATTTTCCCTCATATTTAACAACAAATTGGATGAAATGTTGAGATTTAGACAGTAGGGGGGAATCGAAAATAAAATTTAGTTCGAATCCTTAATTTTTGAAAAAAAAGGATAGGGGGTAAATTGATAATTAGGTACAAGTTCAAGGGGTAATTCGGCAGTTTACCCGTTTTTTTTATCTCTTACACTACATCTGTGTGTATGAACTAGAGGGTGTCTATTTTGGTACCTTGTGAAGAATCTATGAAGCAAGCACCAAGGAAGAATGCCTTTATAAAAGTGAAAACTTGGAGACAATCCAAGAAAGCTTCAAGGGTAAGAAAGCTTCATCATTTCCTCCCTTTTCGTTTGGGCATAGATGAGATTAAACATAAAAAGATACTGGGAAATTGGATAGCATCAGGCTTAGTAAGAACAAAAATTTGCTTCCGCCTCTTTATATATTTGATTCATGTATGTTGTAGCCTAAAATCCAGTGAGTTAAAATTTAAATGCATGTTTCCTTCATAGTTAATACGTGATAATGTCTTGAATTAGTGTTGCTCAGTTAATTAATTAAGGGTAATTATCTCTTAGGTATATTTTGGGAAGTAGTTGCTTGTCGGGTCGAGGGTTCTGCTCCGATCTTCAAGTTTCAAAAAGTGATTTGACGTCCCATCATTCCTTTTGCTTTGTGCTCTAAGGTGTTATTGAGATGGTGCACGTGAAGGCTCAAAGGAGTTTGTGCCTACTAGTCTTCTCGGCTGTGAAACCATCGGGCCATGACTAGTAAGTTTTTACTTTCGCTATTGGGCTGCAGCTTTGGGCCCAATTTATGACCAGGGTCAAGCCTTGTTTCTTGGGCCGAGCTTGTTGTGCCACAAAGTTGAGGTCCATCCCTTTAATTTTAGCTTTGGGTCTGGTTACTTTTGCTTTTAGGCCCAAAATTCGGCTCGATGGGCTTATGCCACGTCATCTCTTCTCGTTTAGTTATGGAAAAAGAAAAACAATTTCCAGTTAAAGAAACAAATAGATTTTAAAAGGAAAAAAAACCACAACAGAAGACAGGTTTTCAGTTGCTGTGGCAGCTTTCAATTGGCCACTGGATCAAAGAGCCGAAGACATCGTAGCAGCGAACCCAGACTTCTTTCAAAACCTCCCTTGGGAGTTGAGTGAGACAGAGACAAAAACCCAGAGAAAAAGGTGACTGGCATCACTCTCGTCTCACTCTCATTTCACATCAGCTTGGAATTTAAAATCTCCAGTTCGACAGAGATGGAAGTTTTTCGTACAAGAAAAAGAGAACCAATGAATTCTCTATCTGTATTCACTCATTCTGAGGTAAAAAAATTTGATCCCTTTTTGTGTTTCCTTCAATTCGTACTGTCAACTACCTGCCTCTGTGATTTCACATCTTAATGTGCAGAAATTTCCTCGGTTTTGCTATAAATTCAGCTGCTGTCATGGGTTTTTTTGTTTTCTATAATTGGTTATTTTCTGTATGAAGATTGTTGGTGTTGGACTTTTGCTTCTTATGGAAAATTTAGTTTTGTACCATAACACTCTAACCACCTTCTAGGTGCATTTTTTTACTACTGAATTCTTGGAAATATAATCAGACCAAAAGAAATTATGGGATTTGATGTGAAAGGTTGAGGCTTTCTCTCACACCTGTGTGTGTTTTCGATTGGCTGTTATGTATAACACACTGTCACCTTAACATATATATTATATATGTACATAAGCTTACATCAAGGTGGGTTGAGGAGAAATGGTTTTCCATGAACAATTAATTGGGATAAAGAGCATGTGGCTGAAGTACTCCTCATGCTTTGGGGTTGGAACAATAACAGGAGAGATTAGTCAAAGAAGTAATCTTAGTCTAGGGAGCTCGCCTCCATGCATTGACTCTGTAATATTGTCTTTTGAAATTCTGTATTAGATATTGACTATATTTTGCACTTTGACAGATTATGGAAATGGAAAATTTAATTAAGCATGCAGGACAACAGTCGCTTAGTCAGGAGTTTTTCCAAGATCTTGCAACGAGTTTCAGGTGATTTCAGTAATGCTAAATAGTAGCCTTTAGCCTTAATTAGGTAGACAGATTTGTTATATTTACTTGTCAAAGGAAAAAAACGAAAAGAATAACTTCTTAGTGTTAAATATTCATTGCATACTTCAACATAACGGGGTTTCTTTTATTAAGTTTTTTTTGCTTTGCTCTGTCTTTTCAGTTGCACTCCAATCCGTGCTGGAAAACCTGATATAACTTGGGAACAGGTTTTTCATTTCTTTTTTCCTTTTCCCCTCTTGCATCTAAATCTTATTGTTTATATTTTATATGGAGCTTGTTGTAATGCTATCATGTTCTTATTTTGTTATAGGTTCAAAGTTGGTTCCAGAACAAACAAAAAGAGTTGCAAGCCAATTGCAATTCCTCACCTACTGCGCTCGAGTTATTTGTTGATCTTTCAGATTCAAATGTTTCAAGCAATGCAACTGAAAACTCTCAGAAGCCGAAAGGTCATCCTTTTTGTCAGTATGGATAAAGTTGTAGAAGAGATTGTCATGAATGTATTTTAATGATTTTTTCCTGTGATGAAAATTTTAATTTTATCATGTAGTGAGAATTATTTCTATGCTAGCATCAAATTGACATAAATAAAATTTAATGATGCAAATTACTGTTAATTTCTTTCCATTCCAGATTAGAATGCACCAGCTTGGATCCTTTCAAAAACCATTGTAGCATGTTGGTGCTACCTTGGCAGAGAAGGGCAAACCTTCGTCATTCTTGATGTCCATGACCTAATTGATCAATTTCTGGTGCTAACAGTATTAATAACATCCATAAAGCTTTAACCACTGGCCGTGTAGCAATATCCTTGGCCGTGTGTACATGATGTTTTTTTCTGGACCAGAAATCATACATTCGCTTATGATGGGTCCTCAGAAGTGCAATTGTATACTGTTTTTGAAGTGCAATAAATTCTATTCCTGTTTCCCTCTTTTCGTCAACCAGGCCCAAACAATTCCATAACCCAGTTACTATACTTTTGGTCTGATAGGAGCTGTACTTTCTTTCTTGATTGGCTTGGATTCTGCTAGCATGATAGTATCTGTGGTCAAACTTACATCTGTTTTGGCTTATAGTAATTAGTTGTATGCACTATATTTTTACCTCAGTGTAAAACTTTTGCGTGCTGTGTGTCTCCATGTCTTATTATCTTTCTTCCTTTAGTGCAGCCGTAAGTTTTAAGTCGCTCTTCCAGGCTTTTGGGCTCATTATTGCTGCTATCTTCTTTAGATGGCAACCATCTGACATAGTTTTCACGAGCAGGTGCTCCTGCAACATTTATTTGGCGTGTCTGTCTGTTGTATAGAATGCTTATGCTGTCCTTATGTGATGATAAATATTGAATTTTACAGTTGTGATACAGGAACTTATTGCTTAACACGTAATCTCAAAATTTTAATCATGCATGTTGGTGGAATTGGGAATCTTCCGTCTATCTCTGAGTTCAATTATTAATTTTCTGAAAAATTTACTTGATAACTTTAACTCAGGTACATGGATCACAGAACTCCACGAGTTGGCATTTGAAGCACGATCAGCAAAAGATGATGCGTGGTAAGAATTCATCTATTCAAGGAAAAAAACTTCTTTTTCTAAGTACAATTTATGTGTTTCTGCATACTAAGTATTTGAAAATTATACTTGATTTTTTATGTTTCATTTGAAACAATTCTTCGTTGGTATGTGGCATGAGTATATTCCCTGTTTATTATAAGCGTAAGTTTAGCATATAAAGCAATGGCATCATTTAATATACATTATGCAAATCTTTTCTGTTTTGCATTAGCTCTCCTGGACCATTTTTCTGAGGGAAAAGGTAAAATATAAACTACAGACAGATCCATAACTTGTGATTGTAGTTCTAATGCAGTGCAATCAAACTCAGGTTCAGAAGAAAATTGCCAAACCTGATTATGCTTGAACTGGAAGAAAAATGAACTGACCTAATTTACTTGCTAGGAAATCAGCCAAAGTAGTTATGTCTTTTGCATTTCGAATAGTTTACTTTCGTGGATTAAAGTATGAAAACTCCTTTATTCTCTAATATATTTTGTTACTATAAATTAACTCAAGATGTTTTGGGAATTAAATAATTGCAGAAAAAATAGAAATTCAATGTGAAAATTTGTACATTGTTTATTATCATTTCAATTCAAATTTCACTAAAGTCATAGCTTAACATTTCTTTGGTTTCCAGGTATGATGTTGCTTCATTCCTCTCTTACAGAGTTGTTAATTCAGGAGAACTTGTAAGATTCGTCCTCATCTTTATTGTTCATTCTTCTCCATTTGGGTGTAAACATAGTTCTTAGCTTAGGTGACTTTTCTAATTAGAGTTCCTTTAGAATAATGCAGTAAAATATTCCATTATGTCTTGTTCTCTGTGCTTTATTTGCATCATTCCCAGTCATGATAATTTTCATTTTCAACCAGGCATTAATTTTTCAATGACTAGGTTCGATATTCTTGCAAATGTTGTCTCTGCTTGATGAGAGATTTTACTATGTTTGTCCAATGTATGAAAAGGAGTTCAATGTTGTTCTATGTGACAGGAAGTTCGGGTGCGATATTCTGGCTTCGGTAGGGAGGATGATGAGTGGGTGAATGTGACTAGAGCAGTGCGTGAGCGCTCTATTCCTTTAGAAGCCTCTGAGTGTCATAAGGTGAAGGTTGGGGACCTAGTGCTAAGCTTCCAGGTAATCTTTTACTTTATTTCTTTGCAATCTGTTCCTTAAGCTGTCAATCATGAGTATAGGGGTCCAGACAAATGGGAACCTCTATAAATTAACATTTGACAGAAGATATTGGAGTTCAAAATATTGCAGAAGGCATACTTTTGATAAGGCAAACCTCTCCGAAGATATATGTACTGTCTTATCTTACGGACGTAATACCTTATTTACAGGAAAGGGAACATCAAGCTGTCTACTGTGATGCCCATGTTGTGGATATCCAAAGGGGGCTACATGACGTAACAGGCTGCAAGTGCATTTTTGTTGTTCGATTTGACCATGATAACACCGAGGTAAATCTCTCTGTGTGCACGTGTTTTTGTTCCACTTCATTGTATCTCTCTAATGTAGCCTGATCTGGATTGATGTACTAATATACCAGGAAGAAATTCAGCTGGGGAGGTTATGTATCAGGCCTGCACAAAACACTTCAGCTGTTACTAATACCCAGCAACACGACCTATTTAGAAATAAAGACATGAGATTCTCTTTTCTTTATTGAAATGTAGCACCGGAGATGTTTGTAAATTTTTTGAGAGTTCAATTTTGCTCGACATCAGAATTAGCTACGAAAAAGCTAGTTGGCTTTTCATTTTGTTATAGCTAACAGAGGAGAGTTTGTGATCATTTGGGAACTCATCCCAAAACTATTATAAAAAAAACGATTAGAAATGTTCAAATGTATGTTCTGCTTCAAGGGCCTTGCAACCTGAGCTGAATCTTCTTTTGCAATGGAATCCTCCCAATACACCCAGTCCATACATTATAGAGAGCCAAATACACCCGACCCTATAGAGACGCCTTACCCCTCCATTTCATTCTTGACCAGACAGTGTGGCTGCATGTTCATGTTCATGAAATGTACTCTCTTTCTCTCGCAATACGCTCTTATATCTGGCTTGCAAATTTGTTTGTCATTTCTGCACTCTTTCCTGCTTTCTTTCCTCTGTAAATCAAATCAATTGGCAATCGCAGACCCCCAACTCAGCCCAAATCCATATAGAATATAGATGCCTAAAGAGCAGCTTTCAATTTTTGGCCGGATGCCCTTACCTTTCCTTGTTTGAAATTGACCAACTGCTTCCGACAGTAAAAGAAGAAATTGACCAACTTCTTCAAACCTAAAGCTAGAGTTTTAAAGAGGGGCAGGGGACCGCAGCTTCTTTGTGTGATTACCTTAAAAGGGACATTTCATTTCGAATAATTTACTAGAACATTGTCTTAATTGATGTTTCATTCAATCTTAGTATGAGTTCATTTATTTCTGTTCTTTCTTGTTTTGTAGAAGTTAATACATACTGGAAAAAAATAGTTTCAAAGCCTGGTTGTTTTGTTTTGTAGAACAAGAAGTTTGGATTGTTTCTTCGTTATGGCCTCGGTGAGACTCGAGGCTTTGTTCTGTAATTGTTTTTGTTCCTCAACAAAAACCAAAAACGAGGCCTTGCAGTTCAAGAAGTGATTATATATATTACATATAAATACTCCCAAGTTTCAATTTCGCTCCCAAAACCAGTCACATGCCAAAGCACATCACAATATTCCAAACTTGTCGGCAAGTGATTGTTTGGCAAGGATGCCAGATTGGTTCGTTCAAGTTGTGGTTAAAGCATATACGAATATTTCTGACGTGAAGGTCCTTGGGAGTAGAAAATAGGCAATATGCTCCTTTTTTGCACGAAAATGAGCTTTTAATTTATCATTGACATCAAGAGACAGTTCCCACACAGAGACGAACAATAGGTTTCCGCTAAAAGTTTCTATAATTACAATTAACTAGAGCTTCTTCAAAGTCATCAAAATTTTGTCAACGGTGGATGTTACGACACCCCAGTCGAGAGAGAGAATCAGATGAGCTATCAAAGCAATACCGGATGGTGTACGGAGCGCATCCCTAACAATTCTCAGCAGCTTAAGAAACTGTTCGTCCATAACACATAGATGCAATATAGAGATTCTTCGCCCACTTCTCCTGTAATACCCGGATTTGAGTTACTCTTATGCCAACATATTGAAAGACGGAAAAGAAAAGGTCCTTGACAAAACAAAATGATAAATATATGTTACCTTGACATGTGTACTAGGAAAAGCAGAAGTACGAAGAGTCTCTTGTGTTTCGTCTTGAGGCTTCCTCCTTGGCACACTAAGAACAAATGCAGCCTGATCCCACGTTGCTGCAGTTGCTGTTATACGATATCCAGAGTCCCACCGCCGATGAATACCTTCGCTGGGATAAAGGAAATCTAGTTCAACAACCTGAAAAACAAAAAATGGTCTGCCCTGTTAAATAAATAGTTCTGTACAGTTCACTAATTCACTAGGCCAAATTGCTTCTCCAATTACTCACTACCTACTATAAAATCAAAAGTGCTAACCACCATAGGCAATTGGAAAGACAACTCAGAGAAGGAAATGTGTTTTTTCATCCAAGATTACCTGCTCCGAATAACCTGCACCACGAGACATAACAACTGCCCATCTACTTCCTGAAGTGGCCATTGCAGTAACATAAAAACCCTCCCTCCACTTTTTGTTAATCCACTTGAAAGGAAATGTATCGCTTACTTTGTACGACTGCTGCGTGAATGGTGTACCTGGACCGAACAATTGACATCAGTAATAAATAAAAGAATTCAAAAAATCAAAAAGAAAACACACCCTTTCCAGTTTAAATGTCCATGAAAACCCCAAAACACTATACTAACCCTTGGACATTACTACTAATGAACTCCCATTAGAAGCTCCAGCTATCGCACTGATGTAATAGTTATTCTCCCACTGCTCCATTATCCATTCCTTCAAACACATCCAAAAAATTCATGAAACATTACAATTTGAATGAAAGGACTGTTACATGCAAACAGTTTATTAAAAGTTAGCAATAAAATACCAAAGTGAACATACAAACTCTCATAAAAACAAAGTCAGTATGCCAACAAAGACAATCACTTCAGGTTGATTAAAAAGCATATGCATGTACCTTGTGAAGAGAACATGGTGAGAGTTCGTAGACTTGGGAAGTGAAATCAGTGCCTGCATCCATAATTAAGGCCCACAAATCTTGAGAAGAGGCCACACTGCTAATATATAACCCATCCTCGTTCCCCTTCTCGATATGCTGAGCAAGCCTTGTATCAGCCACATTATAGTGATACCTATAGAAACATGAGAAGAAACAGTTTAAACAATATGACGACAAGAAGACAACAATTTAACTATAAAAATAGAAAGCATGATACACAGGGTATATCTATTATATTATCAAGAAGAGAAGTCCCCAAAACCATCACCAAATAAGTAAATGATTCACTGCTTGAGTCATACAAATACCTTTGCTTCATTGGTCTGCGAGCATTATAGACACTAATCCATTGTGTTGCTGGCATACCCATTCGAATCCTCTTCTTTGGTTGTTCATCATCTTCCTCCATTGTCAATCTTCCTCTCTTATGACCAACCAGATTAATAAGCTTCACAATACATGGAGCATATATTAGATGCACAATCCTTCTTCTAAAAATACAAGTACATAAACTACTGCTCAAGGGTAAGCATCATCATCAAAAGGAGAGAAGATCATACACACCTTCTGTGCACCCTCTGTGTTTATTGGCCTGATATCAGGATTTGGACCTACAATCCCGTCAAAGAGTGATATATATTTTGCATAATTAGGTTCTTCATCAAACTTCAAGTTCACCACATATTCCACAAACTGTCTAAAAGGCTGTGGAGAGAAGGAACACAATATCTCTGGAGATGTTGCCATCTTCTTCTTGCAAACAAGAAACCCTTTATTCTCTCCCTGAAAGAACCACCATGCTAAAAGTAAAATAAAAGCAAGGTAGGCAAGACAGAAATTTTTATTTAAACTAAGAAAGAAAGGGCAAACCTGGTATCCTTGCCAAGGGAGACGACCGCGAAGAAGGAATACAAGGGTGTAAGCTAGAGACTCGAGATCATCTCTCCTACTACCCGTTCTCCCTAAATGGGCATGCACGCTAGCATAACGCACTGTTCCTCTGTCGGACCAAAAAACTTAAGAACTAAGTAGCAGAAAGCTTGAACAAGGGAGAATAAAGAAGAGGAAGGCAAAAACAAAGCAGCATTCAAACTATCCCAGAAGACTAGATAGGAAACCGTGCTTATACCTGAAAACATCTGGCCTCTGGTCATATTCTACATGCCGACCAGTTGTAGTTTCTCTCCATCTAGTTGCTGATAAACCCAAAACAAGTTATAATATGATAACTTACTGAGAACCACTATACGACATAACATTAAGGAAACCAAGATTCACAAAATACCTAGTCCAAGATCAACTAAAAACAACTTTTTCTCGTCAGGAGTCCCAGGTGGGCCAAGCAGAAAATTCTCAGGCTTTACATCCCCATGTACATACCTGAAAATAGATGTGGTAGCATAGCTTAAAATCATTTTTAATATGGCTTTCAACAAACTGCAAAAACATCTGAAGAACTAATCCTAAACACATTCAATTTAATAAGATAGCCAAAATACAAATACAGTGGCTATCCCCCAAAACTACTTCAACTGTCCCAAACAATTTCTAAATCAAAACTGCAAACAGACCATATTGTCCATAAAAGCTTTCTATATAACTAGCTTCCTAATGTCTTAATAAACTAAACAACAAAATTGTATGATGTAGAGGAAAAGAGTAAATTGTGCATGCCATGTGCTCTCGTATTGTTGAAAAGCCTAAATATGATATCAAGCTATCAGAGAGAAGAATCTTAGGCATACTTATTCTTTCGCATTAATACTTCCCACATATAAACTTCTCTAAAGAAATTGATCACATAGCCGAAAGGTTTTTTCTGGATAAATAATGTTCCAGACCAAAGCACCAAAGTGAAATGATATGAGAGTGAAAGGAAGGCTAGAGAAAGAGAGAGAGAGAGAGAGAGAGAGAGAGAGAGAGATAAACAATGACAATGATAACAAATGTGCATTGATTTGTAACAAAAAATATTACCCTCGAGAATGCATCTTCTCCAATATTGATATTGCTTCAATGGCAATGCACGCAACCATTTCAGTGGTCATTCTAAAATTCAGAAGACAACTAAATTATGAAACTGAAAATTCATGAAATCCGTAAGATAATAATTAAACTATTTACTAAATTAGGAGTCAATTTTGTAACTGAAACTCACGTATGAGAGTTATTATTCCAAACATCCCACAAGCTTGGCCCCAACATATCCATAACCTGCAGCATAAAAGTTTTCAGTCAAAATCAAAAAGCTATTCATGAACTAGTATATCATATGACTCCCAAAACATTATAGTATGGCTAACAAGACTCAAAACAAGTAAGCCAAAAAAAGACTGCATACCATGATATAATAGTCGCCTTGCTGGCCTTTAAAGTGTACTCGTGGCACACCATGGCTGCCACCAAGAGTGCTGTACAAGCAACACAAAGTAAATTATGGATACACAAATAAAATTTAAAAACAATACCAAAACATGAGAGATAGAGGCATGCTCACTTGTATACTAGCCACTCAGCTGGTGGTCCATAGTTACACCCTTTACTATTTCTATGCTCGAATTTTAAGGCTACCTAAGATACCAAGGAAAAGAATGTGTAGGTAAGGGAGAGACAAAAGAAAGTAAAAGGTAAAGACAAAGAGAGAATAAAACTCAACAGTCAAATTTAACAAATTGTTGTACCTCTACAGCCCCTGGGCCAGTTCTCTCATTTGTATTCAAAACACGTCGACCAACAAAAACTTGTCCAAAGCCACCCTTACCCAGCTTTCGTTCTACTTTGTAAACAGGGGAACCACCAACATGAACCTGCAGCAACAAACCTAGGAATTAGCATAAAGACATCAATTTATGTCAAGCGATTCAAAAAAAAAAAAAAAAAACTATGGACGTTGTCTCAACCTGCAGCACTTGTTAGACTAAGCATAGTGGTGCAATTCTCAGAGTTATAGTTATAACTACTGCTCGTTATTATTAGTAATAATTAAAACAATAATTATTATTCAAGAATATATAATGGGATAAACCTATAACTAACAGGACACAAGGACTAAAGCATGGTGATCATAAAAAATGTGAGTCAATACACAGAAACACATGCTGCTTATACAGTATCCATCAATACATTATGTGATTCTAAGAATTAGATCATGCAGTACACTTCTAGTTCTCAAAATACCTCCATAACTGCACTCCAACTTCAACCAGTAACTTAATTTGTTTTCACTACTTAATTGTGCTAACGTGATCTAGAAAAAGGTGCCCAGACACCTTCTCAGAGTCAACCAAAGTTTCCAAAAGGGGTTACAGGAGGTAAAGTTCAGGTTTCAATTCTTGCCCATTTAAAGGAGGCGAGCAATCAGGCAAAACACCAAAATGCAGTACAAATTAGGGATAAGTCGTCAAACATTATGATCAATAATGTCAACACATAGAACACCACATAGCCTATCTACCAAAACACTTGTTCCCAGATCCATACAAAATGAATGGCCATGATCTACCAACCAGACCTCTCCATTTCATAAAATGGAGAGAGGATTCTGATCCAAGTATACACTATCTAGTCAGAACAGAATGCACATTTGCATTTAAGTTGTTAACACAAGCCACAAAATTCACTGCTTACGAAACCTCAAAGCTAAATCAAATAAAAACAAACATGTTCACTCAACCACAGTAACAAACCCCAATGCCCCACAATCCCACTTCCCGCAACATGTTATTATGCAGATGACCACCAAAAGGCATTCATGTTCGATAGGATTCGGTAAAGACCAAATCCTTTCGTTACAAATATAAAAAGTAATGTAAACAATAATAAAGATAGTACCTTCTCAGGAAGCGGAGTTGTGCTTCCTTCGTCTTCACCAGCATTTGCCTTATCATTACTCGGAGCGCCGCCGGCCCCACCTCCGCCACTATACTCATCCATTTTCTTCTCTTCCACTTCCTTCTCCTCCTCCTCCTCCTCCTCCTCCTCCTCAACGACTACGTTTTGCTCATCACCCACCACCACCACCTCCTCTCGTTTGTGCTCCTCTTCTTTCGCCTTATTAGTCTCGTTCCTGTTATTCGGATTACTCGGCACTGCTTCTGCCGCCGCAGCCGCCGCTCGCCTCCGCCTTGTTCTCGTCGCTATCGCCTCTCCAGCGTCGATCGGACTCGGAACCTTCTCCTTTTTCTGCTTCTTAGCTGCTGCTCCTCGTCCCCTGCGCACTCCGCCACGCGGTATTGGCATCGTTCATCGTCCGATTCTCATGCTCCGTCTTCTCCGCGCCGCCGTTTAAGGCCTCGACTATTGGCTGAGTAATGCGTCGAAAGAATGTGGAGTCTTGGGGTTCAATCGGCAATTCGCGAATCGCTGAGCCTGTGATCGTTGAAGAGAAACTAGGGTTTGGAAGAGATCAGAAAGACTCAGAGGGAGGGCTTCGACTAGTTTCAGAGAGAGAGAAAGAGCGAAGACGAAGGCATTGAAAGGTATTAATTTATAATTAAATGTTTTATTCGAAAAATAAAGGAAATAAAGTGAAATTTGGGAAAGCTATTTTATTTTTTTCATGTCGGTGAATTGGGGACGTTGATGAGGAGGGTAATTCACGGTGGGATTTAGGTTTTTTATTTATTTTGTTTATTCTTGGGGTTGAAAAGCAATTGTTGTGCAAAGACGAAAAAGGGCTTGATGGAATTCTGAATTTCCCAAACTGCCCTAGCCACCTCTCGCGGTGGCTGCAAATAATTGGAAAGTTGGAACTTTCATAGATTCATCGTTGACTGATTGAAGTCATGATTATTTTGTGCAAAACGTTACGATTTTTTATATCTCAATTTCAGTTTTCAAATGCTTCTAACAAAATTCTTCTAACCAAAAAAAAAAAAATTGCTTCTAAGAAAAGTCAGTTTCATAAAAGCAAAAATAATAGTGGTTTTTTTTTTATATCAAAAATAATAGCAGTGGATTATAATGATTGTTAAATTGAGGTATATTACGGCACAATAGTATTTCATATAGGTTTTTAAAAGATTATATAGTCTTTTACGATAGAAAAATTGTGTTAATAGAATTATAAGCAGCCTTAGTTTGTAATGGTTATTATCTGTAACGAACGTTAAATTTAATTCAAAGACATGACGTGTTGAGAAAGCTGTATGATTGTTATAATTGGCATTGTTTGTAATTCTTGGAAATCTTAAATTCTAATGAGTGAATGATTAATCTAATTGCTTGGTTTGGCCTTTGGTAATGTCTAAACATGTCTTTAGAGCGCGTGGTAAACAGATTAATACTGAGGAAATTGAGTTACAAACAACAAGCCCGTCTAGCTCAGTTGGTAGAGCGCAAGGCTCTTAACCTTGTGGTCGTGGGTTCGAGCCCCACGGTGGGCGATTTCATTTTTTTTATATATAATTCTTTAGCCATTTGGTACGGTTCCTTATTATCAGTGGCCCAATAACACTTTCTTTTGGTCTATGAGAATGAGACATTATGATGATGCCTTTGGACTTGAACCCTTTTTTGTAGGTTGAAGGTCAACATTTGGCTAATGGCCAAGATACCATTTCTTTTTTATTTTTTTATTTTAATGTTGGCTAATGGACCAAAAAGAAAGAGGAGTAAATTTTGGATGGCTTTAGCAATTTAGCAGCTGTGACCAAAGAAAAAGTGGGAGCTTATGTAACGAGGGTTCAATCCAACAATTTAACAATAACTCAGCACTGAATCGGACGGCTATTAAGAACCTCCTCCCTATAACTCTCATTCTAGCCACCTCAAAAAAAGTAGTTATGAATTTTGAATTCAGAATGATATAGCTTTTTTGGGTGGGAGTAGAGGAGCAAGTCGGGTTGTTGGGCAGTTTAGGACGTCAAGTCGAAGCTCAAGTAGACATATACCCAATTTGGGTTTGGGCCCAAGGTCAACTGATCAAGTGCCAATGAAGTCAACTGATCAAGTGCCAACAACTTGTTAAGCCAGATTGAGCTCAAGTTGACCTAGAATGATTGGGTTGGGCTCAACTCACCACTTCAGTTCATATATTTAATTTACCAAAAATAACCTGAAATGTAGGTTAATTCGATATATGCATATGGCCCCGTTGGTGGCTAGGTCTAGATTGGACTGCTTCAATTAATTAGACTAATAATCTAACTATTGTTCAATAAACTTATAAATGTTTATTTCCTAGAGAAGCAGTCCGAAATGAGCTCTTAGTTTCTAAGTGAAGATTTACTTGGAGTCTATAGGCCTCATTTAGTTTCTCTATCCTTTTGTGTCATTGAGATAAGAGATGGGTGTTAGCCCAGTATCTTCGCCCCAAAATATATATATATATATATATATATATATATATATATATATATATATATATATATATATATATATATATATATATATATATATATATATATATATATATATATATATATATATATATATATATATATATATATATATATATATATATATATATATATATATATATATATATATATATATATATATATATATATATATATATATATATATATATATATATATATATTTGTTGTTGAATTATTAATTGGACAACAGTCCAACATCTTGTGGCTTACAATTTTCCTCTATGTTTGGTGGGTCAGACTAGATTAGACTATTTCAATTAAATTGGACAAGTGTCATGACAGTTGTTTGGTATGTTAGGACTATACTTATTAAATTGGACAACCGTCCAACATATTGTGCCTTACAAGTCTCATCTAGATGGGTTGTGACTCACTTGGACTCAACTCCAATCCAATTCAAAGTTGGCCACCAAATAAGGAGATTGGATCAGACGAGTTTACTTGGAATGAGAGAAGTGTCATGAATTGGAAAAGTCATGTATTGATGAGAGAATAAACGAGTATGAGATCAACTATTATTTAATATTTCTCAACTTAAATATCTATTATTTGACATTTGATATTATTTTTTAAAATAGAATATGTATACAATCTTATGTATATGTCTACAAGTAACAGTCATAAGGTTTCGATTGATCCAGTATGGGTTGAATGCTAATCTATCAACCCATGCTTATAGCTAGTGCATGCTTTCTCTAACTCACTTAGCCCATTCAAATTTTGAGTTGAGTTCATGTTCAACTCATCCAAGTTGCACCCCTTTGAAAGGTAAGCATATATCTGAAACAACAATAATACGAAGGGTTAGGTTATGTTGATAAGTCTCATGATGTTGATTCACATTTTATCCAAGTATATTTTATTCTCTTAATCCAGATTCTACATGTCCAAATCTATTCTTTTTAGGTATTTTATCTAATTGTCAGTGTTGGAGATCGTGCTCCTATTTGCTGAGAAGTCATTTAAAAGGAAATTTTAGATCGTATGATATGAAGGCACGTATAATAAAGTAGATAAGATAAGATCCAATTAAGGGCCCTATAATATGCACTAGAATCTCTGTCTAGCTAGGCCACTTTTCCTTAATAAGAAAGACACAGGAGGATTGATTTAAGCCCTTTTATCTTTTGATATAATACAGATTTTCTCCTATGAGGATATTCGGATGTTATTATCCCGGTGAAAAAATGGGGGTTAATACTCTATAAACAAACTATTTGGATGTTATTATCATGCACACATAGAAACCATGTATTTTCTACTATCCTTCATTATTTACAATGACGTCTACACGTACGATAATAACGTCTGCATAAGAGAAGAACTATATATATATATATAATTGTTGGATTATTTATCCATAATCCACTCATCCAATCCAATACCATTTTTGAGCTTAAATGGGCTGTACATATCGTACATTCTGCTGGAGCTTGGTTTGGATAATCAAATTGATGGTGTGCAGAATTATTGAGTTAGGAATTGCCACCTCAAACACCAACAGCTAGACTTTTGGTGCCCAATACCAATACAACTCTCCTAATTTAAGTCTGTGGATGAGCACCATATATTTAGGGCAACACAAGTTTTGGCTTTGGATGCAAAACAAAACAACTCATTCTAAGTGGCCAAAAAGCAAAGCATATGAACTCTAAAGTCTCTTTAAGCATGGACAATAATAATTTTGAAGCAACAGGGAAAAAAAAGCAATGCGTACGACAACTTTTCCAGTTGCCCTAAGTTTGCTTCCCAATAATTATTTTTGCAACTCCATGGTAATTTAGCTGCCAGATGTAGCACTAAGGTAATTAAATACTTGCTTTTTCACTAATGCACATGCTAATTGTGAAAGATTAAAAAGCACTACAAAGGTTTTTTTTTTTTTTTTAAACCCACCCCTCCCCCCTTTCTTTTGACCTAGCTATACTTTTTTTTTTTTTCTTTTTTTTTTGTTGGGTTTGGTAAAGCTAGCTAGATATGTTGCCTGAATGAGATTGATGGTACTTGTATTTGACATAATCCTTAATTATGTGCATGGAATGCCACGTGTCTCAAAATGTATGCCAAAAAAAAA
Organism: Prunus avium; assembly: GCF_002207925.1. Next base: position 207,235 of record NW_018921862.1, read on the forward strand.
AGGCTTCAATGGCAATTAAAAGATCATGGAAGTATGTTCTTGGCATGATCTAGCTAGAGAGACATCGTTGGTGTGGTCGAGTGAGGTTCAATTATTAGGCACTTCGCCTACAACCCACCAACTCTTTCTTTTGGGTCGTTTTCTAAGCTTGCTTTTTGGAACATTTAAAAATTAAAACACTCAAATTTATATAAATCACACACTCAACCTAATATATATATATATATGAACGTTAACGTTAAAGCATATTTTTTAACTTTTGGGTTGCAAAGTTGCAACTATGTTCATCATCCATGTATATACAATATATGTACCAAAATGCTATCTTTCAATTGCATGTATGTTATTAAGGATCGATGGTCTTGATAGAGTATTATGTATAATAACTAATTTTTAAACTCAAGATTTGAATTTTAGACTTTATACATACATAACACAATCACGCGATGTTACAGTTATAATAAAAGTTTTTCCTTATTAACTTGAGTTATTTAATTAAAAAATTCACTAACCTGATAAGGAGTTTATAACTCAAGTGGTTATGAGCATTTATCCATGCACCCGAGATTTTAGGTTTGATTCCTTCTTCCCCCAATGTCACTTCTATCAAAAAAATTCACTAACCTGAAAAAACTAATTACTTAATCATATCAACCAGAACATCTCTCCTTACATCATCCTCTTCGCTTTTCTTTCTCTACCTTTTAAAACAGGGGATCACGGAAGACATTGGACCAATACCAAACAAATCAATTTCCATTCTAGTAACTTTTTATTTTAGAGTTAGATCAGTGCAAGCTTTTGAACAACTTTCATGCACATATATGTGGATCTGTGTCTGCATAAACGTCCAAAAATGATATGCGTGTGGGCATTTTGATGTTGCACTCACAAATGTAATTAGGATTTACAAGTGAAAGAGGATGCATGCTTTGTATTATTGTAAGACCTTCTTTTTGTGAGTGGGGGAAATGGAGAAAGGTTGGCATGAAAGAAATTGAACTTTTTTTTGGAGCCGTATAATTTTGCCACTTTCAAGTTTCCCCCCACCTTTAAAGCAAGGCTTTTTGCTCATAGTTTTCAATTTGAAGTCAATTTTAATATCTTACACATGCACATTGTTTTGTCGCAAGACCATAGTATATATCAATTTTCTACTATTTTTTCCTTCCTTCCCTAACAAAAGGTGTTCTTTGAGTAATGCTCTGTACACATCAACCTTTTTTACTAAGTTTTACTTGCCAAATAATGTGTTAGTCTGTCATTTATTCAAATCTGGATCCACTCTGAACTTCATTTATTCTTAACGAGATGTATACAAACACATCATTTACTTGCGAGCTTTAGTACAAAAGAAAAGCAAAATAACACTTTCATCACAACAAAACAGTTCCTTTCTTGGACAGCCCTGGAAGAGTAGCTAGCATCTCAGAGGAAAAGTCCTAATGGTTTGTAGCCATCCTTTTGGCGAATATACATCAAACAAAGATCTGAGAATTTAAATATGTATATATATATATATATATATATATATATATATATATATATATATATATATATATATATATATATATATATATATATATATATATATATATATATATATATATATATATATATATATATATATATATATATATATATATATATATATATATATATATATATATATATATATATATATATATATATATATATATATATATATATATATATATATATATATATATATATATATATATATATATATATATATATATATATATATATATATATATATATATATATATATATATATATATATATATATATATATATATATATATATATATATATATATATATATATATATATATATATATATATATATATATATATATATATATATATATATATATATATATATATATATATATATATATATATATATATATATATATATATATATATATATATATATATATATATATATATATATATATATATATATATATATATATATATATATATATATATATATATATATATATATATAGGGTATATATCTTAATCACCAAGATGTGCATGTACTCTAATACATATCATTTTTCTTAATCACCAAGATGCATCGTAATACATATCGTTTATAATTTGATGGGTCCATGCATCTAAAATTTGGTTACATGAGAACTAAGTTCCTGGATGGATTCTAAAAACCAAAACCTTCTACATAGAAATAGTTTACTTTGTTAAAAGATTACCCTTTAAATTAATTTGCAGACCCAAAATTGAAAAGGTGTGATCCTGACTAGTCAACTACTTCGACGTATGAAATGTCAAATATGTCAAACAAAAATACAGACGAAAAGCATGTCAGTATCAGAACAGGGATATATACACACACATCATACATATCAAATATTAAACGAAAAAGAGTCCAATAATTGAACCCAAAATCCACAGCTAAATTTGAAAAAATCTTTAGTTTTCGACCCACACAATCTAAGCTGCAACATAAGCGCCTTAAAATTAGGAGTTTGGCAATTAATCACCTCAATTATGTGATTATTCTAACCGAGTTTATTTGAACTTGCGTAAATATTGTTCTTACTTTTCTAACTTATCTAATACGAGAAGAAATTCAAATTATCGTTCATGAGATTTGAATTCAACATATCTTCGAGCGCGGCCAAACCAAATCAATACGAGTTATAAAGTTAATTAGAAAGGAAAATATTGGTGCAAGCAGGCTGACAAGAAGTGAGTTGCATGAGCCTCCCCAACAAAAAACTTGCACAAAATATCTCACATATGATTGATGATGTACTGTGAATACTTTGGGTGATATTTTATTATGTTTTATCAAATTCTACAAGTCAACCATTATCATGGGGTGCAATATTAATCCAAACCCTTAGCAGCTATATATGTTTGTTGAACTAGAAAAATGTTAGAGAGAGAAAAGATTAGTGATTAGAAATTAAGGGTGGGTATTTTCAGATTTTTAGAGAATAGACGACCCGAATTTGATCTATTTATATTAATAGCAGTCACATTTATTTATCAATTAATATTCATGTTCTGTTCAGGCATGAAACTAGAAAAAATCTATGAATATAATGTACAAAATCTCTAGCTACCGGACACCACCGTCACAACCCAACCTACCCATCCACACCACCGTGCCTATAACTTATGTGGACTATTGTGTTAGGTAGACTCTTATAGCTCATGAACTAGAAACTTATTAAATATAAGAATCTCTAGTCACAGGATCTAGTCCAGTGGAAAATGGCATTGACTTGCAAACAAGTGATCTCAAATTCTAACCTCTCCATGGCAATGTGGTAGTGTGTGTATGAGAAATCGCTCTCTTCTTATAGTTTAGATTATCGTTTGTATTCAAAAAATATTTGTATATAAATATATATAAGAATCCCTTTTTTTCTCAAACTAAATTTATTACTCATACATTTTGAATAAAATACAAAATCCTCTTAACTCAGCTGCCACCAAAGGTTTTTTGTTCTGTTTTGAGAACAAGCATAAATTCATTATAACATGGGAACAAGATATTAATAGTAAGAACACATCTCAAACGGAGGTTCTTGCATACAATAATCTGGAAAATTTAAATCCAGCAAGACAATGAGAAAGGCACAAAAAATCAAGCCCAATTCACTCAGAGTTGATCCAGAAGGCTCATTGCAGCACCAGTACTCCAGAGAGAGATCATGAAAGACCAACAAATCCTACACTAGCAGGAAACCAAAAGCACCCTAAGTGAAAGGGCTTTACATATAAATGTGAGAAATACATGGAATTCATATAGTACCATAAAAAACCTAAATAAAAAGATTTTTCTTGCCAATATCGTGTTTAGTTTGATGTTTCGGGGTGAGAGAAAGTATCTCTCTCTTCTCTTAATAACTAAGTATGCGTGCCCAGCAGGTGTTCAATTCACCTTGATTTAAATAACAAAGGGGTTGTTTTCACTAAAAAAATCCTTGATATAATTCTTAATTTACAAGTTTGGTTTTACACGTGAAGCATGTCAATCTTGACCAGCGGTGAGTTCAAAAGGTGACATCTGTCTAGCAATTTGCCTGGATTTCTTATTTGCACCTAACATATTACTTAAAGTTTTTGGCTTTATGAGAACTTAGATTGATGACACCTTTCATATTAAAAATATGGAAATTAAAAAGCTAAAGCGACTTGCAATTCATTAGCACTTCTGCCCACAGTGCTTAGCCAAAACAAACATCTTTGCCCGCAAGAAATACCAACATATATATGCATCTCACTTTCACGTATCTACTATTGGGATCGACTTGAGCACTAATTTTTGGAGTTAACCACAAATTAATTGACCTAAAATTAATTATACTATTGTTTGCATTGGCCTTTTGTCGGCTCAAAGCTTTGGATTGGAGTGGTATCTTTGGTTCTATATGAGATTCTTCAAGACAATAATGCATGCCCATCGCTTTAATGTATGGGAGGGCTCGAGACATAGTTTTTAAGATTCTAAGGTTTAGGGCTTATGCCAATTGGGTCCAGTCCAGTTAGAAAGCGCTTTGATTAACAGACCAGTGATGTCATGTTCAAACCCTCATCCTTCTTGTAGTTTAGACTATCGCTTGTATTTTTTTAAAAAATTTAAAATTTATATTAAAGAGAAATAAATAAAGCTCTGATACGACATTTCTTTGTCTTTTAAAAAAAAGATTCAAAGGTTTTGAACCTAGCTATCAAAAAAATAACCCTTTGAGATGTACCCCTGAGTAGCTCAAGTGACATTAGGCGAGGTAGGGGAAATGGTGGGTTATAAATTAATCTACAAATTTGTTATCCAAAAAAATAACCTAAAGGTTAATTAATCCATATATGATCTGTCATATGTATACCTAATCCATCTGTGTCAAACTAACATCCAACGTTAACCTTGTTTTAGAATTTAAATGTTAATTAAATTACTGACATAACCTTCTTTATGAAATGAACTTTTAATTTTATAATTACTGGGTTACTAAACAATCAATCATTCACCAAGTTTCATGCACCAACGCACAATGAAATGTGCTGGAACAGGATTTATTTTTGGATTTTCACCCATGTTTTGAACCTTTTTCTCTGTTGTTGGTGTGGTCGTTATCAACGGCTTCATAGCAGGTCCTAGCTGTCTGGTAAAGACGTCTCTTTACGAAACCCTCAGATCAATAGTGCTGTGTTTCTTTTCATTTGTAATTTGAGTGTATGACTATGTATACGATCTTGAAAAAAGCAGCAAGTTTTCTTATAAAACTTGATAAAAACAAAGGAAAAAAGAGAGAAAAAAGGAAAAGTATAAATTATATATAAAAAAAAAGGTGACTAATTTTTTTAGGGGGAGGAGGGGCCAGCGTTTTGCTAGTACTATATTGGTTTCGCTTTAACGTAGTGGAATCACATCAGGATGTAGTGGAAGTGGTACTGTAGCTGTAAAAGCCACTCTGAGCTTTTGAATTTTCATTTAATTTAATTTAATTTAATTTAATTTATAGCATAATCAACTCTCTCTCTCTCTCTCTCTTATGGCCCCAAACTGGTCCTTGTAAATTGGAGCGCATGCATATGACTTGCAAACTAAGGTTCAAATGATTAGCAGTGTTCAGACTTTCCAACCTGGCTTTGAAATTACAAATCCCATAAGAAATTATATATATATATATATATATATATAAATTATGCAGGAAATTAGAATATTATGCATGCATGCATTAATTTGATTTTCAATAGGTAGGAAATTTAAAGTGAAAAATTAAGAAACAAGATTAAACAAACTAAAACTTTCTCCCCAGGTTCCTGCAAGCTTTGCTGTACGAACTGGTACCTTGAGAGATGATGAATCTAACTGTATCTTTGTTTTTCAAATTTTTAATTCCAAATATATACCGTGAATCTGTTTATGTTTTTTTTATAAAAATTTAAAAAAAACAAACAAACAAACAAACCTCAATAAAAGAAATAGAAAACCCACGAGGCTAAAAGCCTGAAAATTTGGATTGACCAACTTTTGTTTTGGTTTTGATAATGCAGCGTTTTCAAGAACATAGAAATCAATTAAGGACTTGAAATTGAAATTAAGAAAAACAACTGCAGGTTGACACAAATTAATTAAGCTAAGCTAATTCTCTTAATTTTATTGTTTATCAAACACCCAACAACAACAACAATATAGGCGGACTCAAATGACTCAAATTAAACATAAACTGCTCTGCGCATCACATAAATATCTTCAACGGATAATATATGTGCATGACCCCAAACTGATCAGTCGCGCATTCTATTCTGCTGCCACAAATTCTTGTAGAACTTCTCTATAAACTCCTCCGCCGCTTTGTCCACGTGGCTGTCCTCGTCCGCCTCCCTCAACGGAAACGGAGAGTCCGTTATCCTCAGCTGGCGGACCATGGGGCTCTTCCCGAACCCGGGAAGCGGTGACGCTGCCACTGAAGCCTCCGCAGCCATCACTTCGTTATTCAACATTTCCAGCACCGCCTTCACGGCTCCAGCGGCCGCCACCTCGTCATCCTGAGTGGGCGGCGCGTGAGCACACGCGAAGAAGTTGTGGTGGTGGCTCTGGTGGCGGCGCTTGCCCATGAGGTGGAAGGTGTAGTTGGGGGTGTTGCTGCAGCTGAACTCGTACTCCCGAGGGGCGGCGGAGGAGGCGGCGCTGCAGTGGTGGGAGTGGCTTTGGCTGTGGTGGTGGTGGAACATGAGGTTGCTTAGGGCTTTGCTGGCGAGCTTGCCACGCTTCATCATCATGTTGAGGTCGAGGAGGAGCTTTCGCTTTGAAATGCCCTTTCTTAACATGAAGAAAGCTACACGTACTATGCTCCATATTTTCTTGGCCACTACTGGTAGATTATTTTGTTCCATTTTCAAGGCTTTAATTCTATTTTCTGAAATGTTTGAGAGAGAGAGAGAGAGATTATTAGAGAGAGTTGTTTGGTACGAGTTCTAAAAGAAGGGGAGGAGGGGGTATTTAAAGGGTGGATACGGAGGTGGGGGAAGAGAAGAGAGTTGGGTTTGTATGATTTCTTATTCGGAAATTATTATTTTTATTTGTTTTATGGTCTGAAAAGTAGGGTTTCTATTTCAAATGTGCACTTGCTAGAATGACTTTGTTGTGGAGTGGATGTACTGATTTCTTGTGTTGCTTTTTGGGTTGCATAGATTTTTAGTGCTACTTTTCTTAGGGATATATCTATGCACATTTTGGTGTTACTTTTGAAATTTTATTTAATTTCATAATTTTTTTTAAATGATCAATCCGTACACAGTATCATATGTATGTACAAACGTGTATAAAATTTCAAGTCCGTATATAAAAGTTCTAATTATAATAGAGAGAATCCAATTTTCAACTATGACAAAGGGAAATGACAATTAAACCTATTTTACATTCGATTAGTTTGATGGTAGAAATTATAAATAAAAAATAGACAGGGAGGGAGATTTGAACTTTCAATATTAAGAAGAAAAATATAATCTCATTTAGTAAATATATAATTTACATGTGTGTATATAGAACTTCTATATACTTGAGAAATAGGTGATTCGAACTTGAGACATCTTTCAACACTGAAAATAAAATTACCACTAAACTAATAATTAGTTAGTATTGAACTTCGAGGTTAATTATAATTTTATCATATAAAAGATCATAGTTTTTAAATTATATTATATAAAATTTTAATTAGTAGTGCAAAAATAATTAACTTGCACTTTAAACGTAGGAAAACTAGGTTCATTGTTCCAGCCCAATAGCCCTGATGGTAAACAGAGCTCTCTTATCAATGGATAGTTCTAAGGAGACCCCAACGTTTGTTATGAACACCCAACTATAATTCATTCTAGGCCCGTAAAGTGGGCCGGGCCAAAAGTTTGTTAGGGCTTATTACTCCATTAATGTTCACCACTCCTATTGGGCCTCTCACTATCTGATGCCATTTCGGTTTAGAAATTGGATGCTAATCGGGTTCTTGGCAATACAGTCGGGAAAGGAATGACATTGCTTCGTGGCCCAAAATTCACCCTACCAGGAGGACGAGAAATTATTATATAGCACTGAAAAACGGTCATGTGGTATAACTCGTCAATGTACTATAATATAAGTAGACGATATGGTTAAGATTTATCATTTTTAAGGTATAATATCAATAAAGATCTACTTATATTATAACAGATAGACAAATTAAAAACAACACAACAAAAGAAAATGGGAGGTGATTTTTTCACTCCCCTTTTCTCCACTTACACTCCTCTTTTTAATACTTTTTAATCAATATTATTCTCTTTTATTCTTTCTCTTTCCTATTCTACTCTTACCCTACATTAAGATTTTGATAACTAAAGTTAAGAAAAGTTAACAGAAAATAAAACAAAAAACAAAAATAAATCTGGAAAATGGATAGAAATGTGAGTATTATTTATCTTTGTTGTAGTTAATAGATAATAAATTTTTTGGGCTAACATATAAATATGGTAGAAGAACCAAAGAATGCTACTAACCAAATTGTCATTAGGAGCTTAGATATGCAGAGAGCAAGGTATGCATAATAGTCTCAGATTTTTGTTGTTTCATATTATTAGTAAGTGATTGTACATGTTTATTAAAGAGAATTGTAGGATAAGGGTAAAATAGGAAAGAGAAAAAACCAAAAAGAACAATATTGATTAGAAAGTATTAAAAAGCTAAAAAGAGCGTAAGTGAAGAAAAGAAAAATGAGAAAATAACCTCCCAAGAAAATTTATTGTATGCACGCATAGTCTATCACATGATGATTGTGTCCCATCCAATCTGGTATATTTATCTCAATATGGTGTGCGCGGAACATGGGTGTACAAATACCAGCCTACTCAGCTAGAGGTTTTTATGTAGCCAGAATTGATTTAACATTGTTTTTGTTTTTTTGCCTGAGCTTTGAATACCAAATTTGTCGTCAAATGATCATTTAGTTTAACGGCACTCTGTTTTCCTTTATATTTTTATTGTAGTAGATTTTGAGTTCAAATCTCAAGCATCGTGACTGAAAAAACATTACAAGTTTGTCAGTTATCTTTTATATTTTTTTTGGGTAACAAGTTATCTTTTATATTTGAGTTTGACATTGAACCGTAGAACTCTTAGATTGATAACAGCCAAGAAAATCAAAACTAAACAATATTAAGACCAAACAGAGAAACTAATTTCTTAATTATTGTCATCTGTCAATGAAATCCACATATTTAAAGCAACCTTTTTCTTACAAGATAAATGTGAGTTACAATGACTGCTTCTTCCTATGATTAATAAATTAGCCTAACCTCTCTCTCTCTCTCTCTCTCTCTCTCTCTCCCTCTCCACAACCACAACTCTTATTTCACGAGCAGTTATAAGTCAATCATACCAGATACATACATGAACTCTATATCTGTGTGTGTGGAGGGGAGAGAGAGAGAGAGAGAGAGAGAGAGAGAGGCAACATGTGAGGCAGGCAGTCCTTTTCTTTCATTTTGGGCTCGGTGCTAGTAGAGAGAGTTTGGTTGGACCACGATCGATGTATAGGGTTAATGGTTTGAGTAGGAGCACACGTGAATATGCAACTTGTGACCTTTTATAGGGACAAATTAATTATTGGTGAAAGCAAAAGACAATTGTTTTCAAGCTACAAAATTACATTTTCCTTCTTTTAGGTACTTCATGTAAAGCGACATCTTACTTCTTCTTTTTCTCAGACAAATAATATGTAACATTAAATTATGGAAGTCATCATTTTATAAATGGTGATCTAAAATCAATTTATGTATTTATTTTTTTAACACTTTGTTTGGCTAAACTATTGTATAAGCTTTCACGTTCATGGATACAATACAACTAGCCTCTACGTGAATAAATATGCTCTGTAAGTATGATAGTAATGTATTCCAATTTTGAAATTAACATAATTTTCTCGAGAGTTTTTAAGTGTGCCTGTCTTAGAGTATAACTTTAATAAATAGATATATAGATTATAACATGAGTGAATTGGTAACATCACTTGGCGGTGTGATTGTAAAAACTACTCCAATGGCTTTCCATGCTGAATAAATTAAGCTTTTGATATGAATTGAGACTTTCAGTATCCTTATTAACCAAGCATATAGTCTTGGTATAGGATGTGCCACAGCTTCTTCATGTTTTATTCTTCAAAAGAAAAACGAATATGCGACCTTTTCATGAAGCCAAAATATCCTCCTCCACATGATCAAGAGCAAAGGAAAAAAAATTAGAACCCCATAAAAAGTTCTTTAGCAAAAATCAGCTAGGCATTTATTTCAGACCTAGAAAAGCAAAACCAGCTTTCCTTTTCTTTCAAAACTTTCTTGAAAAATCTAGCATCGTCACGAGCACTATTCACACTTCGATTGATAAGTGACATATGAATTAACAACATCCATAAAAATAACAATGGCCTTAGATTCCCAGTAAAGTCCGAACTGACTACTATAAGTAGGCTACTAGACCTCCTTCTCTACCACCATGTGACAATCGTCTAAGTTCTTTGGCCAAATTAACTTCCCACTACCAAATTCAAGTTCACTCAATCCACTTAGCTTGATTCCTACGTTAGGGTTTGCGTCAAAATTTTCTAACATGGCACCTAATGGAGAGACTATTGTTGGCTCTAACTACTCTAGGACCAACAACTTCTCCAAGTCCAAGCCACCAAAGCTCTCATTCTCATCCGATAGCCTTAAAAGAACTGTATCCGATATCTCATATGAGCTAAGCAAAGAAGCCGTTGATCAAGATCTGAAATCCCTCCCACCAATTTCAGAGGTTGAAAATGCAAAGTGTGAGTGTTGTGGTATGAGTGAAGAGTGCACGCCGGAGTACATAGACCGAGTGAGGGACAAGTTCTTGGGGAAGTGGATATGTGGGTTATGCTCGGAGGCAGTGAAAGAGGAGGTGGAGAAAAATGGAGGAGATAAAGAAGAGGCCTTGAATACACATATAAGTGCATGTGTTAGGTTTAACAAGTACAGTAGGCCTTATCCAGTTTTGTTTCAAGCTGAGGCCATGAGGGAGATGTTGAAGAAGAGCAAAATGGAAGGGAGAGGTATGAGGGCCAAGTCGATTAGCCCGAGGGACAAAGGAGGGGCAAAGGGAAAGGGAGGAATTGCTCGGAGTTCGAGTTGCATTCCGGCGATTACGAGGGAAATGAATGATCTCTCCATGGCTTGAATAGCTGCTAATTAATTAAAAGGCTAGTTGCCATACATCTATCTGATCATGATCTCTAGGGGGCATGGTTTTGTATTTGTCAACCTCTCCCCTTTTTATATATGCTGATTATTTACTAGTATAACTAGCTCCCACTCTATAAATTAACCTTCTTAAATCTCTCTTAGGGTTTCTCTTCTAATGGTCTTATTGATTCACAACAAAATTACTCTATGCACCGGTGATGGATCGACATTTTTCCTTCTGGGTTTTTCGGGTTCGTCCAAACTCGCCTAGCTATCCCTGTTTATGTACTCTAGGGTTTTTTCAATGTCTACTTGATTCTCTCCTCCACCCCTTCTTTTCTTTTTGTGTTTCCTACTTATTATGTTAACGTGTTGAACCAGCACCAACTGTCACCCTATATATGGGGTTTTGGGGGTTAAACAAATGCTCCTTCATTGCACTCTTTTTTCCTTTCTCTTTTCCTCCTTAGTCCCCTTGCTCATGTGCATCGTAGCTATTTGTCTGACTTGAGAAGGCTTAGTTGTTAGTTTCTGTGAAGAGCTCCTATGATATGGATCCTCACTTCGACTCCGACCTCAAGCCTCTCTATGTAATTTTCCATCAAGCTATATGTATTGAAATCATGTATTTTAATAGTAGTGTTGTTTGTTATATATTTCCTCTCTAGTCGATGAAACTAGAAGCAATAATGTTGTGAACTCAATCCTGGCAAATCAATCAAATTAATTCAGGTAGAAACGCACTCACCTAACTAATTTAAAGCCCTTGGCGGCAACAACAACAACAAAAACTAATTTAAATCGATTGTTTTTTGGTTGTCAAAGTTAGGAAGAGATATGGGGTTTTCTCACACACACTGCCAAAGTGTCATGCAATTTCGAACATGACACTCGGTTAGTTTTCTCACGCGCACTGCCAAAAAAGTAATAGTAAAATAAACAACCCTAATTCAACTTTCTCACGCGCACTGCCATAGAAGAAGAAAATGATTTTAGAATTCGAATCTTTCCCATATGAGAAAAGATGGAAACAAAGGTGAGAAAGAAATAAAGAAAGGTTGAGTTTTATACTGTAGCGTCTTAATCCCATTGCTTCAAGCTGATTTTGTATTCGAGGTGTTTCATTGATCAGTTCCATGTGCAACTCCTTTTTCCAATTTTTATTTTTTTTTAATCAAACCAATAACATTTTGAATATATAAGTTTGAATTTGATCTAATGTTTTATGATAACAACCCAAACGAAAAGGGAAGTGCAGAAAATGCACCAGAGTAACTTATGCTACAGAAATGGTTTGGACAAGCCAAGTATTTTTTTAAATGACATACCTTAAACTTGATTATCCAACATACACTATAGATTAATGGAACTCAAGATACTTTAAAGAGAGAGAACTCATGATATCCAATCCTCATAAATAAATTATTTCGGTGCAATTAGGGTTCTCCAATGTAGTTTTGTTTTGCCATGCAATCTTTTCATCTGAAACCACCCGAAAAAGATAAAAACTGGAAAACAAAGGCATAGAAACAAGGCATTTAAAGAGTACAGCAAGAACAAGCTAACACAATATCAGTCTTAACATCCATAGTATTTATCACAGCAAAACATAGATAAGAGAGAGTTTAAGCATAAAAGGTTTCCAAGTCTCCTCTATTCAACCCTATTATAACCCCCCTAGTCTTAGTGACCTGGTCCCCGATATCAGACGAAGGACCAGTTTACAAATAGAAAACACATGCAGTGAGCTGTCTCCTCTTCATTCAACACTTTCCAAGCCACTGCTCTCTCATACGACACCGGTCGCCCCATGCTGGAAAGGCATATGCCACCTTGAAGGCAAGCAAAACCCTACAAAATTATAGAACAGACATATCAAAATCAAAGCTTATAACTCCATTGAGTGAATTGTGTTCAGCAATTCTTTACACGGAGACCATTCACGACTGCTGTTAAATTAGCTCTCCTTTTGCGCGTTAGTTTAAAATGAAATTGGAAAAACTATAGAATTCGGAAAGGGTCAACTAGACCTGTTGCATTATTTGCGGGAATTCTGAGCAGAGAGTCTTCCGTCCATGGTCATCAAATATCTTTTCCAGAGTTATGTCTTGCAGTGCAACCAAGGTGGTCTCTAGCATGTCGAGCCCTGCCTGGTTTGCAAAGGTAAAAACTGGCAATGCCTGCATAAATGGAGTTCAATATTAAATTGCTTAAAATAAGTTGGTATGAGAGGAAAGCAAAGTGTTGTATTGGTGCTTTTTCAGGTCGTAAGTGTAATGCTCACCTTCAGAGAGCAGCACATAATTGCATCTGAGTGATGCCACAAGGATTTGAGGATGGATTCACCTCCTTCATTGGAGGATTTAAGCAGCTCCACACCCAAATAGCACCTGCAATATCAATAGTACTGGTTTATTATGAGATGGCTTCATTAATCAAACTTTATGATTGAAACACTTGTAGCATTGCAACTGAAGAAATAATGTGGCAATATTGTACGTGTAGCAAAAAGCTCATTTTCAATTGTCCCACAGTGCTCCATGTATCTCAGGCAACATTTTGACATGTCTCAATCAACATTAATATAATCCCTTCCCCCCTCAACCCAACCAAAAAAACGTAAGGGGGAGGGGGGAGAGAGAGAGAGAGAGAGAGAGAGAGAGAGAGAGAGAGGTATACAACACCTGTAACTGTTGCAGATCCAACGAGCAAGTGTTTGGGCTTCAGGAGTACCAAGTGGTGAGCGAAGACCAGCATGTGAACTTAAATGTGAAGGAGATAGTGCTAATGCCACCCTCTGAACTGAAGATATGATGCTGCGAACATATTGCCGGGCCATGGATGCTACATGTTCTTGCATGTGGCTCTCGCATGCAAATTCAAATGCTATAGTCATCACAGATCTCACACAACCAGTATTTGCAGAAAATTCACTCGATGCTTTATTTCCAGTTGGTCCAATTTCAAGAGCAGAAGCAAGGTCCAAGGTGCGGTTTGGACTGGAGGCTTCCTGAAACATTTTCCAGAGCACTAGATAATAAGAATTTCCATTGAAAAACTAGCGACATATGGATTGTGACAGATAATATCAATTTAGATATAGTTCAGAGGCTAACCTTCCCATAATCGAGAGGAATGATGCGAAAACCAGAAGGCAGAAGAGGTGCATCATCAGCAAAGGAAGCATCAATCGGAGCAAATATGAGTTCAGCACAGGAACCCACAGCATTTTCGTCCATTCCACTGCATAGCTATTAAAAACCAGATATGGAATTTAAGTGAGAGAACAAATTTCATTTGACAAAAAAACAACTAAATAGATGATTGGGGAAAAATTGAATAGGAACACGATATTGTATCTCTTATTCATATCACTTGTCTCTCCATGTTTTCTGTTATCCACTTAGTAATTTCACAACACAATATCTCATACTCTTAGGCCTTTTCTTTCACAAAAAACTTGACCACATATTCACAGGATATCTTGAAATGCGTCACATATATTTTAGACCAAAAATAACGAATCGTAAACAAGAAACATGATGCAGAACACTAATTTGAATTAGCATGATGCTGAACACTCCAAATTTGCACTTAACGGGTTATGAGCTTGAGCTAAAACATGAAATGCCTATGATTTGCAGGAAATCAATTCAGGTTAATTTACCCCAAAAAAAATCAGGTTACGAATTAGTTTGTATGATGTGGCTTTGACAGTCCAAGCTAAGCTATGAGACCAACACGAAAACAGTAACCTAAGACAAACACTCTCATATATAAGAACCATCATTAACACAGCCAGAACAGATACGTACTTGCAAGAGAAACATTTCTCTCGGCATCATTGCATCTTCAGGAGAATGGCCAACACCTTCCAGTTTAATGACTTCCAAGAACTGAAAAGCACAAAAACATATAAATTAAAGAAAGCATAGTAGTGTTTTCTTATTGGACTGGTGTATAAACCACTGTAAAACAAGACATTTTTAAAAGCTGTAAATTCCTTATTATCAACTTGCTTACCTCTTCATGTTCAATAGTGTGAGCCAGGGGGAGTATAACTTGACCTCCGAAACTTCCAACTCGTGACCCAGCTAAGCTACAAGGGCCAACTTTAACAGCTGCAGCTGAGTAAGCATCAATATTGTTGTCTGCCCATTCTGACCTATGTTCGCGCAGGAACCTAAGAAGGATAGCAGGAGGCACATTCTGGAAAAATAAAAAACGTACACGACCAACAAGGAAAAGGTTAGAAGGTAAGCTCACCGTGAAATTTTTCAAAGTCATTGTCCATTAGAAAGGCCACCCCGCATTTACATAATGCAAATACCATGCATGGCATAACTTAGCTGGTGTGTTAATTTTAATTTCCAGTTGTTTGTTAAGGGTGATTGAAATGAGAGATGGTAAGCATCCTGACCTGTAGCAGCATTGATGCTTTAGCACATAATACAGAATTACTGACAGCTGGAAATCCACTAGCAAAGGAAAGATTTAAACCCATTAACTTGTCAGGAGATGAGTTTATGAGGATAGTAACATCATCCATGCCATCATTTCCCATCATTGACCACCCCTCATCAGTAAATCCATTAAGTGCCTCATTAAAACCCCTGGCAGAAAACTCCATTAGCTTTCAATTACGAAAGATCCCTTCGCTGACTGATGGAGATTACTGAAACAAACATAATATACTAACCTGCTAAGCCTCTGGCTTAGTGCTCGTAGAGCTGCAGGACGTCTGCCCCACCCTGTGACATTAGATTGAGATACCTCATGTGCTATCTGCCTCAGCTGGCGTAAAGCCTGAATGAAAGTCAGAAAAACTAATTAAAAACTAATCATCTCCCCTATACCCTTCATGGTAGCAGTCTTGTCATACAGATTAGTATCCATCTTGATTATACATATGTATCCATCTGGATGATTATACATGACTTAACCCTAAAAACAATAAAGTCAAAACTATAAACCATATGGTAATCTTACCGCCATTGTCATCTTTTGAGCAAGAACAGCAGATGATTCATACAATGGGCGCAAGACTTCTGGTACGCTACAAGGCTAGTTGATGAAACAAGTGTAAGAGCTATAATTCTTTTAATGGATATATCACTACTAAAGTAAATGAAGAATATCATCCCATTATACTTAATGAAAAGCTTACTTACCTCCAAATCCATATGGTCAACAATATGTATAATTGAACCACCCCCTTCACAGGGTCGTATGAGGTAGCCACTAGGCAGCATTTCTGCTCTAACAAAATGCTGCACTGGAGGCATGGTTGGACCATTTTGAGTGTTTTTCAGAGACCTCACACAAATCTGAGGATTATACACATGATGAGAACTTGAGGTAAACTGGTAAGTGAAGATATTTAAGCAGGTGTTTACTTGTGTGCGTCACAAGGTATTAAATGCTCAATCAAAATGATAGTTATTTGGTAAGATGACTCATAATTCTACATACCACAAGGCTGCCATCCTCTAAAACAGAAGTATAGCGCAACAGCCAGAAATCACATGCGGGCGCCAAAGTTGTCGGCGCATAGAGCTACATCAGAAAAATTAAGAAATTAATACCACAAAAAAAATGGGTAGAAGAATGCAATAACTTATATGATAAGTAGAACCTACCTGCATGTAGAGCAACTCAATGGTTCCACCGTTTGCTGTAGGCAGTACATTCAAAACATCTACAGCGCGGCAATCACGCAGCCACGAAGGGAGATCTTTGAGGATCTCTGCAACCTAAACAGAATATAATCATTAGTCAATCATAAGCCCAAAGAAGAAGAAAATAGACGCAAAGGATCATATTTACTTACCCTGGTAGGCTCTAGACCCACCAGGCCGCAGGCTCGTGCTGCCACTCCAGTGCAACCATGAGAAATAGCAACGATTCCAATGGAATCCGGACCAGGCTGAAAATATCAAGAAGAGGTGAAAGGATTAAACAAATTTCAAAGGCAGAAATCCCCTTTCAAAATACAATATACAAATAGAAGACTGTACTTTACTATATTCAGAGAAAACCCAAAAAAATAATATCAATTAAGTCGTGCTAAATAAATGGCATTTAAGAGTGCAATAAATATCAATAATCAAAACGTGTTGTTTCCAGTTTTACAATGGATCAGTTGCATCATCTGGGAATATAGGACTTGAACTTAAAATTTCCTCTTAAGAGGAAAAATTATGGTGCGACAGTCCTATGTGTCATGCAGACATGGCGTTATAAATCCACACAAATAACATAGTGGACATGTAAGACCACATCAGCATGCCACAAGATGTTATTGTCACACTTTCTCCTTCAGAGAAGAGGTACGGCTCCAAATTGGGCTTAAATGCCCTGATCACTTAAATGTTTAAATTTGGAATTATAATTCCAGTTTCCCATTGTTCCATTGTTTTGGCATTTCCAACTCACTTATTGAATAAAAATGATTAATTAAAAGAAAGATAGAGATATACCTTCATTCCAGGCATTTGGACCCACTCAACAGCAGTTCCAGTAGCCTTTGAAAGAAACTCTGCTAAAGTTTCTTCTGCAATGGACAAAAGTCTAGAAAACAAACAAAGCATGAACCCATAAGCCGCACACACAAACAATAAGGGTGTCACAAAGCACGATGACTGAAAAGGACATAACAACTACATCCCACTAACCCTGCAGGACTTGCATCCCTTGGCGGATGCTGAGGTGTCAAATGGTGTTGACCACTCGTCACCACTGATTCACAACTCGTGTCTTTGGTTGCAAGCGTTGTCTGTAAGAAAACAAGCACTTATGTCAACTTCCAGATTATTCAGAAATTACAAAAATCAATAATTCAAGACATTCATTCTAGGTATATTATGTAGCTGAATAATTGTTCTTCAAAAAATCTTATATTCAAGTTTTTTTCTGGCTAATGATTTTATCTATTCTAAGATTCCAAATGAGGGAAAATACACAAAAGGATTAGAACTCTCACCCCCTGGGTATATTATGTAGCTGAATAATTGTTCTTCAAAAAAATCTTATATTCAAATTTTTTTCTGGCTAATGATTTTATCTATTCTAAGATTCCAAATGAGGGAAAATACACAAAAGGATTAGAACTCTCACCCCCTGGGTATGCTGACGGAAATAACCATTTTCATACACCAGATGAGACACCTGCTTCTGCAACCTATCATTTTCCTCCATTAAAAGCTTATTCATAGCGGTGAGCTTCCTATTGACAGCTTGGAGGCGCGAAGCCTCTTTCCGCTGCTTCTCTCTACATCTGAACCAACAAAGCAGAAACAGACAATGCATTGTCATTAAAGGGTTGCCCAAGAACTGAAATAAATGCAATGTAATTAAGATTTTCTGATAAACAATTTAGCACAAATAAGGAAATCGAGCCCCATGCAACTGAATATACTGTATGCTAACTAAGGACATATTTCCACTCAAAATTCAGAATTTAAATGTAATTTGTAACTGATTATATTCATCACAACGAACCCATAGACTTGCATTCTGCTCAAAGAATCAAACATTTCAAGATCTAGGCCATAAATTCGAGTTTTTCTTTCCTAACCTTTCTCTAAGCAACCAACAAAACAGAGGAGAAAAACCAAAAGTACAAAGATTGGCTACCAACCATACCTTCTATTCTGGAACCAAACCTTAATTTGTTTGGGCTCGATGTTAGAGAGAATTGGGCACTCCCTAATAAGCTGTTGGCGACGAATCGAACTGGGTTTGGGGCATTCATGATAGAGCCTTTCAAGGGCCTCAACCTGCTCAGGTGTGTACCTCACATACTTGCCATTATCCAATCCTCCTTTACCATCCTTGCAGGACATAGCCATTTCCAATGTTCAGCTCAAAATCACTTGCTACCCACAAAAAATACACCAAACCCAGATGGCTTCTCTTGCTGAAACCACAACTTCAAACACCTTTCAAAGCTTCAGAGCACCAAAACAGACCAGAATGGCAACTGGGTCTCTACCCAAATGTACAAACTTGCAGACCTTGATGCCTAAATATTCAAAAATAAATATCTTTTTCCCAGGATGGAGATAAACCGACAAGGAACAGCACTATCCTTAGCTGGAACGGAGTTGTCCTCGTTTTCTTTAAACCCAAAGAGACAGCACCAAACACAAAGAAGCTATACAAATCCTTCGAGATCAGCAAACACAACCGATCTGATTCCCAAAACCAAAACTAAAACCAAAACGTTTGAAACGAAACACGAGTTACTAAATTGACTCAGTTAGTGGAACGAGTCTTCCTCCCCAGCTGGGACAAAGCGATCTCTCTACTACGGCCTAAGAACCAGAGGAAACGTCACCGTCTCACCGATCTCGATGGTTTCCATATCTAATCTCCCAGACATCTTCTGGGGTCTAATGGGTTGGGAGCAGCATGGTTGATGCGTGTGTGGTTTGAGTTTTGGAAGCTGAAAGGTGAAGACTTTGAGCTGGATGAAGAAGAAGAAGAAAAGGGAAAGCAAAGCAGTAAATTTTTTTTTATGCTTTTGCTCAGTGTTTTTGGTTTGCTTTTCTTGTTTTTGCTTTGGTACTCATACGGTTTTGTTGTTGGTGTTGTTGTTTTTCATTGGTTCGTCACTTTCGGCTTCAGAGAGAGGGTCTTCTTCGCTCGCTCCACTGTGTGTGTAGGGAAATGGAGCAAAAACTTTACCTTTGAATATTTTTGTTCTGTTTTTCTTTCATCCTATTCAATTGACCAAAATGTCCTTGAGCTAGTTTCAGAAAGACAATCTCTGCCTCCAGTCCCCACTGAATTTGCATGATTACCCTTCCTTCAACTCAATGCCTTTGAATTTTCAGACCAACACAGTAAATATACATCAGAGTGTGTCAATCGTGATACAACTAGGATTAGTACTTCCAACCAACATATGTGTACAAACGTTGTTCTCACAATTATTTGTTTACATGTCATTTACGTGATCAGTTACTGTGAGACGATCGCCGTATACAAACAAATCGCTATAATCTTTTAATTTTTCATTTGAATTAAGAATTTATTACTTTTTTCAATCTATTTTAACGTTACCGTTACACATACTAGTACTATGCAAATATGTCTTTGTGATAATAATCAAGCAACACATAAACTAAATAGTATATAACATGAAAGGGAAATGTTTTATGACTGAGTTGAAGACACCAGTTTTAGGATCTTTCTTATTGATGGGTGGGTTTTAGTTTTCATTGACGGAGAAGGAGGTGGGCACTATTAATGGATGATGGAATGATGGCAAATTGGTCAAAGAAAATTGGAGGGCATGAAAGGTTGAAAATTTGGGAAGCATAGGTGGTCAGAGGGATATTTTGCAGTGCAGCAGCAGCCTGCAGGAGCAGGCAGAAGGGGCATTGAAGGGAGATAATGCGCGCATCAGAACAGAACAGAACAGAAGCAAAAAAAAATGAGAAAAGCTTTTGAAATAGTAAAGGGGGAAAGAAAAAAAGAAAGAAAGAAAGGGGGCATGGGAGACTGGGGAGGAAGGGCAGAGGACACCATCATTAGGTTTTTGCATGCGTCTCGATTTCAAAGCTATACCCAAAAAGAAAAAGATTATTACACTTGCACACCAACAACAAAACCAATATCATTTTCAATTTATTTCTGTATTAAATAATTATTACTTTTTCTTTTTAAAATTGTTTACTAGGAGGCTACGTCATCATCATCACAATGCTATAAGAGGTAGAGAACAGATCCTACTGTATCTCATGATAATTATATGTAATAATTAATGAAATTAATATACATGGATTTTGTTTGCAGAAAAATGCAGATAATGCAGGCACCAATATACTCGCAGCAGCTATATATATATATAATTTCTTGCATTGCATTGCACATACGTGACATGACCTTGACATGACATGTGAGATGGGGAAAATTTTGGGTGATGGGATAGGGGGGTGGGTGGTGTGTGATGTAATGTGTTTGTGTTTTTTGTAGGGACAGGAAGGGGTTTAGCATATGCCTTATCTCTAGCCTCTGTCGTTCAGGCAGATTTAGCTATATGAGAAAAAATTAATCCATACAATACAAGGATGTGAAGTTCGTATTTCAATCCAATCACGTATTATCATATGTTTTACGATGGTATTTCAATCTAATCGCATATTGTTATATGCTTTAACCTTCTTAGATGTCAATATGCGGTTAACTTAAGATACAAGAGTAATAACGTCACACACATCACCATACATTTTGACTTTTTTACATATCAATAATTGACTTGAAATATCGATACAATAACAACTTCATTAGAGGAGGGAATTAAAATTAAAATCAGTCACGAAAATTATGTGAAATGGTACTATGCTCAAAATTTGTACATACATTACATACATGACAGTCCAACCATGGATAATGCCAGTGGTTGATGATGGCCTCTCAACAATTTGGTGGGGTCCACTCCTTGATACTATATTTACATTTGTCTCCGCGTATTTGGGTAGTAGATTGTGTGTTTAGCATAACTTGTAAACATATATGATAATAGGAAGTTCGAATTCACATTTAGCATGTGAATCTTCTTTTTTTGGCATGGCACAATCTGATAAATTAGGCTAAGAAAAATATCTAATGCTAAGTTTGTAATAAATTGTTAGTAAGGGTCCGTTTGTTACATCGATAAGTTAATAACCTAATCCAATCCTAGACACCAAATGAGCCCTTGATTGGGAAATTATGAAAAACGACACCGGAATTATGAATTTGGTTTCACAAACAACACCCCTTTGAGAGGAGAGAAACTCTCATGTAACGGGGATAACACTTTTTGCTATCTTCGACCAATCACGCAATGACATATATGATAACTTTTCCATGTGTTATTGTATTATTGACCGGGGATAGCAAAACAGTACTATCTTGTTACATGTAAGTTTTTTTACTTTGAGAGATTGTTTTGTTTGTTTTTCCTCAACCGATAATATCAATTGTCTCATTCAATTTATACTGTTACAACACAAATTGTAAACCTCTATAACAAAGTAAATTGAAAGAATAATCTTTGTCATGTTTCTAGAAAAGTATATGAATATCCAAATGATCAAACACGTTTTTGGTAATGTTTTCCCTTAAAATAGACAAAAGCATTTGTACGTATTAAATGATTTTGTTGATTGGTTCTTTAAAAACCACATGATTTGTGTATCTGAGGTGGAGTCGACAAACTATTCACAGTTTGAAAACCCGTTTTGAAAAAAAGAAGTTGAGCCCTAAACCAAGACCAAAGATAGACTAATTGAATTCAACCCTAAACCCAGACCAAAGATAGGAATTAAAATGTGTCCAATTTTGTTGTAATACCCTTACACTTTTATTAAAATTATTAATACTTGCAATGGTAAAAAATGGTATTCGAAATTTAGAAGATAATAAGTTAATTTGGACTTCCTAGAAGGTAAGTTAGTCAAAAAAAGTGCGTTAAGGAAAATTGATGGTGTGAAATTCCCCTTATAAGGGAAGTTCATACTCATGTGATGAGAATTGCATTCCCAACTATCTAGACACCACATAAAACTTTGAGTTCTTGGTGAGACTGGACTGAACTATTTCAATTAAAATGGACAAGAGTCTTGGTAGTTGTTTGGTGTGCTCAAACGTGATTATTAAATTGGGACAACAGTCCAACATATTGTGTCTTACAAGTCTCATTTAGATAAATGAGACTATAATAAGGATTGATTTGGAGTCAATTCCTATCCAATTCAAGTTGGGCCACAAAATGAGGCATGAGAAATGGAAAGAAAAAAGAGACCAGCTTTTAAATTTGATTAAAAAAAAAAAACTTATGAAAAATACGAGCTTTGAGCTTTTAAATAGAGACGAGCTTCCTGTTTTTATTTTTATTTTTATTTTTAATTGAAGTAGAATTCATTTGACGACCCACCAAGTGCGGTGAATTACGACCAAAAAAATAAAAAAGGTGCGGTGAATTGAATTCGATGGATAGGGACGTAAGTATAGTACGGAAATTTTGACTTCTGGACTTGAACAATTATGCACACTCCTCCTACGACCCACTCATCTCATCATGCATCGCCCTTGCCTTGCCTTGCCTTGCCCCATCTCAAACATTCAAAAAAATAAAAACCCCATCATCATGCATACATCGCCCTAATTTTAGCACATGACATGCACGTGACAGAAATTGCCAGATGGCAAATACTATACTCTCTTATTATTATTTTTAATTAATTGTTTTAATCTTTTATTTCGGAGAGGGAGGGCTTTTAATTGCCGGTGGTGGGCTCGATGTGGGCCCGCATGCAGCGAGAGGAGACAAGGCATGACCCGACAAGCAAATGGCGGGGCCCACAACAAGGCTATGACTTCGAGAAACGGAGCCATGACGTGGCGAACAAACGCTATGATGGCTTTTGATTCAGGTGGAGGCGATTTGCTCGGCGCCGTCCCCGGCCCTGTCGTGCACTCATGCCACATGTTGCGTGGTTTTGAAGTCTGTCTGTGGGCCAATAACTTTGGCCAGGCCCAATGGGCCACATCTCTTAACGGGATGGGCTTTGTGGGCCCATTCAACCAGTGCATACAATATTGGGCCTTGGGCCCACACTCTAAATAACTGTTCATTTAGCAGAGCGTTGAATGCATAGGAAGCTGAAATCAGAGAGGGAAGGGAAGTCTTTTTGTTTTCGAGTTCCGTCGTTCCTTCGTTCGCATCACAGCAGTCAGAGCAATTCGCTTCGTCCCGAAACTGCGTCGTTTCAGATCGCAATTTTTGCTTCCCGGGTTAGATCTCTTGCTCTCACTACGCTCTTCTGTAACAAGTTTCGTTTGGGCTGTTTTTGTTTTAGTTCTGAGATCATTGTATGAATCCGTGTAAAAAGAAGAATTTTGAATTTTTAATCAATTTTGTGCGTCTAATCTTTGCTCTCATCGATTAGGGCATCTTTCGTATTGTTATTTAATTTTATCTCAGTTCACAGCATAATTTTATTATGTAAAAATCTGGGATTTTTTATTTATGAGATTGCGCTGCTGATACAAACTGATTATATTGCGTCTGGTTATTTGCTCTATTGTTAATGGTGAACATACGTAAACTCATTGTTATATAAATTTTCTCCAATGTGATCAGCAAGTAAACAGATGGGTTTGAGAAAAAAAAAACAAAAAATTAATATCTCATAACCAGATGATTTGGGATTTCCTGGAGGAACCCATTCGAATTTAGAAGATTATATATATATTGTTTATCTCATTTTGGGCTACCTTATTGATCTACAATGTTTGACACAGTATATACATCATAGTGTGTGAAATGCCTGCACTAAAGGTTGAGACTGGTCACCAAGACACTATCCATGATGTTGTTATGGACTACTATGGTAAGCGTCTTGCCACAGGTTCGGCGGACAACACCGTTAAGATAATTGGAGTCAGCAACTCGGCCTCTCAACATCTCGCAACCCTTACTGGTCACCAGGGACCTGTTTGGCAGGTTGCTTGGGCTCACCCCAAGTTCGGGTCTTTACTTGCTTCCTGTTCTTATGATGGGCGTGTTATACTGTGGAAGGAAGGTAATCAGAATGAGTGGATCCAGGCCCATGTTTTTGATGACCACAAGTCGTCTGTCAACTCGATTGCTTGGGCTCCTCATGAACTCGGTCTTTGTTTGGCGTGCGGTTCTTCTGATGGGAACATTTCGGTTTTCACTGCAAGGGCGGATGGTGGTTGGGATACCTCGAGGATTGACCAAGCTCACCCAGTTGGTGTTACCTCTGTTTCATGGGCTCCCTCAACAGCCCCTGGTGCTCTTGTTGGTTCTGGTTTGCTTAACCCTGTTCAGAAGCTTTGTTCTGGTGGTTGTGATAATACTGTAAAGGTGTGGAAGCTTGGTAATGGGGTTTGGAAGCTGGACTGCTTTCCGGCTCTTCAAATGCATGTTGATTGGGTTAGGGATGTTGCTTGGGCACCCAACTTGGGACTGCCAAAATCTACAATTGCCAGTGCCTCACAGGATGGGAAAGTTATTATATGGACTGTGGCCAAGGATGGGGATCAATGGGACGGTAAGGTGCTGCATGATTTCAATTCACCTGTTTATAAGGTCTCATGGTCTCTGACTGGAAACATAATAGCCGTGGCTGATGGGAACAACAATGTAACATTATGGAAGGAAGCAGTAGACGGGGAGTGGCAACAAGTGACAACAGTTGAGCCGTAGAATATTTTCAAAAGTTTGCTTCTGTTATAGCGGATTATATCTGAACCTCCTTTATGAACATATACTAAGACTTTGATCTAACTATCATAAAGTTGATCATTCTTGATTGGTGATGCTGATGAACACTACTGTGTTGCTGGAGATGCAGCTTTATGAATATGCAGCATGATCATTATAAATGTTTTGGTTTTGTTGACATTTGGACAAGGTTTGATTTGCATGATCTTATTTCTTCCATTCTCTATCAATTTTGTTGCAGCAGCATATTGCACATTGCCACTCTAACATTTTGCTTGTTTGTATGCTACATTTGTAAAATGGCGTGTGTGGTGCCACATTGACGACTTCATTTTCTGCCAGCATGCTATATTGTACTTTCTATTAATATCCTTGGGAGTTTGTTGTTCATGTTGATGGCATGACTTTTTTTTTTTGGTCGAAATTGATGGCATGACTTGAGTATTGTAGAATTGGTTTACTTATCAAAACATGTGAGGGGCCATTCTTTGAGTGCAAAATTGGTGAAGGGATACCATGGTCATTCATCACCATGTGTTAAGGGTAGGAGGAGGATAAGTTCTAGGCTGCAGCACCTTCTTTTCTTTGTGTATTGTTTTGTAACCATGTGTTGAGAATCAAAAGCTTTATGTTTCGTTCTTCAAAGTTATTGCAAGGTTGTTTGTTGTGACGTTTGTTCAACTTCATAATCAACCCTAGTTTGAACACCTTTTCTCTTGACACCAAACATCACATGTTTTCTCCTCAATGTTTCAACATCAAGACACTTTTGCTTGTTGAAACACCTTAACTCTAATTATACTTTGTCATGGGCAACCACCCGAAGTTGGCCCTCGATGTTCAGTTCCGCTTGATTACCGAAATGTTGCCGGAAATAGTTATATTGGTGACTGCTTTCTCTGAACTAGTTATATTGTGTTTGAACTTCCTAATGGCAATTAAGCACAGCTGGCGCTGCTATTCATGTTTTAATTTTGAAAGATTACCTATTATCGTGTGAGGCTCTTATGCTTGGTGATAATTCTTTTCTCATTATGTTTTAATTTTGAAATTGGATAACACTATTCTGTCATAATCTTGGAACAGCTTAAATAGTGATTGAAATGCATCAAACATGGTCTGAATTGGACACTGCATGTTAAGCAATTTGAGTCTTAAAGGCTGAAACCAAAAAAATCCAACTGATGGGAAGTTGAGCAATTATAATTTGCTTTAGAAACATTACACACAAAAACCCAACTGTTCTTTCATGAAGGCATTGCCCTTTCAAACTGTTAGTGGTCTGGGCCGTACTTTGTAGCTCTATTAATTCCTTACTCACTTTTTTCATTTGGGCTCAAAATTTTTTGTGTATCTTCAAAGACAACGAGCATTATGCAAGTCTTATGTAAGTATCCCTATGGGTGTGGTTTATGCATGTCATGCTACATTTTATTTTTATTTTTATACAAAAGATATTGAGGAAGAGAGAATTATAAGACTTCGGGATGGAGAAGTAAATGCTCTTAATCGTTTTGAGCTACAAGCCTCTTGCGCTACATATATAATGTTTAACGCTACTTGTTGAAATCTTATCGTCAATCTCGGGTTTAACCCTAGCTCATACCAATAATATTGTATATTTCCATAATAGAGTTTCAAGTTTATACATCTGAGCTGGAAAAGCTTGCTTAAAACCCAAGAAGGCTTTTTTCTGGTTGCCCTTTTTGGGTTTTAGATTTGAAGCAACCAAGCAACATAAAGCTGTTTTCCAAAAACCAACTTAAAGCTCAATACACTCACTCGCTCTATTAAGCTCCCTCCCCTTAATTAATCAAGTTCAAAGCCCATGCACTAAGGAGACGGGCACGAGACCACCACACACGTGCTACCATGTTAGTGTTAGACATGCTAAGCATATTGCACGTGTGAAGGAAGCACCACATGAAGGTGGGCTCCCGGCTCGTCATGAATAGATTCCAGCCACGTGGACTTTACCAGCCCCCCCAATTACATGCAACCTAATTTCATTTTATGCCTAACAAATGCCATTGGATTTAAAATAAAATTATATAATTTTTTTATAATCAAATTACTCGATGCCTGGTTCAAATGGTTGACAAACGAAGCCAACATACTTGTTTCATACGCTCAATTGAACTGTATTCTCTACCTTTTTTTGCATAAATTCATGTCAAATTTGTTGAATTGTAAGTAATTAGCATAAATTATGAAGAGAAAAAAGAAACATGAAAACAAATTAATGATGAATTTTCAACCCCCTGCAGAATCGATCTCTGCCAGGTTTTGTCGCTGTGATTCCTCCCAAGGCTCTCCATTCCAATAGTGTCCAAGTTTACAGCCGGACTTCCTTTGCTCCTAATAATTTTTTGCTCTTGGGAATTGTGCTTTTACTTTAATTTAAGTTTTCCCCCTCTGATTTATGCAATATTATAACTTTAATCAATTGTACTTTCTACCCCTATTTGCTGCTATTGCCCCATCATAACCCATTATTTATATTCCCCACCCACGTTTAAGCACGATGCTTACAGCTCGACACTTAATCAAATAACGGTCTTGATCTCATCCACGTGGCCACTTAGGAGGGTTTTCACTTTTGATGATTTAATCTTACCTGCCTGCCATATATGATCTTTTGAGGATTTCCATTTTGGATTTTTCTTTTCACCATTTGGTGCTAATTGTTGGCTAAAACCCTCCTTCGAAAATAAATGAAAACCAAATTACTTGGGCTTAAATTAAATAGATCCATCAATTCATCCACCAACACACAAAAGAAAGAGCTATAGCTTTTATTATGTTATAAAATCGACCAACAAATGTACAAAATGAATTAGAAAATAGTTCAATTATTTACTAGTTAATAACCCACGATCTAGCCAACGAGTCTATAACTCAGTGGTATGAGCATTTGCCTGCAGATTAGTGGTCTCAAATTCGAACCCCTTAATCTAAATTTCAAAAAAAAAAAAACTTCAAAATAATTATACGCAAAATTTGATGGATTGTAGCCTCTCATTCTGTCTTCCTTTCATATAAAAAGGGTTTGTTATGAGATAACGTTACTTAGCATAAAATTGTACAAGTGTTAGTTAGAGCCAAGAGTAAGGCTGTTAGTTGAAGCAATATAGTTTATAAACAATGTCCAAAATTCACTCTTCTAGGAGATTGATATGGCTTAGGTGCTACTACATTCCTAGATTTGAGGATTCAAATGTTAGGAAAACCTTACTTTGCCAAGTTTTATGCCCAAATGTTCAATTTTATTATTACATTATAACAAGCTTATTTTAATGTTATAATTTAACGATTCGAATTGTTGATTTTTCAAGTTTTCATTCATAGAGTATTCTTTGATAAAAAAAATAATTCATAAATTATTCTTGAACAAAACAAAAAAATATCTTAAACTATTAAGACATCTAGTTGTGATGAAATAAACAGAAGAACAATAGTTTTCAAGAAATACTCAAACGACTACATTCTAATCAAACGATACAATATTTTCTAATTTTTGTGGTTTTTTGCAAAAATGATCTATCAATTCAAACTTGAAAATTAGACGGTCGAATCACTCTTCCTATAAAGATATAAATTAAATAAATTTATTCGAGGGATTCTTTGTATATGAAAATACAAATAAAACACTATACAGTTTTTCAACCAAGTTTGTTTGCCAATATCTAGTGTATAAAAATTGATATAATCACTAACATTTTTCCTACATGAAAAATGGAAGGTTTGCAAGACTGAGTCAGATGGCCCCGAGTCAGTCGACGCTAATCCCCATGACCAATTGACGCTGGTAAATTGGATAAGGTCCGTTTGTTTACAGTTAACATTTATTACCCGTAAAAGCTTTTGTCAACCATATTAATATTTTACATTCTTTTTTCTTTTTCCGAAATCCAAAGTAAATTCCTCTAATTTTTTTATTTTTTTTCAGCTTTGCCTTGCTTTATTAAGAGGGGAGGTTGGGTTTTGGGAGTGGGTCCAAAAAGCACGTGACAAAGGTGGAGGTGGTGTCAGCGATCATGTGACGGGTTTCATAAGGGTTCGGTTAAAAAAGGCCAGCACCTTCCCCTCATTATTTAATACGAACCTCTCTGCATGTAAAATGATGCTCCAATTTCATCTTATTTACGCTCCTGCCCCTCCCCTCACTCCTCAAAACCCCCCATCCCCCTCCATTCTCTCTCTCACTCTCTCTCTCTCTCTCACCCACACAAATCAAACAAACTCTCTTCTTCACCTCTCTCTCTCTCTCTCTCTCTCTCTAACCACTGCGATTTCTGCACTTAATGGAACTGCCGGAGTTCTACATCGGCGGCTACTTCGACGCCGGAGCCGCGGACTTTCTGCCGGAGAAGAAGCCCGCCGCCGCCGGCGACCAATTTACCATCGATGACCTCCTCGACTTCTCCAACGAAGACGCTCTAGTCACCGACGGCGGGTTCTTAGACGCAGCTGCCGATTCCTCCGCCGTCACCGCCGTCGACAGTTGCAATTCCTCAGTTTCCGGGGGAGAGCCTCAGTTCTCCGGCAACCGGAGCTTCGGCGACTCTCAGTTCTCCGGCGACCTTTGCGTTCCGGTAAAACTCTAATTACATTATTTTTCACCTAAACACTATTCTTAACGTACATTCGGATTTAATTAACTCTTCATTTTTGGCCATTGCATGCAATTTGCATGAGCCACAGGTCAATTTTATAATTAAATGTCAGAGAAAATTTTATTGGCAAAATAATTAGCAATTTTGTACAAGGATAAATTTGTAATTGGACAAATTATTCAAAGGGAGTGGAGGAAAAAAGAGGATGGAAATAGCTTTACTTTTTAACTTTTGCATGCAATATGCATGACTATTAGGACATTAAATTTATGTTTAATTATGAAATAAACTTTTCTTAATTTGCAAAATTCAGTGCAAATTTGATTAATTTTTTGTTATTTAAATTTGATTACAGTACGATGACTTGGCGGAGCTAGAATGGCTATCGAACTTTGTGGAAGACTCCTTCTCAGCAGAGAAGGACTTGCAAGCTCTCCAATTCCTGTCCATGTCCACAACCAAACCTCAAACCCCCGAAACGTCCTCATCCTCCGAAACGAATCAAAACGCACCGCTTTTCCACCCCGAAACACCACTCCCAGGAAAAGCCCGAAGCAAGCGCTCACGCGCTGCCCCCGGAGACTGGTCCACGCGCCTCCTCCACCTCATCACTCCGAATGACACCATCAAGCCTCCCAAGACGACAACGTGTAAGAAGAAAGATGGTATTGGTGGCAATTCGAACTCGGGTTCCGACTCTTCGGGGCGGAAATGCCTCCATTGCGCGGCAGAAAAGACCCCACAATGGCGGACTGGCCCCATGGGCCCAAAAACGCTTTGTAACGCGTGTGGAGTTCGCTATAAGTCGGGCCGGCTTGTGCCCGAGTACAGACCCGCCGCGAGCCCCACTTTTGTGTCGGCTAGGCATTCCAATTCGCATAGGAAGGTTTTGGAGCTCCGGAGACAAAAGGAGGTCCATAGATCACATCAGCATCAGTTTCTTAGTCAAAGTTCCATTTTTGGTGTATCTAACGGGGGTCATGATGAGTACTTGATCCATCACCATAACGTTAACGATTTCCGGCGGATGATGTAGTGATGCTAGAGTAGGATAAGTTAGGGTGCACCTCTCTAAATTTAACAAGAATTCTCTAGCTTAATTTGCTAATTTTTTCGTCTTAAAATTTGAATTTGTAATGGTCATTGAGCAAAAAAAGAGAGTTGTAGAATTGAAAAAACAAAAAAAGGGGGGAAGGGAGAAAGTTGGGCTTGGCTTTGTATTGTACTTTTCTTTTCTATTTTTGCCGAATTTGGCAAATTTAGAATATCAATTTTACCTACATTTTGTTTTCAATTTCTTTTTTTGTTAAATTAATAAAATCAACAAATTTTGTTTATTTGTTAAGGACAAGTTAAAAAGAGGAAATGCCATTTGCTTCGGTGCAGTGTCAAGAAAATATTTTATTATTAGATTATCTAGTAATAGTATGTTATGTTGTCAAACGATCACATTATATTACCACAATATTGATACGGATATTAATTATGTTTTTTTCCTTCGGAATTTGAAGATAAATTAACATCAAATAAATGGTATGGTAAAAAAAAAAAACAAACAAACAAACAAATGGCTTTGCGACTTTGATGAAATGGGGCCATAAGAAGCATCTATAGTGCTGATGAAGTGCCTTTCTGCAAATGGTTGACATAAAGCACTCATGCACATGAGGAGGAGCTAGCTCATTGGCTCGCAACTCCAAATTCCAAGTTTTTTTTAATCAGTCAATTCTTCCTCCTTAGTTTTTCATTGATTGAAAGTCAATCACTTTCAGCTACCAAAATTTGCACAATTTTGTCCAAGTTTTCAAGCATCCCACACTATTAGGTATTGTGCATACTGTCATGTATTTTTTTATTATCCTTTTTTGCTTTCTTTTATGTTTATAATAATGTCTACACGATAATAACATCTGGACATCCATAAAAGAAGAAATATATATATCATAAGGCCAATGGAGAACTGCATGAAATAATAATCTTTGGCTCAAACTCGAGAAATTTTTGGAGCACAAAAAGAGCAACATCCAAAAAGAGTAGCAACTAGAATTGTGATTGATCAGTGGGCACCTTTTTGTGAGTATCGAGGGCCCAAATTCAGGGCATTTTAAGAGAATAATAAGGCAGGCAGGCAGGCAGGAGGAGCTAGCTAGAAGAAGAGCATGGGATTCAGTGAAATTATGAAATGGTGGAATTTAATTTAGAAAAGTGCGTACCATTTTACATAAAAGTGCGTTTTAAAAACTTTGAAAACCAATGCAAGCAGCAAGAGGAGAGAAAAAGTAAATAAAACAATTTGAAGGGGAATTTTGGCATTGGCTGCTTGCTGCATGGTGCATAAGCTTGCAAAAATGGTGCAGGGAGGGTCATGTGAGGGGGATCATTAAACAGAGAATTAGGTACACTTGGGGACTGATTTAACTGTCCCCCCGATCCTAGACATTTGCCCTTCCATGGGCTCCACTGTCTTATTAGTAGTCTTCATATTCATCAATTTGTTATGTTCATTCTAGGTTGTGAAATATTGTGATTAGAAGGGAGGTAATCACTGAGATTAAATTAGATGAATCACACATGTGATGCTTGTAATTTAATCGCGTTATGTTGAGAGAGTGAGTAGATTGAATGTCTTAAAACTAGGAAATTTAATGAAATATATAGATATATTTGACATTTTCTATATATCAGATGATTTTTATGAATCAAAAGGGAAATGAATATTCAAATATTCGAGACTACTTTCTTTAGTATAGAAAGAGAATTATCGTTAAGCTAAGAACTAGTTGGTATGTAATGATAATTGAGAAGCAGTCACCCGAATGGAATGAAGAGAATGAGAACAAGATTACTTTAGACAATGCACAGATAGATATACATAAAAACTGAAGGCAAATTAAAATAGAATGGGGGGCTTTCACTTCATGGAAAGACAATGCCAAGTGAAAGGCCATACAAAGCTAAGAAGATGGGGGGTACACGTACACATAATAATAATGCTCTAGAAAAGCCAAAACATCATATACGTACGTAGAAGAAGACTAGAACAAGGGTACGCAAAAGTACACAACTATGTCCACATATGCATGATTGTTTCAATTTTTTTTAATTTTAATTAATTTCCTTTATATATATATATATATATATGAATGATGAGCAGATTGAATTGAATGAGCAGAGAATGTGGAGGAGGCTGGGGGGGGTTTGCATGTGGATGATGAAACCCAAGCACATGGCGTACGTGACGTGCATGCCTGCATCTGTTTCTGTTTAATTATATTTTGGATAATATATCCAATTGTTTTTTTTTTCTTTTTCCAGAATGGCTTTGCTTCCCAGTTGTCTCCAAGATCTTTCCCACCCATGTTATTTCTTAACCAGATATATGATATATGTTTCTTGTCCCCTCATAGCTACCTTTTTATGACTTTGCCTCTCTCTCTCTCTCTCGCTTAATTAGTTGAGCATGTAGAAATTAATTAAGACCATTTATTTGGTGTGAATTTATTATGACCATTATAATTTCACACTTAATTAGTTGCGCACGTAGAAATTAATTAAGATGGGAGGGAAGTTCAACTTGGGTAGAGCGACAAGCAATTTCACATGTTTTGGTTTATTAATGGGAAGTTAGGTAAAATGGCCTATAGGAGGCAATGTGTTGGACTTTTACAAAAACGTATGTTATAACATAAGTGGAGTGATAACATTGAATGGCAATGAGTGGCACGATTGTAATAACATGCTTTGGTCAAGACTCATCAAGAATCAGAACCTTGCATTCTGCATATGGTAATTTAGAATTGCCAAGTAACTGTGAGATGACTTATGTGAGTTGGCCTAATCTCGTGTTACTTATGTTTATATTGACTAGGACTCAATCACTTAAGTATATTAGTTTGGTTTAAACTCTTACTCTATCCATAATAGGAGAGTTAGTGTTAAGGTTTGCTCAATATAAAAGAATCGGTCCCTCCTCTCACAATACACGAGTTGTATAGTGTGTTTAACCTATTCATAGCAAGAACATTCTGGTGTTGCAGAAAGAAGATCATTCTCATAGTTGCCATATCTTCTTCACTGAGTATGAATCCATCGATAACTCTGCTTTTATTCATGTATTCATTGTATTTAACTTCAATTAATCTTAAAGTAAATAGGTGGAAGCATAATTAGTATAAAGGTAATGATAAAAGCCGAGCAGGAATTAATCGATCAGACAGAAAAGGAAAAGGGGTTTCTTTTGAGACGAAAAGGGTTTCGAAAAAGAAAAAAAGAAGTTGGCATTGCGAGACCACATTCTTTTGAGATGTTAAAAGAAGCCCACATGAGCACGAAATGAGTTTTTGAAACATGAACAAAATATGCCAAATAAAATGGATGGAAAGCTTTATAAATGGTAATGGGCAGAAACAATGACTGATTAGGCTTTTTCTTTTTCAAAAAGAGCATGATGCATCATGAAAGAAAAGGTCTCTCTTCCCATGAACCTCTCCATTCTACGTGACCTTCCTCTTCACATGGCCCAACAGATGGTTTTGTTCATGGCATGAGGTTGTGGTCTGTTTGGGTACCTGTGTGTGATTTTGACATGTACATCTGGCAAAGGATCAATTCATTTCATGGAACAATTTTTAAAAAATCACAAAATTCTTCCCTTTTTTTTGGGTTTGAATTTGAACCCCCAATTGTTTGACCAAATTTGATAAACAAAACCAAGCATGCTCCAAGCTTGTGCATTGCAGATTTGCAGTCAAAAGAACAGGTTTCAAATTGCCAGCTCTTTACAACAGATTGCTGAGTAACTTAAAGAGAAAAGGGAAGAAGAAACAGATCAGCAATGTAAATTGATCATCTGACTAATTAAGAAGCTTAATTAAGGTAATTAAACTTTCATTGACTTAACGAATTCTTGGTAGCCCAAGTAACATGATTTCACGAGAGAGAGAGAGAGAGAGAGAGAGAGAGAGAGAGAGAGAGAGAGAGAGAACAAGTAAGATTATTTAATTAAGTACAGCATAAACTAATATGCTGTTCTTGAACCACCCACATTAACCTTAAGCAGGCACATGGCTATGCGAAAAAACCAGTTGGCTATCTTTCAGTAGGCTCCCGTTCCTCTCCTAGGCTCCTAGCCTTGGTTGTTTATTCTTGTTAACCTTGTTGTATAGTTTGACTGCATTTGGTTGGTCAACATGATTACCATGTTAAAGGTCTTGCCACTTAACTATAAGGAAAATATTCCCCTCCTTACTAGGTAAGTAGGAGCTTCTATATTCCTGTTAATAGCAGTGTGACGTGTGTGCATAAGTTTTTGTTTTTGTGTTTTTGATGAATTATTTTTGCATATGTG
The DNA here is from genome assembly GCF_002207925.1 of Prunus avium. The sequence goes on from NW_018921862.1 coordinate 242,678, forward strand.
TCAAACTGTGATTCGCAAAAAGGATAAGTATCTCCTTACAGATAAGGAGCCAAGAAGTATCCTAATTAAAATTGGTTTGTCCTCCTTTAATTCTGGTCTAATTTGTAAAGAAAGGTTTGGCAATTTTGGCACCAAATGCAAATTTCTGCAACCAAGTCATTCCATTATGGGTCTGGTGTTTCGGCCTATTCAAGCCTTTTCTTGGGCTTGGCCCATTGGGGATTTGAGCATTGGTTGAATATTCTCTTCTGTCCTTTCGGCTAAGGGAGCTGTGGAATGATATTTCAGTGAGATCTTACCTTTGAAGATAACATACTTGACACTTTAATCCTTTACTTTTCACATTACAACGCCCAATCATAATGGTGGTTTGGTTAACATAAAGGCTTCTCTTAATGACAACTTTTCCTATTGAATCAATTTCTCAGAGTTTCAAAGAAAATAATGAAGGAGAAAAACTTACATGTAACGAGTGTATATACACCATTTATCTCACAATAAGTGGTCACATAACTAGCATATGAGAGGATGTTGCGAAGGTTATACACACCCGTTGCATGTAAATACCTGCTATACATTCTTGCTCGAGACCCTAAGGAGGTTATTGTATAGAAAGGGCTACCTATGCTCATTAGGTAAAAAATGAACGTATATATGAAAGTAGATAATTTCATGACCTTAGGTGAACCATAAAATCCTTATAAATTTTGTAATTTGTACAATTCTATGTGTGCAGATAATTTTATGAGCTAAATAGATGAATTTTCCTATCAAGTATGAGCATTTTAGTTTTGGATTCGATCGCCAACATGCGAGTGAATTATGCACTTATGATTGATCAATCCTCACTCAAATCTTGTTAGTGAGACTCTCCTTGTTCAAAGAGTTCTTCAATAGTATCATGAACATCAGAAAGTGTACCCTTTTTAAGTAATCCATCAAAATCAAATCAAATCAAGCAAACCCTATATCATGCATCTTTTCAACTCTTACCAGACTAATGGAAGGGTTAACCAATATGCTACTGATCCCTCGTTACAGTTGTTTCACCAAACTTACAGCTCACACAAAACACCTATATCCTCCACCAAAATGTCAACTAAATCACGACCCTACATTAATATATTACCCACCATACAAAATAGGCCATCAATTTCTATCACAGAAGCCCACGGGATGTAACAAGCTTCTTTGCTCTATAACCTCAAATTTCTGTCAGTCACTATATACAGTCCGTGACTTTGCCTAAAATATCGGCTCAGGTCTTAATATATATATATATATATATATATATAGACTAGTCTTATGAACAGCGATAGTAACACTAAAACTGTTGGTTTTGATTGGCATGTGGCCTGCAACTTCTACCCAATTGGATTGCTTTTCTTGATAGATTGTTTTTCATGGCTAAAGTTTGTTGTTCTATTGAGTTGGAGCCTAGGACTTTGAGTGAAGGACAACTCAACCATGCTAGGGTATATATTTAATGTATTTGCAGTACATTATTTAGATTAGGGTTTGAGCTTCTTCTGATCTCCTTTTTTCTGATATCTGCAGGAACTGGCTGCTGATGTGGTTGAGAAAATGGAACCAGAAGATGCCTCAGCTGTATTCATTCAGGTGTGTTCTTAACATATGCATTTGAATACATAGTGAAATTAAATGCGCCGGCCCCTAGCTAATCTAAATTTGTGTGTAGGGACTGAGACCGGTTGCCTCAATGAAAGAGATGGTGCATATGATTGCTGAAGAGGGTGAGCAACTGCAGAGTAAGGTTGTGGAGTGCAAGGAGGGGGAGGCTCAAATTCTTGAAACGCCCCCTTGCCAGTGCTTGTGCCCTACTGTCAATACTCAATCCCCCAATCAAGGAAGGCTTACCGAACCCTTGTCAGCCCCATTTTGAAACTTCTTGTTGTTTGGATTCATAATCTCACATGTCATGTTATTTACGATATGAGAATTCATAATCTCACATGTCATGTTATTAAACTGTACAATATGAGAATATTATATAAGTAAAATAAATATAAGTTTTTGTTAATATCTAAAACATATGGTTAACTAATCTGATCAAGCATCACATTTCAACGATAAAATATTTATTAATATTGCCAAAAGAATGCACAAAGAATTTTGGATGTAAATCTTGGCTCTTCATAGCAATTTGAGTGTTGTTATTAGGCCGATACACATATGTTTTGCTGCGCGTTTATGTAATGTAATGCCTCATATGTCATTAGTACATGCTTGTAATGACACAACATCTCTAAAAGTTTGGCGCCCATGACAAAAGAAGGTAAATATAAAATATAAATATACACTATATTTTGTTGTGTTGATTGGAGTTTTTTTTATAAAAAATTTATAAAATGTGGAAACAAAATTAAATTACAACGAAAAGCCCCGAGAACAATCAACAATCGAAGATTCCCACAGAAAAGCATACGCTGTCACCGGTGGGAGAGAGTGAATCCAAATATGCCGATTCATCACACGTGAGATTTCTGGACCCACCACTTAATGAAAATATTAATGACAAATTTACTATTTTGTTTATATATTAGAAAAAGAGATTGTATTTATTTTCACGTACATGTGAGATTTCCTTACCTACCATTTAATGAAAATATTAAAGACAAATTTACTATGCTAAAAAAAAAAAAACAAATTATCATACTCTAATCATACGAGGCCATACTTTGAGCAAAATTTTTATTTTAAAAAAATTTAAAATTTGGTGAATCAGGTGATTTGAGTAGTTGCCTTTTTTTTTTCGGTGTAAATGGAAGCTCCTTCGAAAAGCAACTGAGAGGTAAAACGGGAAAGCGAGACAAGGCTAAAATCGTCATTTGGAAAAAAACAATACAACCATTGTCCAAAGAGGAAAATTTGAATTCCTGGTTGATGAGGAGGGTTTAGGGTTTCAAATTGGCTCCTATTTGAGCAGCTCTGCATTCTCACAGTCAGAGTCTCACAGACACGCCCTCTTTAGGAGGGAAAAAAAAGAAAGAAAGCAGCTCCTATTTCAATCCCTAATCGGTGCCACACTCCTCATTGCCCCCAATTCCCAGGTACTCTCTCTCTCTCAGCTTACTACGCATTCGTGCTCTAACTGAGTCGATTTAGTTTTTTAGGTAATTTATTGACTTTCTTCGTTTCTCAGAAACCAAACGGAGAAAACCCATAGACTAGGTTTTGTTTAAACTGTGAACTATGCGATTTTAGTGTGGTTGAGTGTTTCATATCGTGTTCGTTTGAATTATTCACCGAATTTGAGGAATTTATATCTTTGATTCGCTTTGCTTAAGTAAATAAATAAAGTTCCGGTTTTTATTTATTTATTTACTGTTAAAAGTCTGGCCTTCGTAGTTCTTGTTCATATGATAATGTGTTTTGTTTGCTGAAAAGGAAAGAAATAAGAACATATATATATTTTTTTAGGTAGTGCATTATTAAGTGAACCCAGGGTCCCTAAGGACTAACATTCTGCAACAACTGGTTGTGTGTGTTTTTTTGTTTACCTGAACAAAGTTACTTGTTTTATTGTTTATGTGGTAACCAAAAGGAAGGCCAAGTCTTACATTCTTTATTTTCCAGAGGAATCAGTACTTGAAAAAATTTCCAGGATGAGCACCACAGTACATAGAACTCCCAAATCGGGTAGGCAGTCATTGTTTTTCCAAGATATAACTTCTCCAGTCTCAGCCCGGAGAGGAAAAATTTCAACTCCAGGCCAGGCAGCAGCAGTCTCTGCTCTATGGCGTGAGAGTGGTGGGGGATCAGATCTTCCACCTCCTCCGCTTTACACATTGGAAGACCGCTCAGACTTTTCCCCTGAATCTGGAATTCCAGATTACCCTGTATCCCCGGAAATAAAATCAGATCCTAGAACTCCGGTCCATGGTTTTGGACGGGATTCCTTGACTCCAGTAAAAAACAGATCAGAGGCAAGCACTTCTTATGCTCTATCAAGTGGACAGCATGGCCAACAGGGTTCAGCGAGTATGAATTGGTGGTCATCCCCAAAGAGTGGTGGTGAGCAAGATGAGAAGGGAAGGAGTTCACCAGTTGAGGGTGTTGTTCAGCCTGGTGCTCTGATCACTCTTCCACCTCCAAGGGAAGTTGCAAGGCCAGAGATGCAAAGGAATACCTTGCCTGCAGGGAACCTCAACGAGGAAGAATGGGTTACTGTTTATGGGTAATTCTTTAACCTTACCTTTGTCTTTGTTCTTGGGTATATATAAATTCATACATCTTTGGCTGATATATAATGTATAACCTTCGGCTTTAGTCTACCTTTGGTAATTATCTTATCCGTAATAATCCATCTTTGCTGTGTTGTGTGTGGCTTTGGCCTTATTGCCTGCCTGGTGGTTGTTGGGCAAAGAAAAGAGTTTTAAAAAGAAAAATAAAAGAAATAATCTCTTGTTTTCCAAGCTATTAAAGGTTTCAGATATGCTTGAATCAAATGTCCCCCTGACATACTTTTTGAACTTAAAGTGGTCAGTGATCATAAGAGCCTATTTTCTTGCCAAATTTGTCTGAAATCTCAAAAATCTTGAGAAATTTCTAATATTTGTTAAATAAGTGTTCTACATTGACAAATGTCTTTTAGCTGGTTATTGATGAGCAAGTGGTTTGTCGATTGACTCTTAATTTTTCACAAACCACATACCCTTTCCCCAAGCCTCTGCTCCTTTTTGCTTCTTAACCACATAGAATTTGTTGAACTTGCAGAATAAAAAAAGGGGATCTTGTTCGGTAATTAAACATTAGAAGTAAGACAATCTGATTATGTAATATATTTTATATGATGGTGATTGGTATTTTATAAATTTTGAACTAATTTATATAAATTGCCACACCGTGCTTCTAGTTCACAGTTGGAGAGGACTATGGTATTATTTCGTTATGCACTCTAAAACTTATATAGGGAACTCTCAAAACTCCTTTTTTTCTTTAATATCTCATGGTTGTTTTCAATGTTGTAGGGCAAAAGTTCTATATTCTACTGATTGAAGCTTATTTGATCTCACTTAGGCTTAGACCCTTTGAAGTTATATTTATAATGGGGCTTGCTTGTCTATCTTCTTGACTAATTAAAATGCAGTTTTTACTCAGTTATCCGTATAGCCTCTAATAGTCTTTTTTTTTCTTCCAGATTTTCTCCAGCTGATACGAATTTAGTTTTACGAGAGTTTGAAAAATGTGGCGTGATTTTGAAACATGTTCCTGGACCAAGAGATGCCAACTGGATGCACATCTTATATCAGGTTCTTCTTTTTTCCTATTATTTCAAGTTTGGTGAATCAAATTTCTTATACCAAGCATTAATATTCTCTTCGTTCCTATTATTTCAAGTCTGTTGAATATAATAAATACCACCGTACATCACTTCCATTCAAACTTGGGTTTATTATTGGCATGATGCTGCCATGAAATGGAAGGGAATTTGTAACACTATGTTGTGCGCATAGGTAGTGGTGAATTGATGTAGACCATTGTTGTTTGGTTAATATTTTGAAGTAAAGTTTGCCATGAAATTGAGTCAAAATAGTTAGGGTTATGATACTAAGTAGTCCTTCTGAGCTTTGCCCTTTTCTTTTGCCTTTTTGTCTGTAAATTCTTCTGGGTTTGTTGTACTTGTAGTCTTTTGTGCGTGGGTCTATGTGTGCCAAAGACTTAACTTTATTTCCACCTTTCTCTTCGTTTGCTCAGTCTGGCTGAAGTATCAGACGGATGTAACTGCGATTGACTGAAGATATATCACGTCAATTTGAGTAAAAATTTGTTAACTGTTCTTAATTCTGGTGGTGCAGAATTACTTTGATGCTCAGAAGGCTCTCAGCAAGAACGGGATGCAGATTAACGGGGCGCTAATTATAGGTGTGAAGCCACTGGATCCAATGCAACGCCATGCATTAAATGAAAGGATCAACAATCAGGGTTTCATGACATTGCCCCCCCAACCAGCCATGAAACATGCAGAACTGAATGCTTCAAGAGCCCCCCCTCGTCCTTACTATCTTCAAAATGGTAATACCAGTGCACGACAATCCGGTGGTTCGATTGCTTCCCCAACGAAGTCAATGGTGTCCAAAGTCATGGATTTAATGTTTGGGGTTTAGAGTTTAGCTGCTCTGGTCAACAAACTGGTACTACGGCATTTGTGATACGAAAATATAATTGTTGCGAAAAATTTGAAGTTTAGACTTGAAGAGGTGTCTGGTCATTACGTCCTTATTAGTTGGAATCTCCTTTACTTATTTTTTACTCCAACATTTTCAAGGCTAATAAACTTAAGTCAGTTGTGGTTATGTATGATAATAAGTGGTTTTGCTTATTACATGCAAGTTGCATCTTGATGTGTGAGCACTGTTAATTCATTTGTATTTTTAGGTTATTACAGGATGTATCAGACTGATATCAAATGGAATGAATTTTATGTCAAATTGGCTGTACATGCTTACCTGTTCAGCAAGATTGCTGCCGATTTGTGGTCAGTCTTAAGCTGTCAAACTACGGTTGGTCTTAGGATTAAACTATGGTTCGTCTTAGGTTTCTACGTATCCAGATTCCAGACCATCAAAACCATTTTCACATGTGCTATTTCTAACTTCTACTCCCACTTATAGTAGAAAAACTTGTGTGAAACGGGGATAATACTTTCTTGTTATCTCGGACCAATCACGGTATGCCAAGTTGAAAAGTAATTACACGTGACATACTGTTATTGACTGGAAATAGAAAAATAGTGTTATCCCAGTTCCACACAAGTAGGTTTCCCCCTTGGTTAGAATATTGGTACAATTCAACTCTCAACATCATAAATTTGGAGCTAACAAACTCTGAGCCCGAGCTTCGCTAGTCACAACAAATCAAAATATGAAAAATCAGTTTTAGTGCAAAATATGATTTAAGCTAAAAATGATGGCTCATTAAGTCAATATATACTTCATAATAAAATCCCATAAAATCAAGTTTTCTTATTTGATGTGTAAGGAATAAAAGCCACCAAAAATTATCTTGAGAAAATGATTATTCCAAAAAACCATTTTGTCATAACTAGTCAATATTTTTACATAAAATAATTTTTCATATATGATATAAATGCATGAAGGGTCCTAAGGTCAATCTAGGTAAAAAGCCTTAGATATTCAATCCATAAAGAGTTTTTAGCATTTCAAAATTTCACCACCGCTAAAAAATTCCTGGTCAATCAATGAAACTTGAACTCAAAACCTTCGTTTGATAAAGAGACCACCACTTGATTAAATAATAATTGAGGCCGGAGTTTGCCCTGGAGTGTTTTTGATTAAAAATTCTAGTGTGTATGTAAAAATAAGTTAGACCAGTTGAGCAAAGTAGTGTGAGTCCACCCCCTTCATCTAAGATTTTGCCTAAACATGACATTTTTCTTTCTAATTTTATGTTATGAGTTTTGAGAAGTAGCTAGAAGGCTCTGAAAATTGAAGAGCCCAATGAGGCTCTCCAGACTCCAGTGATGAAAATTAGAGGTCCTCATTATGTCATAGCTGGTTAGCAGTGAACTGTGAAGAGTCCAACCAAGAAAGCTGAAGTATGTATATAAAAAGACAAGGCATCATTTCCATTGCAATATGTACACTCACGGGGCTCATCTTCTTTCCCTCAACATTCTCTCCACCTGTCCCTCTCATGCAGCAGTTAACCTAAGCTAACCAATCCAAAAAAACCTCCATCATTTTTAATGTTGCAAGGACATTTAAAATACAATAAACTATAGGTAGGTAGAGAGAGAGAGAGAGAGAGAGAGAGCTAGCAAGTATTTTAATAATAATCTCTTGGGACAAATCTAGGGATACTCTAGTTATGCTCTATATAATAATGCTATATGTTTTAATGTTTATCATAAATTGTTAATGAATTACAATAATTTTTATTTATATATGATTGAAAATTGAATGAGTATTGGAATTATACTTCTCTTATGTTTGCTAATACATGCGCCTTGGAATTATTCTTATTCATGTTTCACGTTAAAATTATGTAAATTTCACGTTAAAATTCATAATTCAATACTTGAAAAATTAGGAATTAAAATTAATCACATACCAGTTTTATTCTCTTCCATATTCCTAACTTTCCCGATTCAAAAAAGAAAAAGACAATTGTTGATTGTGAACATCATAGCATCATGAAATTAGAGAAGTAAAGGATAGAGATTTTAATAACTTTTGACCTAGCTCTCTCTCCCTGTGAAAGAAAGACAAGGTTTGGAGTTATAGCCGCCACCCCCTTTGGGGGTGGGTGAGTTCCTCTTGCTCTCCCCCCTCCCTTCCCCCCTCCCCTGTTTCTTTCCCACTCTTCCCCTCTTCTCTCGCCCCCCTCTCCCTTCCTTCCCTTGCCTTCCGTCCACTCCTTCCCCCACTCCCTGAGTTCTCTTCCTCTCTCCCTTTTTCTTCTGCTCTGTCTTTGGGTTTTACAGGGTGTGCGTGGCTGGGTAAGGGTGGTTTTGTTGCTCTGTTGCTTGGCATCTCCGGTAGATCTATTCTGGATCTAGTTTATCCGGGCTTTGCTGTGGTGTTTCGGTGGCTTGGGTGCTTTTCCCCTGTGGCCGCCGCGGTCTATCGAGGTTCTCTCTCGGGCATTTGGTGTTCCCATTTTGCTGGTTCCGATGCTCTCTCTTAGGATGAGAGCGGGTGACGTCGTTCGAGCATTCACTGCTTGTATCGAAGGCTTCATGCCTCCTATCTGTTTAGATCCCTCACATCTCCACCATTCCATCTCTCACAGAGCTGTCCATTGGCCTTCGTCACTTCAGTTGCTGGGCTTCCCTTGGTGCGTTGGTGTTTACGATTCCGGCGAAGATGCGATTTCTTGGGTTGCTGATGACCAGAACCCAGATCCCCCCACTTCCCTTTCGAACCGACTTCATCACCCGGTTTCAACGGCAAACTCTAAACGCGAGCTCTCGCGTACCCCTCGGAAGGTGTGTCGAGCCGCGACTTTGCTCCGACTCTGGTGCCTGCACCACCTCCTTCCTGTTACTTGGTTACTTTCCCTGTGCCTTTGGTCTGCTTTGAGAGTTACTGGTTTTTGTGGTAGATTTGTGATTTGGGCGTGTATTTTCTGTATTTTTTCTTGTTTCAACTTGGTGTTGCTACCACATGTTAGGTGTGGGTTCTGTTTTACTGCTGGCTTTTTGCCAGCTTAATTTTGTTTCCGGCGGGATCATGATCTTCATGCTATGCCTATGCCTGGGTTTTAGTTAGATCTGGTCCTGTTTTGGTGTTGTTGCGTTTGTCTTTTGCGGGTGCTCCTTGCTTGGCCCTTTGGTTGTGTTCTTGCCCTTTTGTGGGTTTTCAATGAATTTGCCTTTCGACCAAAAAAAAAAAAGGATAGAGATTTTAAGTTCAAACTTCCATGCAATAAAAGAAAAGAAAGAAAACAAATTGCAATTAGTTCTTGGCTGTATTCAAATGTAAGAACCGTAGGGTACGTAACCGCAGGGAACAGAGCCCCCCGGGTTTATAAAAAGCCACTAAACCAGTGCTCTGCTTGGCAATTTGGCACACACACGTACTTGTAAGTTGTACGAGCATTTCCTTCACATCCAAAACCCACACAAAACTCTTAGCTTACAAGAAGAAGAAGACACAGAAAATCAAATTAAGAGGAGAAATGGTGGGCAGCCGAAAAACGACGTCGGTCGGCGAGGAGGTGGCAGAGGTCGGGAAGGTGGTGGTGGAGATCAACGGAACCATGAATGAAGCCGGAGCACGTGGCTTGCTCCGGAAGGGTGACGTGGCGCAGGTGTGCCTGAGGGTGATGTGCATGGCGGCTTCGGTGACAGCTCTGTCGTTCATGGTGACAGCCAGGGAGGCGAGTACGGTCTCCATCTACGGATTTCAGCTCCCCGTTAACTCCAAGTGGTCTTTCGCCGACTCCTACGAGTAAGCGCCTGCACTCCACTCCCCTCCCAAATTACTCAAATACCCTTCCCATAGAAACAAGAAGACAGAGAATAATTTTAATTTAATGCATATATATGCGTTTTATTATCTTAGGGATTTCACGTAACATATTTCATACATTTTAGAGATCGAGAGAAAGATTTATGAAACATGAAATATGCTTGGAGCGTCCAATCCAAGCATGACGGAGGTCTGTTGAATTTAGCACGTACTTTTTTCGGTTTGCTAAAATACCCCTGGACTTTCGGTTTATTTGCTACTGGGTTTCCACCCAATTTTGTCTTGGTTTGTTTGTCATGCTCCCTTGACTGATTCAGTTGAAGTTTGACGTTGACGAATTTGCCCTTGTGTTTGGCGCTTCCCTTCCCAAAATGACAACAGATTAAATATTTGAGGCTCCCCCTGCCTGCCCCTCTTTCCAACTTCATGCCATATGAATGAACAGAATAAGACCCGTGACTGACTGATTATTCTTTTTCTTTTGTTTTCTCTAACGTTTTCTTATTCTATATTTTAGTCTTGATCTCGTTTAAACATTATGTCTTACTTGTTGAAAATTCATAACAAATGGATGACATGCTTTTGTGGATGAAACCAACTTCATAATGGGGCAAAAATAATCAATCGATCTGAAAATTGTAAAACCAAACAGATCATGTATGTAATGTATATGCTGGATCATGTATGTAATGTTTATTTTCAAGTCTTCGTTCGCAAGTCATATTTATAGAAAGGTAAGCAATTTATAAGACGTTAAAATATATAATTGTGACTCTATAAAATAGACGAACATGATGTTTCAAGAAAACACCAAAATGACAACCACCGGCATATAACAAAATACTAGCTGGGTTGTAGGAGTGTGATTTTGGGTGGATCTGAAGGCTAAATGAATAATGTTTTGAATTTGTGGTGAGCAGGTATCTGGTGGGAGTTTCAGCAGCTGTGGTAGCTCACTCATTGCTGCAACTACTAATAAATGTGTCAAGGCTGCTGAGGAAGTCTCCATTAATTCCCTCGAGAAATCATGCATGGCTTACTTATGCTGGGGATCAGGTAGTCACCGTGATAGAGCCAAATGCAATTACATGTGAGACATATATATGGTGTAACGGAGAGCTCGGGTTTTATGGTGAAGTAGGGTAGGGGAATTTGAATTCGGGGTCATGAGTCGAGTACATGGGTGAATGCTCTTTAGAGCTACAGAGTGGAGTATAGCGCTTGACAGATTTAGATTTAGATTTCAAAATTCGGCATCTACAATCTGAATGTGATCTTATTGTTTTAATCTCTGTTACAGGTGTTTGCATATGCAATGATGAGCGCAGGGTCAGCTGCATCCGGGGTAAGCAACCTGAACCGTACCGGGATCCGGCACACGGCTCTGCCTGATTTTTGTAAACCATTGCACATTTTCTGCTACCATGTTGCAATCTCAATAGCCTGCACTTTCTTGAGCGGCCTCTTGCTGGCAATATCTGCTATCCAGAATGTGATTTGGCTCTCAAACAACTGATGAGATGGAGTTGCATCATTTTGCACTTGCTTCATGTTCTTGCGCTTCAACTCTGTAATGATAGTTATGTAACATTAAATAAATAAATTAATCCCACTGTTTTTAAGGCTGGGAATTCTGGATGCTGGGTATGGTAAAGTTCCAAATGCTGGGAATTCTGGATGGATGCATATGGTTGCTATTAGTATTGGGCAAGAACTGAGGCTACTGGCCATTTTTGTGGAAACTACTTACCTAGATGTTTTAGTCAACAATGCAATACCCAAGTTAATAGAGTTTAAAAAAGAGAGAGATTTTCTATCCTAATGAGTAAAAAGAGAGAAAAAGAGATACTCTTCCTGCACATTATAAATGAAAAACAAAAGATCTTGGACATGCAAGGATGTGAGAAGTGGGAACTTCATCCGTTAAGTTGGTAAAAATTTCTGTTAAATCCATTTAGTTTCATTGATTTGTTCATATTAACTTTCACATTATTCTTCGTGCATACATATCACCCATATGACAATACATGTAATTTGTAAAGAACAGTGAGACGCAAAATAACGGTCGACACACAGGCATAATTAAAGCCTAAATTACATTACAACGTGGTACTGGACTGAAATGGATTGAAAATTTGACAAAGTGACCAATATTAGGATTGGGTTGTAATAAACAGAGAGCCCCATACAATTTTGGGCTTGGTAGTGGACTTGTACAGCTAAATTGGACCACAACAAAAAACCACTATAAAAACGGAGAAAATTGATTGTAACGTCGTCGTTTTACGAACCCTCTCCGTCGTCTCTGTACTCTATCTCGTAGAATACACAACAGTGTTTTAGCTTTGATAGATTTCACAGAGCACGGAAACTGAAGAGAAGAAGCTGAAGATGGAAGCTGATTATGCTAAAAACTCACGCACTCCCTCAGCTTCACTTCTCATCAACATCACCTTCGCTTCTCAAATGTAGCAGAGTGGCACAATTAAGCTTTCACGAACCAAAACTCCATGGCCTGCCAATGCCTTCTGGGCTCTTACTCATCTTCTTCTCTATCCCCAAACCCCAAACCCCAAACCCTCAATAAAAACCCACCAAAACCTCTCGCTCCATCCTCCATTTCCTCCCACCTCTCAATCACTGATGATAATGATGAAAACGATAAAACCCAGAAACCCAATTTCGATTTCCTCAAGCTTTCTGTAACTCTCACTGTAATCTCCACCGCTCTCCCCCAAATCCCAACCGGCATAGCCGCCGTCAAAGAGAAAAAGCGAGTGCCCAAGAAGTCCACGCTCAAAAAATCCGAAGCTTTATCTCATCAAGAGCTCGAGTCTTGGTCCCATGGCCTCCCCGTCGTCTCCAATCGAATTCCGTACACCCAGCTCTTGATATTGAACCAGGAAGGTAAGCTCAAACATGTTATCAAGCCTCCTGGTGTTGAATTGCAAAAAAGGGTAGAGCCCGTATTGGTTGTTCTAGAAGATAATCGGGTTCTACGCACCGTTTTGCCTTCGGTGGATAGCGATAGGAGATTTTGGGAACAATGGGAAGAGTTGAAAATCGAGTCTTTGTGCGTCAATGCATATACGCCGCCGCTTAAACGGCCGGAGGTTCCGTCACCGTACTTGGGTTTTGTGGCGAAATGGCCGGCGTTTTTGTCGTCGTTTGTGAAGCCGAAGAAGGAGAGCAAGAGAGCTATGGAGTTGAGGAGAGCGAGGGAGGAGTTTAAGACACAGAGGAAGGAGGAGCTTGAGAGAATGAGGAAGGAACGAGATATGATCGATAAGGCCATGAAGGCCCAGAAGAAAGAGGAGGAGAGGAGAGTGAAGAAAGAGGTGAGGAAGAAGAAACATGATGAGTCCTTGCGTCAGGCACGTAGGAATTATCTGGAGATGGCCAATGTATGGGCCAATTTGGCTCAGGACTCCAATGTTGCCACTGCGCTTGGACTGGTGTTCTTCTATATTTTTTACAGGACCGTAGTGTTTAGTTATAGGAGGCAGAAGAAGGACTATGAGGATAGGTTGAAGATTGAAAAGGCGGAGGCGGAGGAGAGGAAGAAAATGAGGGAATTGGAGAGGGAGATGGAGGGGATTGAGGGTGAGGAGGAGGAGGAGATTGAGCAAGGGAAGGGTGAGCAAAACCCTTATTTGAAAATGGCTATGCAGTTCATGAAGTCTGGGGCTCGGGTGCGACGAGCTCATAATAAGAGGCTGCCTCAGTATTTGGAGAGAGGCGTGGATGTCAAGTTTTCGGATGTAGCCGGCCTTGGGAAGATCCGGCTTGAGCTTGAGGAGATTGTCAAGTTCTTCACTCACGGTGAAATGTATAGGAGAAGAGGAGTTAAAATACCAGGTTAGATGCTGTAGTAATGCGGCTGAGCTATTGACATTGTTAGATAGCTTTTCTTATATGACATTGTTTGTGTGCTTAATATATGACTTATATGACTGCCCCTGTGTTGAATGATTGTTGATATGCCCTGGTTATGCTCTGATTCCACTGAAAGCACACTGATTTGATTGTTCTGTTTTCCCAATTATTTTCCATTTACTTGTTTGTTTTTGGTATTGCTTTATGCATGATTTATTTTGTGCGGGCCATTAATTTCTTGATCAGGTGGGATACTTCTTTGTGGCCCTCCTGGAGTGGGTAAGACCTTGCTTGCAAAAGCTGTAGCTGGTGAGGCAGGCGTCAACTTCTTTTCCATTTCGGCCTCTCAGTTTGTGGAGATATATGTTGGGGTTGGTGCATCTCGTGTCCGAGCACTTTATCAGGAAGCAAGGGAAAACGTAAGTGTTGACATTCGCTGTTCAATTTCGCTCTCTTGACATTGCACCAACCACCTTACCGCACATTTTTTCCACACCATGTCCTATTAATTTCCTTATACAATAGGCTAGTCTGGGAACTAGTTTTCAAATAATATTATTGCATCAGTAAGTGTTAAATGATGGCATTTCTCTGTTTATTCATTTTCAAGGAGATAACAGATATAGGTGAGAAGTTATGCCTTTCTTGTTTGCACTTTTCTTTTAGAGGGTGTAGTGAAGGTGCACAAATTGTTACATCTCATGATTTTTGAGTTTATATGTACAGGCTCCATCGGTTGTCTTCATTGATGAGTTGGATGCTGTTGGAAGGGAGCGTGGTTTGATCAAGGGTTCTGGTGGGCAAGAACGTGATGCTACTCTTAATCAGGTTAGGTTGGGAATACATAAATGTTTTTTTTATTTGAACTTAGTACTAAAAATTTTCAACTAACCTTTGACTTTTGTAAATTGTTCATTCTTGTGTGTATTCTCCAGCTCCTTGTTTCCTTGGATGGGTTTGAAGGAAGAGGTGAAGTGATCACTATTGCTTCCACAAATAGACCAGACATTCTAGATCCAGCTCTTGTCAGACCTGGACGGTTTGATCGAAAGATATACATCCCTAAGCCTGGTCTTATAGGTCGCATTGAAATTTTGAAGGTAGTAGTCCATAACTTATATCCTGTACCATTTGCACTGCATATATGGCATTGCAAGACTGCCCATGTTCAATTGCCCCAATGATTTATTGTTTCCATAACTGGCTTATATTTTTCCAGTTTGTTTCCATGTCCTGATTATAGGTTCATGCACGCAAGAAGCCTATGGCTGAAGACGTGGACTATATGGCTATTGCTAGTATGACTGATGGAATGGTTGGTGCAGAGCTAGCTAACATAGTTGAGGTTGCCGCAATCAACATGATGCGTGATGGAAGGACTGAGGTATTACTTCCTCTTATTAGATTACACCCCTTATCATTGGATTTTTCTGATTGATTGATATTGCACCTTGCACTAAAAAGAGAAGATGAAAAGAAATATGAGTGATGAAAAACCTTTATAAAAAAAGAAGGATGAAAACAAACTAGGCTAAGTTATGTATCAATGTGTTTACTAGATTTGCTGGGGGCTAATATATGAATGTGAAAGTTATTTAGGTCTTCTGTATGTATCACCTTAAAACATGTGCTAGAGGCTCGAGCTTGGGATTGGTAATACGAATATAATAATTATGTTTTTCTTTGGGGTATAAAATTCCATTATGAATTTATAAAATTTAATTATGAATTTATAAAATTTATGCCCATTTTTGCCTATATTTGAATATGCGCAGCTGATTTCTTGAAGATTTGAATATCTTAATGCTTTCAAGTTAGTTATTTATGCCTTACATTTTGATCTGCTCTTTTGAACACTTGATCTTGTTGTATATGCAGATTACTACTGATGACCTATTACAAGCTGCACAAATGGAAGAAAGAGGAATGCTGGATAGGAAGGAGAGAAGTTTAGATACATGGAAGCAAGTAGCTATTAATGAGGCTGCAATGGCTGTTGTTGCTGTGAACTATCCTGACCTTAAAAATATTGAGTTCGTATGGTCCTTAATCTCAAGTCTCGTCACTTTCACCTTTTCATAGCATATACTGTTTCAAACCTACACTACGTTACATGCTGGGCGTTTTAAGCAAGTCAAATAATTACTCATTGTTGGTCATCCTTTATATCTTTCTTATATATCCCAACTGTTCACGAAAGATTAGAATCATTTGCTCATTTGAAGTTCTATTTGAGAAATGAGAAGTTCACATCTTATTCTATGTCTTTGTGGAATAGTTTATGTTTCATTGGGTTCATTGACTTTAAATTAGCTAATTTCACTTTTTGCTTTAAGAATTTTGAATATACTATTCCTTGATTTGATTTATGCTCTTCCAAATATTCTTGTTAGTGTAACATTGAGAAAAAACTTACTTCCTATAAAATAATGAGTAGAAATTTTCTAACAGTTTATTCATATGGTGCAGGTCACAATTGCTCCTAGAGCTGGTAGGGAGTTGGGTTATGTGAGAATGAAAATGGATCCTATCAAGTTCAAAGAAGGAATGCTTACGTATGGCTTCCTTTGTATCCCTATTTCTTTAGTCATCTTTTCAAAGCACACTTAAACGTGAATTGCATGTCAACTTTAGTGTATCACTGAATATAAAAGTTAAAGTATATATGTAGAGAGTAGAAAGAAATGGTACTTTAGATTAAAATCATAGCTATTAATGATAGGAAGTATTAAACAGTGAGACTTTATCATCAAATTAATTTTTTAAATCAATCTAGGTCAATCATTTGATTTTAAGTAATAAAGTTTACTAATAGGAAGTCTTAATTCAAAAAAGTTGATAGAGCTTTCCTCATTTTTTCAAATATATTAATATATTAATATATTAATGAAGATATTATTGATTGGAAATTGTTTAAATGGGTCATTAAAGATATAGGTTGTTATTAACTAACACTAAGAGTAATTTAAATCTTAAGTAAGTTTTAATATATGAGATGATCACAATTGTAGAAATATGAATGACAAGAGAGGCATATTCTGGAAATCAAGCATGTCAGGAATAGAAACTAAAATACTATGAACAATACAATAAGATCAAGCAAGCGGTGTCCTTGAAGGGTGTGAACTTAGGAGTAGATGTTGTCTTTAGTAATGCCATTATATTAATTGTGCTGCTTCTTGTTGATATTGCATTAGAAATTCATGCTTGTTGTTTCTTTCTAATAATTATTTTCTCATATCTCCCCATGTCATGAAGTCGGCAATCACTCCTGGATCATATCACTGTTCAACTGGCACCACGTGCAGCTGATGAACTTTGGTTCGGTGAGGATCAGGTAAGAAAATCTCTAATCCTTTATATGCACATTATGTCTTGTACGTTCAGTTGTGGTATGGAGAAACTCTGCTGTAGAAAAATATAGTCAACTATAGCAACCAGAAAATTAAAAAGTAAAACCAGTTTCTCAACTTCAGAAAATCCATTGCTAATAGGAAGGGTTCATTTTATATGTGTTGTATATTGATTTGTGCCTTTGTGGTTTACTCATTTTATGGATTTGAGGAAGCTTTTGCATTTTGTAATACAACTTGCATGCTACAGAGTACAATAAATGTTAGGATCATCTGACTTCTCATAGAAAATGGTTAATACATTGTTTATGTGGATCCAAATCTTGTAAATAAGGTGACTTTTCCTTTTCAAGTCTATGGGTGATGCATCTGAATTCTTCTTCGTACTTTTTCTCCAGTTAAGTACTATATGGGCTGAAACGGCAGACAATGCTAGGTCAGCCGCACGAACGTATGTTCTTGGTGGCCTTTCAGAGAAACATCACGGGCTATCTAATTTCTGGGTTGCAGATCGACTCAATGTAATTCAATCTCTTTATACACTTGCATTTATACTTGGTGATTTTGAGTTGGTTTTTGCTTTGAAAATTCCAATGTCTATATATGTACATGTTCCTGTAACTAAGAAGTGAATGCAAGAAGCAAACAGGTAAAGAGTGAATATACAATTAATGCCTTGTAATAAATCTTATTTTCAGGACCTTGATACGGAAGCATTGCAAATTGTCAACATGTGTTATGAACGTGCAAAAGAGGTAATGTAAAAGACTTTTTCAGTGTTGTTTTCTGTTATTCTTACCTTAACAAAGTTACATATCTTTGTTTTGGATAACAGATTCTGCAGAAAAACCGAAAGCTCATGGATGCGGTGGTGGATGAACTTGTCCAGAAGAAGAGTTTAACCAAACAAGAATTCTTTAGCCTAGTTGAGTTACATGGTTCAATCAAACCTATGCCACCTAGCATACTTGACATCAGGGCTGCCAAACGGAAGCAGTTCCAAGATATGATGATGAACCAAAAGGAACCAGCTTTGGGGAGCAACTTATGAATAAGATGTGGAGATATGGTAGATTCTTAATTATCTTTGATGTGGAGGAAGCAAACATATGAGTCGGGCATGTCATTTCAAGCGGTGATTGATTTCGCGAGCATCTTGTCCAATGATTGATATTTATCATGCTTGGCAGCCCGGGTGAGCAGGTTGGTGGAACCCTATCTGTTGATCATTAAAGAAATACGGGGAAGTCATGCGAAGAAACGTTAATCTGAGGGAGAAGCCCCCTTCAATATTCTTTTGTTCGATTTGTAATTTACAAATGTTCTGTTTCGTTTGTATCCAACCCCGTCTTAATCTATTCGATTTACTTGGCTACTTGGACGGAATGGCTCTAGTAGCTCAATTCGATCAAAATTTTTCGTATGGATGCTTCAGTATAAACTAGTCTCTTCGCACGCTTTTCCGTGCCTACGAGAGGCATTTTTTTTAAAATTAATTTTTTTTTTTTTGAATTAGAAAAGATAATGGTTAGTTGTGTTTCATGAAAATAAGATTCATTATTTGAATTTTCTTTTAATTTTAATTTTTTAATATGAAAAAGTGTGAATTTACAATATTATCTCCATTTAATTAATAATTTCAATTCTTAATATTTGCACTAACCAATGACATTTTCTAGTATTTCGAATGTTTTATTATTCTCTACCTTTTGCTTTATACATAATAGCCCCTTGAGCATGTGCCAATTGGTTTTCTTTTTTCTTTTTTATTTTATTTTTAGAATTAAAAAAAGATAACATGGGTAGTTATGTTCCATAAAAGTAGGACATATTATCTGATTTTGTTTTTAATTTTATTTTATTTTAATATTAAAAAAAATATGAATTTACTATATTACCTTCATTTAATTAATAATTTTAATTTTTAATGTTTGAGATAGATTAAAAAGTGTGGGTTCTCATAATTGGTCTAACACATAACTAGTCTAAAGATCGGGCTTCTGATGCCCAGTCTTGTATGCAAACCAGGCTTCAGGGTGGACAATTGAGAAATTAAAACCCAGCCCAAATTTCCTATTAACTGAATTTTAAGAGTCACCACCTCACGTTTTCACGAACGTGTCCCATAAAATCCACCCATGACTTTCCCGCCTGCCCTCACAAAAATCATATATACTCTTGTCGTGGCCACTTTTAAGTTCCATTCCCTTGTTTCTTAACCTCCTGTGAGAACGATGAAGAGGAACATATCTTATTGTTTCCTTGGTCTCTTCAAAACTTGGCTGACGGTTTTCTTGGCTGTCACAATTTGTTTTGCTGAAGCTGCTGCTACAGAATTCCAAGTGGGTGATGATTTGGGATGGCAAGAACCTGACTTAAACAACAGCGCTCTGTATACTCAGTGGGCTTCCAGGAACAGATTTCATGTTGGAGATTCTCTCTGTGAGTTCTAAAATCTTTGCACTAGTTCTCTCTCTCTCTCTCTCTCTCTTCGTGTAACTTGAAGAAAATTTGATGAAATATGATCTTTGTTAGAGAATTGGTGCTAACAAATTATGTGTAGTTTTTTCATGGTACAAAACATGTGTTTCGGAAAATGCAAGATGATTACAAAAAAAAACAACCCTACTAAGAAGTTGGAAGATATGCCTCCCTTACCAAATATTATTTGTTTTGTTAACCAAAAATGCATGTGCACAATCAAAACTGAGTTGTCCAAAACCCTGTATCTTTTGACAAACTGAGTTGTCCAAAACTCTAAAGTGGTATTTGGTGTCTATCTTTGCTCTTGTTTTGTATTCATTTTCTTGACTCTCTTACAGCTTTCACGTATAAGAATGATTCAGTTCTTGAGGTTGACAAATGGGATTATTACCACTGCAACACAAGCAATCCCATAATCGCGTTTGATAACGGGAAGAGCATTATGAAACTTGATAGGCCTGGCCCCTTCTATTTTATCAGTGGAGCACATGATCACTGCAAGAATGGCCAGCGGATTTTTATCGAAGTGATGGATCCACGCCTGATCTCGCAGTCTCCTCCACCCAGTGCAGCCCCACCTGAACTGTATTTGTCCGACTCTCCTGCACCCTCACCAAGCTTAGGAATTGCCATTGCAGTTGCACCTTGTGCACTTTTTATGGCTCTTATTGTGACATTTTTAGCTTCAGTATGTTCCTCACCATAATCTTCTTCCACTTCTTTTTTTTATTCTGGCTGTTAGGATCTATTGTGACTCCGTATTTTGCTTTAAATTATTCATTGATGTTGAACATTATTTATCATTTATGTAATGTTGGGATGGGATGTATGTTTGATGATTATGTTTTTTTTTTGTCTTAAGGTTGTTTATGTTTGATGCTTATGTTTAATTCCTCTAGAGATCTGCTTTTACCAAATAACATTTTCTTGACACAAACGATCAAATTACACAGAAAGGAATCTTATGCAAAAGCATATGCTAAACGGGAACCTAAACTCTTTTAAACACTGAGAGTGATTACATCTTCATCCTCCTCTCTTGGGTGATCAATTTCCCACTCCTAAGCAATTCTTCAGTACGTATGATATCCCGAATCTCGAGCACTGGCAGTGTCTGAGTTTATAGACATTGACTCGTCTGATCCTTCTTGCGAACTTTCCTCTCGACTTTCCTTTGCTCTCTTCTCCGCCCTTCCTCTTTTCCGCGTTCTTTCCTTTGCTGTCTTCTCTGCCCTCTTCTGTGCTCTTCTTTGCGCTCTTTTCTCCAATTTTTCCTCGGTAACCTTACCTCTCTCTTTCCTCCACTGTAACTTCCTCAACCAGTGTCTAGCGAATGTGACACCAAGAAATAGAAAAACAGATCCCATAGTCCCTGCACATACAGATATGAGAGCCTCAAGAGTCCAATTTGTTCCTTGACTGTGTGGCAAGATCACCCAAGTGGCTGCAATGTATGCTATGGCCATGAGTGACACTGCCACCCACATGGCTTTGTGAGCAACCACCAGTAGCTTCATCAGTGTTTTACGCCGGAAGGGAATGATGCTCACTAAGACAATGACGATGCACAGAGATAAGAACAATGCAGCTGTGTTGCTTATTGTGAAGACCTTGAAAGCAGATGTTCTTCCAATTGTTGACTGTCCTTTTAGTGGTCCTTCCTGGTACACACCCCCGGGAGGGTTTATGCCAGAGGTGAAAGTAACCGATGCAATCAAAACGGCAACTACTGTGATTGTGTTCCTGGTATTTTGTAGGGCCTCTCTATATATCTCATATTGCCTAACTGCACTTATTTTTTTGTTCCCTCTTTGCTTCACAAGCTTGGATTGATGCAAATTGGCTGGTGGTGCAGAAGGACTATCTATCTGGTTGCCAAAGTTTATTGTTACTTGATGACTGGGATTACTATCTGCTTGTATTGTAGTGAAGTCTTCCATTGGTTGGTTGTTGGCTACACCATTTCTGCAATCATGTTCACTTTGGTGCAGGTTAAATTCAATAGGCGTTCGTAATTCTTGTGCCATTTTGCCACCAATTCTCTTCAACATGTACCTAACATGCTGGTTCCGCCTCATGATGCCAAATTCCCGGTTGAGGATGTCATAGGCTGTTAGACCTCTATTGTTCCGACCATTGCTATCCACCTCGGTTTTGTCAATGATGTACTCTGCTAACTGAATTTCCACATGTTGAAGGATCAGTCGGAGTTGAAGAAGCCAAGATTTCCATCATATGGCTCTTCACTTAATAATGTTAAATTTGTTCCCCAAGAGAAAAGCTATAATAAGAAAACTGAATGATAAATTTTGAGGGAGAAACTTGTTGTGAATTAGAACCAACTCACTCCCCTTTAGACCTTGTTGTTGATGGACTTTGGACAAGACTCAATGATGGATGAATCTTACACACACACACACAGAATAATCAAGCACTAAAGACACAAGTGTTTATAGAGGTTCAGCAATTTGCCTACATCCTCTTTGGTGACCCCCTTGAGAAATTTCACTAATGAAGATAGGTTACAAATTTGGTTTACAAATGGAAACCCCCTTAGAACACTACCCTCACAATCTGTTTCTCTCACACCCTTGCTCAACACCTTGATACACTTGAGAATTCTCTCCTCTTCTTGACTCACTAGTTCCCAGCTACTTTTCTTCCAACTCTTTCTAACTCTCTCTCAATTTCAGACTTGCTCACTCTTTCCTTTAATACATGAGCCACTAGACTTGAGAGGAGACCTTTGCTTTGTCTCCCACGTTCTGCCCTTGAAAAACCTGACATAGACCACAGGTTAGGCCAGCCACAAGCTATGTATTGATGGTTACTTGTGTAGCCACCCTATATAGAACCATAGGGTAGCTACACCTTGAAACAAGT
>NW_018921862.1:270419-294223 GCF_002207925.1 Prunus avium
ACTAAAGACACAAGTGTTTATAGAGGTTCAGCAATTTGCCTACATCCTCTTTGGTGATCCCCTTGAGAAATTTCACTAATGAAGATAGGTTACAAATTTGGTTTACAAATGGAAACCCCCTTAGAACACTACCCTCACAATCTGTTTCTCTCACACCCTTGCTCAACACCTTGATACACTTGAGAATTCTCTCCTCTTCTTGACTCACTAGTTCCCAGCTACTTTTCTTCCAACTCTTTCTAACTCTCTCTCAATTTCAGACTTGCTCACTCTTTCCTTTAATACATGAGCCACTAGACTTGAGAGGAGACCTTTGCTTTGTCTCCCACGTTCTGCCCTTGAAAAACCTGACATAGACCACAGGTTAGGCCAGCCACAAGCTATGTATTGATGGTTACTTGTGTAGCCACCCTATATAGAACCATAGGGTAGCTACACCTTGAAACAAGTCTTCCAATGTCCTTCAATGCTACCTACAACCTCCCAACTGATTTCCAACGTTCTTCTGACTTAGAAGTGACCCCTAGAGTCCTTGCAAGTAGGTAGGAGGCGATAGCCCTTGAAATTGGAGTCCAAAACTCGAGATATCAGAAACAGCACGTGCTGGGCGACCGGTCGCATATACTGAGCGACCGGTCGCTTTTCACAGAACCTCCAGACTTCGACTCTGCCAGAAAACGACCGGTCGCAAATAGCTGGCGACCGGTCGCTAGTCGACATAGCTTCAGACTTCGACTCTGCCTCAAACGACCGGTCGCTAATATCAGGCGACCGGTCGCTAGTCCGAAATTTTGTATCCTTTATGCAAGCCAATTTTCCAACAAAACTTACTCTATAGTTCCTTGTAGAGACTGCTAGATGCAAGACGGTGTTTCCAAATTCGTCTGGTCGGTGGATGAGATTGGTGCTGTTAAGAGATTGTGCCAAAAAGAGAAAGGCACTGTATCTGTTGGACATAGCAGCAAGATGAAACACTGTTTCTCCCTCTCCGGTGAGAACTTCTAAAGATCTGGGAGACCTGGACCAAAGTTCCTCAAGGATTTCGGTTCGTCCATTCATTGCTGCCAAGTGTAACGGCGTGTAACGAGAATGATTCTTTTCAAGAGCAAGGTTTGGATCAAGCTGTAAGAGTATTCTTGTTATCTCCAAGTGACCTTTCTCACAAGCCAAATGCAATGGTAAACATCCATTTCTGTCAGCCTTCCGAGCAAGCCTTGAGAGTGCATTCAAAAGTGGTGTAATAATATCTGCAACGTTATTAGCTCAAAATGTAAGTTCACAATGAACCAAACAACATTGCTTTAACATGAATTACGCATAGAGTATGAAATTGCTCTCAGCCTTACCCACATGGCCTGGTGACAAGGGCACGTGAAGAGGACTCGAATCCCCATCTTCTTCAAAATCTCGTATTAGGTCATCTGTGAACAACTTCACCACATCACAATGCCCATAACGGCAAGCTATGTAGAAGGGGGTTTGATTTTCAGAGTTAAACATACAAGCCACCCAAGGATTGGCCTCTAACAGCAGCATTACAACATCAGCTATCCCTTGCCGACAAGCTTCATGTAAAGGAATTTCTTGTCTATTGTTCACAACTGCAAGCAAGTCCGGAGACAGCTTAATGATTTCAGAAACCAGCTCAATGTGCCCGAACCTTGCAGCAAGGTGTAAGACAGTGTTTTTGGATTCACCAACTTTTTGACTGAGAAATCCTTCATTGTGTTGAACCAAATTGATGAAAGTCTGCTTGTCATTTCCTTCAATTGCCTCAAAAAGCTCTGGATCCATTTCCTCAAGCTTTTTGTTTTCACTCTAAGGGGAAGTTATGGAGCAGAATGTGTATCTATATTATTAGTGCTAAGAATGAGTATATAACTAAATATCTCTATTTATAACCTAATGCTTCAACAGTTTGCTATACCCCTAGCAATACTAAAAAGTCTTCAACCTTTAAGGATGAGGGGCAGTTGCATGTCAACCAACAACTTAAGCGTCTTCTTCAAGGAGCCAGGCTATGCTTTTTCTCTTGTCACTTCCACGCGGATTGTGGCCAAAAAATCTCCAGTATACTTTCTGATTAACACCTAAGAAATTGCTGAGAAATGCATTAATTAATTCTTTTAGCGTAGCCTTGTTTTTGGCTTAAGGTTCATTGACTAGTTGACTTTCTCCGTCCTGATCACCCTCCCTCCACCTAATTGTTGAATTATAAGTTCTTAAGCTGAAATAGAAGTTAGTTAAAACAATATTTTATTTCTTATTTTCTCATTGCCAAATGTAATGATCCTATTGGATAGTTAGATGGATGGCTGAGATCGTCTTGTGATGTAAGAGATCCAGCTATTGTGCCTAACGGTAATATTCCTCACTCCAAGTGTGTGAGGTTGTAATGAAATAGAAAGAGAACCTTCCTCTGCTTGCACGTTGCAGAGTAGTAAGAGAATGATTCATTCTCTTTGCCATTCTCAATGTTTCTTCTTCTCTCTTTCATCACTATCACTCTCATACATAAAAAAACACTAACATGGCCTCAGAGCCAGGTTCAATCATCTAAATCTAGGTGTTCGAACTGTGAAATCAATCGGGGCATATCAAAGCTCGCTCAAGGTTTGCGAAAGCTGCTGGAGCTCAATTTCTTCTTGATATGAAAACAACTCGTTTTTGGTGTACCTGAGATCAGAAATGGCTGGATTTGGAAGCTCAGAAGTGAGAACTCTGATATTCTCTGGTGAGAACTAAGAGTTCTAGAGAATCAAGATGGTAACCATATTCAAATCATATGGGTTATGGAATTTGGTGGAAAAGGGAATTCCAATTCCTGATTCGAAGAAGAAGAAGAAGACATCCGAGGAAACCTCAGAAGAAGAAGACGATGAGAAAATGGCTGCAATCTTCATGAAAGATGCAAAAGCTCTGGGTATCATACAATGCAGTTTTCGATCAAATCTTCCCTCATATCGCCAACGCAGACTCAACTAAAATGGCATGGGAGTTGTTGTATGGAGAATACCATGGTGGTGATCACGTTAGATCGGTAAAACTTCAAAACCTCAGACGTGAATTTGAATATACTAGAATGCGTGATAATGAGTCTCTGTCTAATTACCTTACTAGATTGAATGAGTTGATTAATCAAATGAAAACGTTTGGTGAGGTTCTCTCTAATGAGAGGCTTCTTCAAAAGTTCTTGATTAGTCTCAGTAAGGTGTATGATCCCATATGCCTTGTGTTTGAAAATACAAAGAGTTTAGAGACTGTAGAATTGCAGGAAGTGATTGCAATTTTGAAGAGTCAAGAACAATGGTTCGATTTGCACAATGCGGATACAGCTGAGAAGGCATTTGCCTCATTCACTGTGAGTCCAAAAGGCCAGAACAAGAGTGGTGCTCAATCTGGTTCATCCAAATTTCAGAAAAATTGGAATCCTAAGGGTAAATAGTGGGAATCAAAAGGCAAGCCTCAACAGAACAGCCCTACACAGAATTTGAATCCATCACAACTAGTGGTTCAAGAAGGTGTAAAACCACAGTGCAAAGTGTGCTCAAAGTTTCACTTTGGTGAATGTAGATATAAGGGAAAGCCAAAATGCTATAACTGTGACAGGTTTGGTCATTTGGCTAGAGACTGTATTGCAAGAAAGTCTGTGCAAAAGGCAAACTATGCAAGCCAAATGGAAGTGACTGGAAATCTGTTCTATGCAAACTATGCAACCACTGAGGCAAAGAGAAATGGAGAGCGGTATATTGACAGTGGCTGTAGCAATCACATGACTAGCAATGTAGATCTTCTTGTTGATGTGAGAACAAATGTGGCTGGGAAAGTGCAAATGCCAACTGTTGCACTTGTGAATGTAATTGGCATGGGTTCACTAGTCATAGATACAACTAGAGGCAGAAAATACATAAGAGAAGTGATGTATCTTTCAGGATTGAAGGAGAACTTGCTAAGTGTTGGGCAAATGGATGAGCATGCGTACTTGCTGTTTGGAGGAGGAATGTGCAAGGTGTTTGATAGCTCTTCAATGGACTATCTCATCATCAAGGTTCCAATGAAGAAGAACAAATGCTATCCCTTATTTCTACTAGTTGAGAATCAATTAGCCATGAAGGCTAGTGTCACTCATTGCACATGGACGTGGCATAAAAGGCTAGGACATTTGCATTTTAAGGGGCTAATAGTTAAGAGACAAGGACATGGTGCATGGACTGCCACAGCTAGAAGAACACAGTGGTGTGTGTGAGGGTTGTCAATTTGGAAAACAACACATAAATGCTTTCCCAAAAGATCAAGGTCTAAGAGCAAGTGCTACTCTTGAGGGGTGACAGAGGAGGAGAGTTTCTGTCTTTTGAGTTTATATAGTTTTGTGAAGATCATGGCATTAAAAGGCAGCTCACAATGGCTTATACCTCTCAACCGAATGGGGTGGTAGAGAGGAAGAACAGAACTGTGGTTGAAATGGCCAAATCCATGCTACATGAAAAAGGAATGCCTTATTACCTTTGGGCAGAAGTTGTTCACACAGCTGTGTACATTCTGAATAGGTGTCCCATAAAAGCATTGAACAATATCACACCCTTTGAAGCCTATAGTGGAAGAAATCCAGGTATTGCACACTTGAAGATTTTTGGTCCCTTGTGTTATGTTCATGTTCTAGTTGAACTAAGGCACAAACTTGAATCTAAAAGTGTGAAGGGAGTGTTTGTTGGGTATGACACAAGGTGAAGTGCTTGAGGAGTGACAGAGGAGGAGAGTTTCTATCTTATGAGTTTATATAGTTTTGTGAAGATCATGGCATTCAAAGGCAGCTCACAATGGCTTATACCTCTCAACAGAATGGGGTGGTAGAGAGGAAGAGCAGAACTGTGGTTGAAATGGCCAAATCCATGCTACATGAAAAGGGAATGCCTTATTACCTTTGGGTAGAAGCTGTTCACACAATTGTGTACATTTTGAATAGGTGTCCCATAAAAGCATTGAACAATATCACACCCTTTGAAGCCTATAGTGGAAGAAAGCCAGGTATTGCATACTTGAAGATTTTTGGTCCCTTGTGTTATGTTCGTGTTCCAGCTGAACTAAGGCACAAACTTGAATCTAAAAGTGTGAAGGGAGTGTTTGTTGGGTATGCAACTTGTGAGAATGGATATAGAATCTTTGATCCAATCTCCAAGAAACTCACACTGTCAAGAGATGTCACCTTTGATGAAGAGGCCTCTTGGAATTGGACAGAGAATTATGATAAAATTGTCACACCATTCAAAGATGGAAGTCAAAGTGATCATGGTCTTAGAATGGAAGATGGAGAAGGTGAGAATAGTTTACTAACACCTCAATCACAGACTCGACATGAAAGGAGCTCTTGGACAGATGACACAGACTCATTATTCTCTTAAACATCACCACAAAACATGTCAAATGGCATAAGCAGAGAAGAGAGATATATTGAAGCTTATGACCACTCACCATTGAAATAGAGGAGATTAGATGATGTTCTTGCACAATGCAATCTGTGCATCATGGAACCAGAGAAGTATGTAGAAGCAGCTCAAGATGAATCATGGCTAAAAGCTATGCATGATGAATTGTCAATGATTGAAAAGAATGGCACATGGGTGTTAGTGGATAGACCAACTGAGAAGCCAGTCATTGGAGTCAAGTGGGTTTACAAAACTAAACTCAATTTGAATGGTTCAGTTCAGAAGAATAAAGCAAGGTTAGTTGCCAAAGGTTATGCTCAGAAACCTGGATTGGATTACAATGAAACTTATGCTCCTGTAGCTAGGTTGGACACCATCAGAACTCTCATTGCTCTTGTTGCTCAAAAAGACTGAAATTATATCAACTAGATGTAAAGTCAGCCTTTCTAAATGGAGTGTTGCAAGAAGAAGTTTATTGTTGGCGGCGCAAATCTCACGGCCTGGGGTTCCGGGCCGAGGGGATGTGCGTTAACACGTGGCTTCCTGCTTTTGGATGTGGTGCGGTTGTGCGCGGGCGTTCTAGCACGGTCTACCGTGCGTTGAGATGGTGATGTGGATGAAAATGGTTATGTGGTGCGCCTGTTTGAATTCGACTTCTAATCAAACGATTGTGGCCGAGAGAGGAACTGATCTCGGCCGTCAGGTTCACGGCCTGAGCTACAAGGCCGTTTAGTGGTGGTGTTGATGGTGGATCTTGGGAGTTGCTCCGGCGCGTTGCTCAAGGAGCGACGGTCGTATGATATATGGGATGAATGAGAGAGTAACAGAGATGGTGCTCCGGCGCCTTGAAAATCAAGGGTCGTATGATATATTGATGAACGGATTTTCCTTACAATCTAACACTACTCCTAGGAAAGCAAGTAAAGATATTGAAAGTGCATTACAGGAAAATATAAGTTGCTCCGTGGGAGGCTTTTTGGTTTGGTGTTTGAACCCTTTGAATGTAGCTTGAACTTGGTATTTATAGGAGGAGCGCTTGGAGGAGTAATCGAGGCTGAAAATCTGCATGGTGGAGCCTGATCAAAGCAAGTGGGTAGTCCAATCAACATTTGGGATCGTGAAGCATGGTGGTGTGACCCCATGAATCTTGGTAAATCTCGGCCGCCGCCCTGATCGTGGGTTCTGCGCCTCTGGCCGTGGGGACGCATTTATTGCTCTGATAGCTGGTGACTCAATCTCTCAAGCTGTAAGAATCCTTGTGAGAATGTTTGCGTCTAATCACTCTGATTCCTATCACCAAATCCTGACTTCAGTCACTTCCCACCTTCCCTCGTGCATTAAATGCTTATTCGTGGCCAGTGGGTTTGCTGCAATAAACAGAGGCATTACTTCATTAAATGAAGCATGGGACCCTGCTGTCACGTGATGATTTGACTTTAATACCTTTAGCCGTGATTTTGTTCGGCCTCGGCCTCGGCCTATAATCGAGGCCGAGATGATCATGCCTTAGCAATTTTTCTTTTGTTTTCAGGAAGGCCAAACATCTTGGCGAAACGCCGCGTTTTAGATTCACGAGCAAGTGCTAGGGCCGAGAAAAAGGGGCTCCTTCTGGCCGTGATTTATTAGGCACAAACATTTATATAGATGAACTAGAGGGTTTTGTGATCAAAGGCAAGGAAGACAAGGTGTACAGGTTACATAAAGCTCTTTATGGGCTAAACAAGCACCTAGAGCCTGGTATGGAGAGATAGACACCTATTTCACTCAGTGTGGTTTTGAAAAGAGTCTAAGTGAAGCTACTTTGTATGCCAAGACAAGGGGAGACAAAGACATCCTAATTGTATCCAACTATGTGGATGACATTGTGTACACAGGAAGTAGCAAGGAAATGATGGATGAATTCAAGGAAGACATGAGGGTGAAATATGAGATGATTGATTTGGGCCTTTTGCATCATTTTCTTGGTATGGGAGTGGTTCAGACAAACTCAAGCATATTTATCCATCAAAAGAAGTATGCAAGCTCTCTACTGAACAAGTTTGGTTTGAATGAGTGCAAGACTGTGACTACACCTCTTGTAGCAATTGAGAAGTTGACTAAAGATGATGGATGTAGAGCAACAAGTGAGGAGCAATATAGAAGCATTGTAGGCAGCCTCTTGTATCTAACCGCCACTAGACCAAACATTATGTATGCCTCTAGCATCCTTGCTAGATTCATGCACTGTCCTAGCAAACACTATGGAACTACTAAACGTGTGCTCAGATATATCAAGGGGACTTTAGATTATGGCTTAGAGTATGTGAAAGGCAAAAATGCAATGCTGATTGGCTTTTGTGACAGTGACTGGGGTGGATCAGTTGACGACAGTAAGAGCACATCTGGATATGCATTTTCCTCTGGAAGTGGTGTTTTCTCTTGGGCTTCAGTCAAGTAGAATTGTGTGGCACTGTCCACTGCAGAAACAGAGTACATAAGTGCATCTGAGGCTACTACACATGCAATTTGGCTCATATTTGTGCTAGAAGATTTTGGAGAACTTCAGACTGAAGCAACTCAATTGCAGTGTGACAACACATCTGCAATTGCAATAACTAAGAACCTAGTGTTTCATCAGAAGACAAAACACATTGATAGAAGGTATCATTTTATCAAAGATGCACTACAAGAAGGCATTATCGATTTGGTGTACTGTCCTACAAGTGAACAGCTAGCTGACATCCTCACAAAGCCATTGGCCAAGGATCGGTTCAACTATCTCAAGAACATGCTTGGAGTTAAATCAGCACAATACTTAAAGGGGAGTGTTGAATTATAAGTTCTTAAGTTGAAATAGAAGTTGGTTAAAACAATATTTTATTTCTTATTTTCTCATTGCCAAATGTAATGATCCTATTGGATAGTTAGATGAATGGCTGAGATCATCTTGTGATGTAAGAGATCCAGCTATTGTGCCTAACGGTAATATTCCTCACTCCAAGTGCGTGAGGTTGTAATGAAATAGAAAGAGAACCTTCCTCTGCTTGAGCGTTACAAAGCAGTAAG
The DNA here is from genome assembly GCF_002207925.1 of Prunus avium. The sequence continues at coordinate 278,888 of NW_018921862.1, forward strand.
AGAACGATTCATTCTCTTTGCCATTCTCAATCTTTCTTCTTCTCTCTTTCGTCACTATCACTCTCATACATCAGAAAACACTAACACTAAGAAATCGTCTTGCCTTCAACATACAGTTAAAATTCATGTTTCATTCTTCAATTTTCCGGTGCTGTCCCACATGAACCATATTTTTCCGACTCTCCTGCACCCTCACCAAGCTTAAAAGTTGCCATTACAATTGCACCTTGTGCACTTTTTATGGCTCTTAGTGTGACATTTTTAGCTTTAGTATGTTCCTCACCATAATCTTGTTCCCTTCTTTTATTCTTAGGTTGTTTATGTTTGATTCCTTCAGAGATCTTCTTTTACCCAATACCATTTTTCTTTCTTCTTTTAGTACCAAGGCAGGGAGTTGATTTTAGTTTTAGCTCAAAACTTGATTCTGCAGGGTTTTTTTTTTCCTCCTTTTTTTTTTTGGGGTCAAAGCGTTGGAAAATTTATTACATATGAAGACTAATGTTTACATCCTTTGCTAAGCAAGTGAATAATCATTCTGAGTATCATATGGCAGTGAAAAGTTAAACTAAGTTTTGTCGAAAAAGTATTTACGTTCTAATTGATCACCTTTTATTTGTTACATATTTGGCTAGATTATATAAAATCAAATCAAATCTTTTTGGAACACAAATGATAAAATTCTACAGAAATGAAGTCAAAGCAAAAGCATATGCTAAATGGGAACAGTTCCTGAAAATTGTTGTTGTGACTTAGATCAAGGATGTGAAGGTAGACAAGACTGCACAACTGTTTGGGGGATCATATGTCCACTTAAAAACTTGGACTGAAGTCGTAACATACTCAACATGGATGCATTTGATCCCATCCATGAAGACAACTTGGAACAAATATAACTTGAGCACAATCATAAATTTGGGTGAAAAGCATGAACCTTATAATTAATTATTACTATGAAGCCAATAGATGTTGGTTAGGTCTTGAGGTTTGATAAGAACTAGCAGTATTTTCTATGACACTCACAATATTCAACCACTTAGATAAAACACTGCTCATTGGGAGCCAAGTGCCTGCACACACATACAGACTAAAGCAATTTCCCAAGAGGCCTTTAAAAATTAAAGTAATGAAATTCAGATATTTTTAGTACGTAAAAAACTTAGTACATTTGATGACTTGCAAATCAGATATTCTTTACAATTATTTTGTTAAGATATTCTTTACATTCAGTATGAGTGATATCCTTGATGGAAGGAGCTCTCAACATCAGAGTTTTGGCTTCCAATTCATCTGCAGCTCCCCCCCATATTCCCCTTTTATATTTCCTCCAATTTAACTTTCTCAGCCAATGATCTACTAGCATCACTCCAAGACCAATGAAGATTGTTCCTAGAGTGCCTCCACTCACTAGCCAAGGTCTAAAATATCGAGAGTTTCAGAAATATCGGTGGTCCAAAAACACGGATATATCGATGGAAATATCGAGGAAATCTCGATATCGATTAAAATTAGATACAAATCACGGAAATTGTAAGAAAAACTTGGAAATTTTTATTGAAACTTTATAGGATGTTTATTTAGTCAATTATCTATTATTTTATCACAAAAAATTGGAATAAAATGCATGGCATGGTGAGTTTGAGTGATTTAAGTTGATTATGTAGCGACCTGACAAACACTGTGTCTTTAGAAAATATGTAGTAATTAGTGAAAGAAAATTAAACACACCATAATTTTTTAGTTATAATAATTTACTACAATATATTACATATGATAAGATATATGAGCTTGACAAAAAAAAAAAAAAGAGTAACTTAGTACCACATAGAAAAAATTCCTATTAAAGTTAAAACTTAGTATCACATATAATGAACAATATTAAAACTCAATAGTGAATAATAATACAACTCCATAATATATAACCAAAAAAAAAAAATACAACTCCATAATAAAATAATAAATAACTTTAAACATATGCCTAAATTTATCATTAGGGATTTTTATTCTTTTTTAATGGAAATTTATCCTTGATAATATTGACAATATTTAAGTGGATATGGGCTAAAATATCGCCCATTCAAAAAAATGATATTATCGGTGATATTTCGCCGATAATATCGATATTTAATACTGTGTTGCCAGCAGAGTGAAAAGGACAAATGCCGTCCCGTGGTTTCGTGGAATGACCACCCATGTTGCTCCAACATAAGCTGTTGCCATGAATGCCACAGCTACCCACATGACCTTGTGAAAAACCACAAGCAATCTCATCTGCGGCTTTCTCCGATAGGGGATGATATTGACAAGAACAACAACTATGGAGAGTGACGTGAACAGCGCAATGTCATTGCTTATTGCAAAGACCTTGAAAGCTGTTGTTCTGCCTGCCAATGCCTTCCCTTTCATTGCTTCATCCTGATAGACACCACCAGGAGGGCTAATTCCAGCTGTAAAAGCAACTGTTGCAATCAAAATGGCAACTAGAGTTATAGTGTTCCTTGCATTTTGTATTGCCTCTTTGTATATCTTATGCTGCTTATGATCTTCTCGATGCCTTTTGCTGGAAGACTTGCCTTGACGCGAATTGGTTGGTGACGAGGACTCAAGTTTGTATGCTTCTTTGTCAAACCTCTTTTGGACTTGATTCGGGAGTGATGACATTCTAGACTTGTACTGGTTCTCTTGCAGAATGTAGCTGATTTCTGGCAAAGAGGGGAAATTACCATTTTCATTCATAATAGACATATCTGATTCGAATATGTAGCTCTGCCTTGAAGATAATGTTTCTGGTGAACAAGTTGTCACATTAATACTTCTTTCACCACTGGCTCTTTGGAATATGGTCTGAAGATTCTGAGTGTCTGCACAGTCCTTGGCCTGATTGAGGATGTCAAATGCCGTAAACTCGTTGCAGTTCCGGGAATTAATCTCCACTCTTGCTTTGTTGATCAAGTACTCAGCAATCTGGATGGAAGATGACATAAAGTGTTTCTATGAAAGCATTATAAGCTTCAAGTTTATATTGCTTTTGAGAACATGTCTTTCTATGAAAAAACATGATTGTGTCTTAGCCCTCAGGCCATTCACAAATTGTTTTGCTTCAGTTGATAGTTCAAATTCATTCCTCACCTCATAACGCCCTCTGGAAACTGCAAGATGTAAGATGGTGTTACCATACCGATCTTGACACTACACGAGATTTGAACTGTTAGCAACATGCATCAAGAATAACAAGGCTTCAAATTTGCCATATCTCACAGTGAGATGAAATATGGTCTCTTCTTCTTTTGTGAGATAATGGAAAGCTGCTGGAGCCTTCAGTGCAAAATCTTCAAGGACATAAATATTTCCATTTATTGCTGCCAAGTGCAAAGGTGTATAACCGTTGTTGTTATACTGCAACGCCAGATTCACATCCCGGTGTAGGAGCATCCAAGTTATCTCCCTGTGCCCTTTATTGCAAGAAAAGTGCAAAGGTGAATTTCCTTTCTCATCAGTCTTTTGAGCATAGTCAGAGCACATGTTTAGCATCTCTCAAACAATATCTGTGTTGGAAAAATGGCTCACATTTAGTATGCAAGTGAAGGAAGAGGCGACCGGTCGCAAGGGAAAAGCGACTGGTCGTTTTAAAGCAGATTCGAAGTCTGAAGGAGAAGTTGGAAGGCGACCGGTCGATTTCAGGCAGATTGCAAAGAGACCGGTCGCCAGTGACGGGCGACCGGTCGCTAGTTTTGCTGTGTTGTTTTTTCCATGCGTTTTTCAAGGTGTCTTCACATGTGTTGGTTCCCTACCTAATCCCTCGGGCCTCTAAGGTGTTTTATGGGTTCTAAGAAGTCTAGCAAGGTGCTGGAAAAGCTGGAACACCATTGAATGATGTTGGTTGACTTGCTTCAAGGAGTACCTACCCTATAGCTCTAAATAGGGTGGCTGAAGGTGCAGCCACTAATGACTAGCATTTGTTCTGCCCAAGTTGTGGTCCAAGTCTGGAAACCAAGGGGAGAACGTGGGAGAAAAGGATGGAGCCTTCTCCTAGGTCCAAAGGCTTGTGTATTAAAGGGAAGAGGAAACAAGACAACAATTGTGTGGTTAAATCTCAAGGGGTGGTCAAGTAGCTGGGAGCTAGTGTGTCCAAGAGAGGTTTAACTCACCAAGGGAGGAAGAGAGAGAGGGCTATCAGTTCAAGATAGGAGCTGAGTTGGGTCTTGAGAGTCTAGACACTAAGGAGGGAAACACCAAGTGTGAGGGAGTGTTCACAAGTGCATCAAAGTGTTGAGTAAGGGGTGAGAGAGAAAAGAGAGCTTGGGAGAGAATAGAGTTCTAAGGGGGTTTTTGTGTAAACCAAAGTTGTAACATATTCTTTCATTACTGAATTTCTCAAGGGGATCACCAAGAGGATGTAGGCAATTGCTGAACCTCTAAAATACTTGTGTCACTTTGTGCTTGGTTGGTTTCTCAAGTGTGTGTGTGTGATTCATCCATCATTGTGTGTGTCACAAAGTCCATCAACAACAAGATCATTAGGGGAGTGAGTGAAAGTCTTTGTTCATTTACACAACAATCTGCACCACCAATGGATTTTCAGACATAACTTGGACAACAAATCACAAGTATTATCGTGCACGATAGGCTAAAAAATCAATGAGAACAAAAAATTTCATGCAGACAGATACTAGGATAGTTAGGAAAGCATAAACTCAGCAAACTGAAATTTTCTAAGTACCAGAGTGGCCGCTAGATGCGGCGACATGAATACATGTCTGGTCAAGCCCAAGTTCCTCTAAACTTAAAATCCCAGGCTGCTTCAATAGGACATTTACCGCATCAAAATGACCAAGACTGCAAGCTATAAAAGAAGCACTCTTTTTCTCAGAGTTAAGCCTACAGGCGACGCGGGGATTGGCTTCTAATAGCAGCTTTAAGATGCTAGCATTTCCTAGGCGACAAGCTTCATGTACTGGAGTCTCCAAGTGTTTGTTTTTCAGCAGTAACCATTTCAGGGCACAACTTAGTAATTGCAGACACCATGTCAATGTTTCCAAACTTCGAAGCAAGGTGTAAAACTGTGTTCAAAGAATCAGCTGTCCTTTCCTCGATAAGCCCTTCGTTTTCATGAACTAAGCTGATAAATGCAGGTATGTTGTTTCTGCTAATGGACTCTAAAAGCCTTGGATCCATTCAAAGCTTCAAACTGAACTTGGAAGATGCTGTTCTTTAGAATAGACTTTGATTGAAGGCTGTTAGTTTAAGAGAGAAGAGGTTTGGAAAATGGTTGGTAGTGTTTAGGGCAATAACTTAATTTGGAAAGGAAAACTTTTGAAAGAGTAACAAAATAGTTTTATTTTATTGATTGAAATAAGAAGGGTACAAGGCTTTAGAGTTTGTTGGATACAAAAGTTGGCTGATGGGAGAAGTAGACAGCTGTAGTTTTCAACTTTTCTTACTTGAATACATAATTGGGTTGCTGGCTATATATATATAGAGTAGCTAAGTCGGCAGCTTGCTTTGGAAAAGTCAGTTGCTCATGCAATTGACTTTTCCGAAGTCATTTTCAGCTACAATTTTTCTCCTTATTCTAGTACTTGGATATTTCTAATAACTTTAACTTGTCTACTTTCTTTCAATATTTCAAGATTTTTCTATATTATTTAAGATTTTTTTTTATTATTCAAAGTACAATGTGCATTGCCTTTTAACAAAGGCAAGTACTGAATTGAGCTATGCTGTAAAATGCATATATACACAAGAAAACTGGCAAGTTCTTGGAAAACACACACAAAATAAGAAAAAAAGATGACTAGATGAGGAATTTATATAATCCTTTTACCCTACCATGCATGATGAATGTAACAGAATATTCCCCATTCCAAGTTCTAGGCATCTTCAAGGAATATTGGTGTGGGGAAAAACTCTTCCACAATTAAGTAAGACAGTAAAAGAATTACGCGTAGACTTGGAATCTATGTGGTTTGGATTAGAAAATTTTTGTTCTTTTTCCAACATCTTCCCTTAACCAATTGGGAGCCTGGTTTAGTATATGACTGGCAAGGACTGAGAGGAGACAACTTTAAACTGGTCTGCTCTGACTCATTCCATGGTCGCTTAGTCAAGTCTTTCTCTCATCTCATTCATTCTAGGAAACTCATGGTGGTCTATTATATTATAAGGAAAATGGCTCTTCTGTTCCTTGATATATTTATGTGACTGTTTAAAACACACTTCCTCTGCGGCCCCTTTGTCAAAACCATTCTCAATTGTAGTCAACTTGATATATTGTCAAGTCATTCAATGCAGACTGTGCTTGCAAATGCTGACCAACCTTGATGGACGACTATGTTGAGAGGGAATTGAGCCTATCCACAAATTGTGAATTGGTTTTGAATTGGATATCTATATTATAATAACGGGAATCTCTTTCAACATTAGGAAGAGAAATGCACTAAATTAGAAGCTTATTAATTTAGGAGAAATGAAATTTTGAACTCAATTTTTCTTATAAAACATTATAAGAAAAGGGCTTGTAGCTCAAGTAGTTAAAAACTTTTACCCCTGCACTCGAGATCCTAATTTCAATTCCCCCAATATCACTTGTATATAAAAAATAAAAAATAAAAACCAGTTTTAAGTGGTTAAACTCACAATTTGTGTATGATGATGAGATAGTGATACAACATTATCACATTGAATATAAAATAAAGGATAATGCTAAAGGTAAACAAAAATTAAGGGAAGATACTTTAAACAAATTAAATTTTTATATCTTTCATTTATAGAAGTGACAAATTAAATTTGCTAAAGGTAAACAATTAAATTACTCAATGGGAATTCATAGTTCATGCCTTCATGTCACTTATTTCAAATTGAGGGGATTTTTTTTTTTTTGGGTCTGAAATTGAAAGGATACAGAGCTTGTATTGTTGGATTTTGGATTAGCAACAATGCTAATCAGTTGTGGTCATGTGCACAATACTTTGGTAATGGACCAATCATCTCGTAACACTTGTCTCTTTTATTGAAAAAAAAAAAGGAAAAAGAAACCATCCCAACCGGTAACCAACCGGTGACCGTAAAACATTCTTCACATGTTTCAGATACTCAGCAGGCAAAACCTTACACAAGAATTCGAACCCCAGCGGATCCGACGACCGGCAATTGACGAGGATAGAAGGTAATTTTCTGAAATCAAGTTTTTACAAGCTGCATTTTGGGTGCCCATTTGTTTCATTAAATTCTTTGGAGAAATTTCTGACATCGGTAAAAACAATTTCATAACTTGACTGATGGATGGTGATTGAATTTATCATGGGGAAGTTGTTGCCTTCAGGGAGTGAGAGCTCTGACTAATTTATGAACAAACTATTATTCATTTCTTAGATTAATTTTATTGCGTTTGATGCCTGGAAGTTTGTTTAGACTGAATTCTGAATATAAATTTTAGCTTTCATCAAAGCCTACTTTGATTCATCCACTATTCTATTAAATTCTTGTTTCTAAGTTGGAAAACAAACCCAGCACAGCATATGTTGCAGTTGCAGTCTTTAAAACAATAAAAGATTTACTAAAACTATGCATGTTAGTATAACGTGTGATTTTGATATTATTACGAGCAGCTTAGTAAGCATTACTGCATAGGGAATATCTATTAAATGTTGCACTCGAAGATGGACTTTGATTAATGTTGCAATATTCATCTTCAAATTCGAAATAGTTATAGAATATTACTGCATAGGGAATATCTATTAAATGATATCATTCTAATTGATTAATGTTTATGTTGCAGGTTATGGAGAATAATGATTGTACAGGGTTAAGCAGCGAGTCATTAAGTGGTGATGAAGTGGATTTGCAAGGTAAGGATCTTTTTCATTCACTTGTTTGTCAATCACATATTAATGAATGTTCTTTGAAATCTCATGATCCAGATAAAGATAAAGAGATAACTGAAGATTTAAAACTTGGAGCAGAGTTCAGTTCTCATGAGAGTGCATACATAGCTTATGTCAAGTATGGTGGAACACATGGTTTCAATGTGAGGAAGCAACATAGAAAGACAAATAAGGTGGGTTTTGTAACAAGGGTAACTTACTGTTGTTCAAAAGAAGGTCATCGAAGAAATGATAAACGGCGTGAAAGTCCATCTTATTCTTTACCAATTTCAAGGGTTGGTTGTGAAGCGCATATGATTTGCCAACTTCAGAAAAACGGGAAATTTAAGATTGTGTCGTTTAATGCAAGTCATAATCATGATTTGATTAAAGCACCCATGAAACATCTGCTAAGGGTTAATCGTTGTATATCTAGAGCTCAAAAGGCATATGTTGTTGGTGCAGACAAGTCAAGAAAACCAATCAAAGAAACTGTGGAATTAATGAGTAGAGAAGTTGGGGGGCAAGAGAATCTTGGTTTTGTTGATAAGAATTATCGAAATTACCTACGTACAAAGCGAAAGATAAAAATGGAAAAGGGAGATGCTGGGGCCATACTGCAATACTTTCAACGTATGCATGAAGATGATTCATCTTATTTCTATTCAATGCAGCTTGATGAGGATGATATGATCACAAATATATTTTGGGCAGATGCACGATCAGTTCGTGATTATGATGTCTTCGGGGATGTTATTTGTTTTGACACGACTTATCAGATAAATGAGTATGGTAGACCATTTGCACAATTTGTTGGGGTTAATCATCATAAACAAATTATAGTTTTTGCTGCAGCTTTACTATATGATGATACGATAGACTCTTTTAAGTGGTTGTTTGAGACTTTTCTTGCAGTGATGTCTATGAAGCAACCAAAGACCATACTGACAGACCAATCTGCTGCAATGGCTGAAGCAATATTAGAAGTTTTTCCTGAAGCTCACCATCGGCTATGTGCTTGGCATATTTACCAGATTGCTGCTAAGAATCTAAGCCACGTGTTTCATGGATCAAAGCAATTTGCTTGTGATCTTAGCAAGTGTGTATATGAATATGAGGACGAGGATGATTGGCTATTTGCATGGAATGATATGCTTGAAAAGTATGACCTGAAGGAGAATAAGTGGTTGAAAGAATTATTCGAAGTGAGGGATAAGTGGGCATTGGTGTATAAACGACACACTTTCACTGCAGACTTGATGACTACACAACACAATGAATGTATGACCACTGTGTTGAGAAGATACTTGATGCCAAGTCATAATCTTTTGAGTTTCTTTGAACACTATGAGAAAGTTATGGCAGATCGACGATATAAGGAATTACAAGCTGATTTCAAGATGATGCAAACTATACCTTTGTTATCAACTAATGTGGAGATGTTGCGACATGCAGTGGAGGTTTATACCCCTGAAGTTTTTAGACTTTTTGAAAAAGAGTACATGGGTATTCTTGATTGTAGTGTCTATAAAGTTGGTAAGTCTGGGATGACATGTGAGTACAGAGTATCTTATAGTGGTAAATCTCAAGAGTGTTTGGTTAAATATGATGGTTCAACACAAGCAGTTACTTGTAGTTGCATGAAGTTCACTTTTGTTGGGATTTTATGTTCTCATGCATTGAAAGTGCTAGATAAGAAGAATGTGAAAAGGATCCCACCTGATTACATATTACAGCGATGGGCGAGAGATGCAAAGGTTAGGAGCATCACTAATTATGAGGGAATCACTAACAACAATCCTAAGGATTCTATTGGGAAGCGTTATAGCCATTTGTACCGTAATTTTCGCGAGATAGCATCCTTTGCAGCAGAAGATGAGAAGTTAACTGCATATGCACATGACTGTTCGATTCAATTGCTTAGAAGTTTGGAGGAAATGAAGAAAAATCTTTGCCTAGATAACATATGTGTTGATAAAAACTCAGAAGGCGAAGCTTTACTGGGAGAAAGTGGTGGAATTGAGCAGGTGAAAATGATAAAGCATACCCATTGTGAAATAACAAAAGAATGTGGAGGTAAAAGAAAATATACAAGCAGATGCCAATGTAGTAAATTGACAGACTCACTGGAAACACAGAAGCATATACCACGAACCAAAGACAGACAAGCAGCAACTAGAAAATGGCTGCCAATGCAGGTGCTTGTTTTAAAATTTCATGAATAGATTACTGATATGTTTTGCAATTATCTTATGCTTCCTCTTTCATTTGTAAAGATACAGGACTCTGCTCCTATTAGTGACAATTTAAAAGAGCAACAGGTTATTGGACATTAATTTCAATGTTTGAAGTATTAACTCAACTACGATATTATTCTTGCTAAGCACAAATGTTGGCATTTTTATCAATTTGTTTATTAAATCACAGCTCGTGTGATAATATTGTAATTTCTTACTTTTATTTTTATTTCTTCATTTTGTCACAATTTTCATCTGTGTTTAATATGTGGGGATCCTATATTGATCCTAGAACCCAAGCATCATTCCCAAGTAATAATTTTGACGCAAGTACAAATTTGCAGGGTACCATGCCTTTCACTAAACAGCTTCAGGTAACTTTTTTTTCAATTTTTTTTCATTGTCGTCACAAAAAAATGTGACATACTAATTTTCAGTTCAAAATAATTCTAATAGGGATCCTATATTGATAATGGAACCCAAGCGTCATATCCCAGTAAAAGTTTTGGTGCAACTACAACTTTCAAAGATAACACGACTTTCATTCAACTGCATCAGGTAACTTGTATAATTGAAGAAATGCTGAATTTTTTTGTTTTTGATATCTGAATGGTGTCACATTAAAGATTTGGTTGAATATTTTGTAGGAAGCTTCGATGCATGGTAATCAGGTTTCACAAAGTAATGGAAGCAAAGAGTTAGGAAATTGAGCACATAAAGAATGTGAATATTTGATGGTTTTCATGGCTTTGGTGGATAATGTACATCTTGGCTTATGAACTACGTTTTTGTGGATAATGCTAAGAGTAACATGTAGTTTTTAGAGATTTTGTGCAGCATACATAGAAACTTGGAGAAGTAGAAGTTGCCTATGTTTTTGAGTTGTGAAACAAATTAGGTTGTGCTGGGGGCATATGAGCAGATTTACCCTTTTAAGTCGTATTTATAGATATATAGGCTAGAATTTTCCCATCTTTTTGGTGTTTAGGAATCTAAGAGCATATAATCCAAACTCGTTCAACAGTTTTATTATGCAGATACCTTGTTCATACTTTCATGTGAAACTAGATGAGTTGAACTTTCTTAAGCATGTGTTATGAAGGCATAAGAAGAAAAAGGAAACCAGATATTCCTATCAATTCTATGGGATGTGCAAACATTCAGTATGCATGCAATCCTTGATGTTTGGTGCTCTCAACGAATGAGTTTGGGCTTCCCATTTCAAGGTCTGCACTAGGCTCCCGTCTTTCTCTTCTTTCTTTTCTCCACTTCAATTTTCGCAGCCAATGATCAATTAGCATCACACATAGACCAATAAAAACTGTTCCCAGAGTGCCAATGCTTATAGCCAATAAAGCTACAAGCACCAGTTCTTTTTTTTGACTATGTGGCATGATCACCCATGTTGCTGCAACATAAGCTGTTGCCATGAATGCCACAGATAGCCACAAGATCTTGTGAGCAACCGACAATACCATCATCAGTGGCTTTCTCCGGTAGGGGATGATGCTGACGAGAACAACGACGATTGAGAGTGATGTGAACAGTGCAATGTAATTACTTATTACAAAGACCTTGTAGGGGATGATGCTGACGAGAACAACGACGATTGAGAGTGATGTGAACAGTGCAATGTAATTACTTATTACAAAGACCTTGAAGGCAATTGTTCTTCCTGCTACTGCCTGTCCTTTCATCGGTCCATCCTGATTGACACCACCAGGAGGGCTGATATCGGCAGCATAAGTAACTGTTGCAATCAAGATGGCAACTAGCGTTATAGTGTTCCTGGCGTTTTGCAACGCCTCTGTATATACCTTATGATGTTTCTTTTCGGAGTTGGAGGAAATCTCACTCAGTTCTGACTGGTGCCTTTTGCTAGGATACTTGTGTTGTCTCTCAATAGTTGTCAATATGGACTCTGGCTTTTGTCTTTCATTGTCAACTCCCTCCTCGAGTTGATGCTGATGCCATGACTTACTAGATGGGGTTGATTGAAAGATGGATGAATTTCTTGACCTGGAAGATGACAAACTAGATGGGGTCATTGATGAGGAAGAACCTATTTCATTTATACTGCAATCCTGCAATTCAAGCTCCGTAACAACTTGAACTCTATTTGACTTGCTTTTAAGGATTGTGTCTGACTGATTATTGACTATTTCTACTTTGGGCATTTTTTCTGGGTGTGTCACTGCATGAGAAACCAACTCGCTGTTCCTTTTGCTTCCTGCTTGCATGAATGTTGCTTCAAGACTCCGCTTTTCTACACTTTCCTTGTCCCTTTTGAGGATGTCAAGCGCTGTGAGTCCTTCACGGTTTTTTGAATTGATTCCCACTCCTAGTGTTTTGATTAAGTACTCTGCTATCTGGAACACACATAAAGATAGAGTAAAGATCTTGCGAAAATTGTTATTTAGGCGTTGAAAATCTCTAACAAGTGACAGCAATATTCATAAACTAGTGTTTGTTTATTGAACAATTCACTGGTGTTTGTTTAGGACTACACGATGCAAATAAGAAAAAGATAGGCTCCTGTACCGTGATAAGTGCATGCACTTAAGACGAAGTACGTACTCTTCATGTTAATTATCTGCATTTTAATTAATGTCCTACATATCTGGTCATCAGAAACCAATGAGCATTGTTTAAGAAACAAGCATATCATACCTGATGTTGTGCTTCAGAAACTGCAAGATGTAAAATGGTGTTGCCATTAAGATCTCGGCGATCTAATAAATTCATATGACGTAATATATCCATATCCTCGCAGCAATGGATCAAGGATACTATAGCATCATGGTGGCCATGTCTCACAAACAAGTGAAATACTGTTTCCCCGTCATTTGTGAAACAATGAAAAGAGTTTGGAGCCATCAAAACAAATTCCTCAAAGATAGGAGCTCTGTAATTTATTGCTGCCAAGTGCAATGGCGTGTAGCCTTTTTTATTTTTTCGCTGAGCGAGTTTTGGATCATGCTTTAGGAGCATCCGGATTATCTGCTTGTGTCCTTTGCTGGTTGCACGGTGCAATGGGGAATTCCCATTCTCGTCAATCACAGAAGCAAGGTCAGGACGCACTCTTAGCAACTTTCTAACAACATCTGCGCACCAGCAATACTGATTTCTTTATGCATACACAAAATTAAGTATGTATACCTATAAAATGAATGAAAATAAAAATTTTAATGTCAATTTGAATGAGATGATTTTACTACTTACCCTTGTGTCCACCAGACGCAGCCGCATTGATGCAAGTTTGATCAAGTCCATCTTCCTCTAATTCAAACATTCCAGGATAATCTAACAGGAGATTCACCGCATCAACATGGCCATGGCTGCAAGCCAGGAAGAATGCACTCTTCTTTTCATTGTTGAGCTTAGTAGCTGCTCTAGGATTGGCATCTAGTAATAGCTTTAAGACCTTGGCATCCCCTACTCGACAAGCTTCATGGACGGGAGTCTCCCGGTCCTTATTCTCGGCAGCAACCATGTCAGGGCGAGATGTGACAATTGCAGATACCATGTCAAGGTTTCCCAACTTTGTCACAAGGTGTAATGGTGTGTTGCAAGTATCAGCTTCTCTTTGGTCAAAAATTCCTTCTTTTTTTTCAACTAAGATGATGAACGTAGGTGTGTCATTTCTCTTAATTGCCTCTGAAAGCCTAGAATCCATTGTAAACCTTCAAAACTCTACTGTCCATAGACTTGAGAGGAAATTGAGTACATTCTGGGATTTCAGTGAAGACCTATATATAGGAAAAGAAGGATGAATTTTCACAATGAGCATCTTCAAGGAAAATTCATATTGACAAGAAGATGTTAAAATCTTAGCATCCAGCAAACAAGAAAAAATAATATAGAGCCCAAAAAGGAAGTTAATTCCAATGGTAGTTCTTGGTTTGGACATGACATAAGAACCTTGTTTACTACAACTTCATTGTTTTGTTGGCAAAAGTTTTTACGCAGAAAATGGGAGGAAACTAACTGAAAATGGTTCTGCTGGAAATGGGTTCCTGGAGAGCGATATTCATAGTTGAGTCCAATGGGAAGCTTTGGTTTAGTCTCCTCATCTTGGTTCCCAATCGTAAAACTAGGTAAAGTTTGAGAAAATGAAGCCAATCCTGGAAAAAGACAGGGAAGGCCAGCAGGAGTCTCCCTACTGAAGTGCTTTTTAAGGAAGCACTTCAATTTTTAATACTTGAAAAACACAAAATTCCAATGGTGCATATTTTGCTTATCCTTCCTTCCCTCCCTCCCTACCCAATCTACTTTCGGCATCATCAAAGCTCATATTGATACACAAGGAAGGAATGTCGCATGACACATGAAGGCAACACAAGTATTAAATAAATTTGCCAAGACGCAGTCGTATTACCATAACTTTCAGGAACTATTTATTATGTTATCACACCAACTGTAAAGTTGCAGAAGAGCCGGCTTTTGGGGATTGCTAAAATATTAATATGGGTTTGAATATGTTAGGTTCTTATTTTATTCTTCTCCATAAGGAGGTATATATAAGAGTTTACATGAGTGCTTTACAAGGAATTAGACACAGTAAAGGATTAGGAAAGTATCTCCTAATTATACAATGATTTGACAACTATATAAAAATAGGAAAGTAAATCCTTTAATTAATCAAGAAAATAAATCTCCTTGATTAATTAGGAGACTCACTTCAACACTTCTCCTCAAGTTGGTGCATATACGTCACAAAAGTCAAACAATATGGTAGAATATTTTCAGATCTATTTCATTCTCCGAAAGAAGGTATTTATAATACAGGTTACAAACCCTAGTAGGGTTTAATTAGGAAATAAGTGGAATCCTAATTACATAATATCTACACAAAAGGAAAAATAAATAAAACCCAAATAGAATAGGACTCGCCAACACTCCCCCTCAAGTTGGAGCAAAGACGTCACGCATGCCCAACTTGTCAAGCGAGTTGAGAAAGATACTTGTAGAAACAGCTTTCGTAAGAACATCAGCTAACCGATACTCTGAACGGATGAAGGGGAAGGACACAATCTACGCATCCAACTTTTCCTTAATGAAATTTCGATCAACCTCCACATGCTTTGTACGGTCATGTTGTACAGGATTATGAGCAATTGCAATCGCAGCCGTATTGTCACAATATAACTCCATGGGTTTATTAGGCCCAAAACCAAGGTCTTTCAACAATCTCCTCAACCATAGTAACTCAGATACACCATGGGCCATTCCCCGATACT
>NW_018921862.1:298011-313569 GCF_002207925.1 Prunus avium
ATCCAAATCATAAGCTTCTTAAGGATGGTAGCCTCCTCTTTTCTGATCCATCTCATTATCGCAGTTTGGTTGGTGCTCTGCAATACCTTACATTTACAAGACCTGACATTTCCTTTAGTGTTAATCAAGTCTGTCAATTCATGACTACTCCTTTGGAATCACATTATCTTGCTGTTAAACGCATTCTGCGATATCTTAAGGGCACTATGGACTATGGTCTCCTATTCTCTCCTGGTTCTCTCAATTTGAAGGCTTACACTGACGCTGATTGGGCTGGTGATCCCAATGATCGTCGTTCCACCTCTGGCTTTGTTGTGTTTCTAGGCTCCAATCCTATTTCTTGGGCATCTAAGAAACAGCATGCTGTATCTCGTTCCTCTACTGAGGCGGAATATAGGGCGATGGCAACAACTGCAGCTGAACTCTCTTGGCTTCAACAGCTTCTTCACGATGTGCATTTTCCTATGTCCTCCCCTCCTTTACTCTTATGTGACAATCTGTCTGCCATGGCACTTTCCATCAATCCAGTCCTTCACTCTCGCGTCAAACATATAGAAGTTGACTGCCATTTTGTCCGAGAAAAGGTTACTGGTGGTCAGCTGCACTTGCAGCATGTTCCTTCTTCCCTTCAAGTTGCAGATATTCTTACCAAAGGCCTCTGCTCTCCTTCCTTTGACTTTCACTGCAGCAATCTCAAGCTTAGGCCACCCTAACTTGATCTTGAGGGGGGATGATAGTGAGAATAGCACATGTCTGTTAGTTAAGAGTTTAGTATAGTGTGCCAAGTGTAAGATTGTTATTGGTTGTTATCCTAATCTAGTGGTTAGGCTGTTATAAAGTAAAAGCACTGTACGCTCTTTCTCATTAAGGAAAATATACACAGCTCTTTTCTATATTCTCTCTCTTTTCTCTTCTTCTTCTTCAACTGTTATCAGAGTAATCACGCGAGGGACGTGCCTCCTTCGGTATAGATGCACTAGTACCAGTCACAACTATGGAATCATCACCCATGATAGATAGCAGCGGAAATAAACACAACACAAAGCAGATACGATAAACACAGCACAGGCACGGGCACAAGAACCCTAAAAAGAAATTAGGGCACAGAGTAGAACACGGCACAACACACACAGGTCACCAGAAAGTCGGCTCTGATACCAAGTCAAACAATATGGTAGAATATTTTCAGATCTATTTCATTCTCCGAAAGGAGGTATTTATAATACAGGTTACAAACCCTAGTAGGGTTTAATTAGGAAATAAGTGGAATCCTAATTACATAATATCTACACAAAAGGAAAAATAAATAAAACCCAAATAGAATAGGACTCGCCAACAACAAATGCCCAACTTGGTAAGTGAGTCATAAAATACTCTGCCACAAACAGCTTTTGTTAAGACATCTGCCAGTTGATCTTCTGAATTTACGAATGGTAGGCGGATGATCTTTTTCTCAAATTTTTCCTTGATGAAATGTCTATCCACCTCAACATGTTTAGTTCGATCATGTTGAACTGGATTATGGGCAATATCAATGGCTGATTTGTTATCACAATGTAACTCCATTGGCTTTTCTGGCTTGAAACCCAATTCTGTCAAGAGTCTTATGATTCACAATAATTCACAACATCTTTGAGTTATTCCTCTATACTCTGCTTTTGCACTAGACCGAGAAACTAAATTTTATTTTTTACTCCGCCAAGTGACTAGGTTACCTTCCACAAATGTAAAGTAACCAAAAGTAGAGCGTCTATATGTAATGGACCCAGCCCAATCAACATACGTATATCCGAAAAACTTCAAGATCTTCATGTTTTGAGAATATTAAAACCTTTCCAAGGGCTAACTTTAAGTATCTTAAGATTCGATCAACAACATTCATATGAGAAACACTGGGTGAATGCATAAACTGACTAACCACACTCACAGCATATGCACTATCTGGTCTTGTGTGTGCCAGGTATATCAACCTTCCAACAAGGTGTTTGATATTGTTCCTTATTGGTTGGTCCATGTCTTCACACAACTTGTGATTCATCTCAATGGGTGTGTCAGCCGGCGCACTAAATGACTTCCTCAGCAGGTGATTGGTGTGGTACTGGAGCTGAAGCGGGCAAAATCTCATAAGACGGTTCAATTTCCTCCTCCTGATTTTGACAGCGTGGAGAAAACTGATCGTTTTCCTCTGGTGACCGGTCGCTGGATTTTGGCGACCGGTCAGTTTGAAACAACTTCTCTGACTACCAGTTGCTTTCCACTGGTGACTGGTAGTTTTGAAGCAGATTCTCCATGCCGCCGCGGGGGGGCAGTCGCTTTCCACTAGCGACCGACTGTTTGATTTAGGAATTTGATGTAGAATCTGCAGGTTGGAAGGTTGGGATTCGGATTCGGATTTGGATTTGGATTTGGATTTGGATTCGGATTCAAGTTGGAAGGTTGGGATTCGGATTCGGATTCGAATTCGAATTTGGGTTGGGAAACGATATCCATGGCAGCGGAAGGATTTAAGAATAAGAGAAAAAAGATGTGTTTAGGGTTTTGGGATAAGAGTAGATGAGGATGTGGGTATGAAAATCTGAATCTGAACAAGGCGGTATGAGGAATACGATACGAGGATACGAGGATACGAGGAATTTGATTTAGGATACGAGGATACGATACGAGGATATGAGGAATACGATACGAGGAATTCGATTCAGGGTTTGTGTTTCAAAAAAAAATTCGATACGAGGATTTAGATATGGAAATATGAGGAATACGAGATGAGGGATTTGTTTCAGGGTTTGTGGTTCAAGAAAATTCGATACGAGGATTTAGATATGGAAATATGAGGAATACAAGATGAGGGATTTGATTCAAGGTTTGTGGTTCAAGAAAATTCAATACGAGGATTTAGATTTGAGGGATTTGGATTTGGGAAAAAATATGAGAAATTTGATATGAGGAGTTTAAAGAACACAAAAAACTTGTGAACACGGCTAAGGACACAGAAACCCTGTGAACACGGCTTAAGAACACAGAAACCCTGTGAACACGGCTTAAGAACATAGAAACTTCTCTTCAATCCTCTTCTCCCCCTGAAGAGAAGGGTATGTCGGTGTCAAGAAAGAGGCAAAATCTCCATGAGAAAGAGAAACAGATCCTTTTTCACTCCCCCTCCCCCCCTTGAAGAGGAAGGGAGGAGAAATTTTGATATGAGAATTTAGAGACAACCAAGGATCGATTGCTTTGATACCATGCTAAAATATGAATATGGGTTTGAATATGTTAGGTTCTTATTTTATTCTTCTCCATAAGGAGGTATATATATAAGAGTTTACATGAGTGCTTTACAAGGAATTAGACACAGTAAAGGATTAGGCAAGTATCTCCTAATTATACAATGATTTGACAACTATATAAAAATAGGAAAGTAAATCCCTTAATTAATCAAGGAAATAAATCTCCTTGATTAATTAGGAGGAGACTCACTTCAACAGGGATAAGATTCTAAAAGGTTACTCAATACGATTATATAATGAAACTTTGAGTGTTAATATTTTGGCCCCAACCGTAGAATCCTAGGTCCGCCATTGCGTGGGGCGAGTGATCTTTTTTTATTTTTTAGGGGACAAACAATAGGGACATTTACAAGATACTTTTACAATACACTCACTACAAAATTATGTCACCACAATGAGGTTAGGCTAGGAGTACCTAGGTATGGAACTCATCACAAAAATATCATTATCGTCATCCATGTGAGTCGAACTTGAGAACTCTTTTAACTAACTGGAGACAAATACCACTAGACCAAAGGCTAGTTGATGGGTGAGTGGTTTTTAACGGGTTGATGTTTGGTTGGGCATTTTTGTTTTTAGTTTTTTAAGAAAATAAAAGAGATATGTGTTAGTATTTCATTGGTATGCTCAATGGTTGGACACAAAGTTGCATTCAATAGGTGGGTATTTTACAAAGGACTTGTGGCTCAAAAGGTTATGAATGTTTATCTGTGCACTTAAAGTCTTAGATTTGATTCCCCACTCCCCTATATTGCTTGTATTAAAAAATAAAAAAAAAAACATAAAGAGGTGTGCAGCAAGTATACTCAATGTTTAGACCCTTAATTCCAAATTCATGTTCTAAAGTTTTAAGTTTCCCCCTTTAATTAGAGTAATTTACCCCTTAAATAAACAACCTAAGAAACACTTAAAAACGAAAAAAATTAAATCAAATAAAAATCAAATAATAAGAATATAAGAAATAAAAGAAATGGAGGGATTGATAAGGGCCATGAAAAAACTAACCTACGTCATGGATGTCATTGTGACAGTATTTCAAATCAAACGCGCATTGTAATGTGTTTTAGCTTCCTTACATAACAGTGTGTAATTGACTTCAGATACCGCTACGCTGACATTCATGTGTTATAGAACTTCTCACATGGAAAGCAATTAAGATTCTGTATTATTTATTTAGCCAATCTGAAAGTATAAAATCTGACCCCAAAGAAAAAAAAACCTGAAATTACAAACACAATTAACATAGGAGAAAGTATAAACACACCGAATACAAAAGAATCCATGATCCAAATCTTAAAAGCTAATCATCGACATACATCTGCCAATTGCTGAAGTGACAGATGCAAACTCGAATTTTACTACATGCAAATTAAAACACACACAAAAACATCAACTGCAATGTTATGAACATCAACTTGGATATTATTTGATTTTCAAAAAGAGCAAATAAGAAGCCAATCTAGATCAGTCTTGGGGTCAAAACAAGACGAACAAGTTCTTCCCACCCCCAAAACTCATGGGTAAAATCTTCAATCGCTGGATATGTTTCTGCAAAATATATAAAAAGACAAAAGCAATACTGTAATTAACAAACAATTTATATGGCTTTACATCCATAAACAGAGATGTGAACGAGAACAATTTCTTGAACACAAGTGCAATATTCCAAATCATTAAGTTTAGGAAAGTCAATGAAAGGATAAAAGATACTTACGTATATTTCTTACATCTCTCGTGGAGGAGTAGCATCGTTGGATGATCCACACCTCCTTCTTCTATATAGACTCTCTAAATTTCTCTGAAACATTATCAAATCTACTTCCTTGTAGTTTAGTAAGGTCCTCAATACCCTATGGCAATGTTTCTAATTTCAAGCAACTACGAATGCCTAAGAACTTGAGATTTGGCATCGCCCCTTTTTCTATAGTTATCTTATTTAATAATGAGAGCTTCCAAAACTCCAAACACCCAAGCTTCATAAAGCCTCTGCTGAAACATAACTCTTTCCTAACAGAGGCATCATTAAGGAAAAGAAAATGTAAAGAGGGTAATGCTTCAATATGAGGTAGTAAATCTTCTTCAAGTCCAGACCAGCGCAGATTCATAAATGTGAGAGAGTGGAGTGAACAAAACCAATGTGGTACCTTTTCCAGTTTTCCGGTCAAGTCAAGTCTATCAAGGTAGGGAGGCGGTGAAGACAATGCGTCAAGTCGAAGAAATTCCTCTCCATCTGCTACAAATAAAGTCAAGTGGGAAAGGACCTTCATTTCTTGAATTAAGGCACATAGGTCCTCCTCGTCTCTTTCTTTCACATTTGTAATGCCAAGGGTCGTAAGCTGGGTCATACTTCCAATAAGTCTAATAATGTTTCCTTCTAATTCAATATTTGCCAAATATTGCAATTTCTTCATCTTACTAATATTTGATGGTATTTTTACCCCAACTACCTCAAAACCACAGTAACTGCACATAGCTAAATGACCTAAGTTTAGCAACTTGGAAATCCCTCTTGGAAGTGCCACTATTTTTGTACCCATGATGTTCAAGGTCTGAAGGTTGCGGAGCTGTCCAAAGGATTCTGGAAGCTCTGTAACTGGAGTTCCACTCAAATCTAAATATTTTAAATGAAATAAGGACGTTAGATCCTCTGGCAGATTATCAAGTGGGATACCCTCCAAATCTAGAACCCTCAACAATTTAAGGTCAAAAGGTAATTTCTTTGAGAAAGAGAATGAGGATATGCCAGTGGCAAAGACAAGAAAAGATCGAAGCCTTGACATACCTGTGTGTGGTCCTATTTCTCCAATAGTTGTTTGAATTGACAAACGGAGGGCCCCGGTTGCTTCCATTGTTTCACTCCCATCACGAATGACACAAAATTTTTCTTTTTCTGCTATAGACAGAGCAATCTCCTGCAAAAGATCATGCATCTTACATGCTGGTAGGTATTTTCCATACCTTTCTTGTAGCAAGTTACGAAAAATAAGTTCCATAAGATAGCTCTTTGCGACATCTTCTGGTGTGACTCCTTTGACATGTTCAACAAATCCTTCAGCAATCCACAATCTAATGAGCTTTTTATTTACGATCACATAATCTTATGGGAAAAGGGAACAATATAGAAAGCATTGCTTCAATCTATAGGGCAAATCATTGAAACTAAGCAACAAAATTCTCTTCATAGGTTCTAGCAAAGAATGGTTTTTTAGAAACCCTAGCCTCTGAGGCTCCTATAAATACATGGCTAAGCACAAGGGTTGAGGTACGTCTAAAATTCTATCTGAAACTCTGCTGAAATTCCCTCTCACAAACCCTAGCTGCCATAACTCTTTCTCTCTCTCACACAAGGCTCCGACCACCACACACGGCTCCGCCCACCCGGTTCTCTCCACGAGAGCACCGTACCCTTTTAGAGCTATTGTTTCTCTACGAATCAATCACTAACTTAGGCATCGGAGGGCTTTTGGCCAACACCCCCGGATGTGGTCTTTTCACTCCATATTGTTTTGCAGGGAGAAAGAGAAGCGAAGAGGAAGAAGGAATCCTTAGGAGAATATTCTTGTGGGACGAAAATCGCTCTCACAGTAATTATATTACATCTATCTTCTTGTAATTTTACTTAATGCAAAACTTCTCGCGTTCTTGTTGTTTTACAGGCTTGGTCGTGCAGACGAGCATGGCAAGAAGGCTGATGTAAGTTGCAAGAAGGAAAATCTTCCTGAGTTTGATAGGTTTGTACTCTGTGTATGAAATCTGAATAGTTTGGATTTGGTTTTTTATCAGCCTTAGAAGCTTTCTTATCAATTGAGCCTGAGAGCATGTGAAGAAGCAGCTACATAGAAGTTTTATTAAAGCAAACAAGCCTAGTTTTGATTTGTAATTATATTTGATCTATCTTGGTTAATTTTACTTAATGCAAAACTTCTGGTGATCTTGAGCTTGATAGGTTTGTACTCTGTGTATGCAACGAGTAATAAGGCTGATGATTTATTAATGGATGTTGTTTCTTTTCTAAAAAGGGAGCGTGGGACAGTGAGGGGAAGCAGTAGCAGCACTGATCAAATTGAAGACCAGGTACCTTTTGATGTTGATTAATGGCTTGCATGCGATATATATATATATTTTTGTGACATACATGCTGAAAATTATTGGTTTGATGTAAATGAAGGAGAGGAAAAGAAGATGCACAAAGCAAGCCTACTAGTCCTCTGCCTCAAGTTGATTCATCTGCAGCAGCAGCTCATCGTTGAAGATATTGTAGGTAAAGCACGCGTAGAATACATACTATTTTGGTTTCGTTGGATGAACTCGTTTTGTTTTTAATCAATTTGTTGTATATGTGCAAATTGAATGGCCGTACACCAGCGGAACAAATATGATAGTCTTGTTTTTTGGATAAGGCTATTGTCTAAACTAGTATAATTTACTGGGGATTGAACTCGGGTGCAAAGGAATGGATGGTTTATCTTTTTCTTGTAATTGCTATTTCTTTTCAATTTTATTTTATCAGATTTTAAATCATCCAGGCTCGAATGAGTAGTGGTTCCTTGAATTTCAGCGAGTCAATGAAAAACCAGATACATAAATCCACAATTTGATGTACAAATCACTTCTTCCTATATCTTTCAAACTTGTCTTGATGTCAGTTTTTGTTTTTCCTGCCTTGTCCCATTCAATCTCATTTGGGCCTCTTGTTAGCTGCAACTCTTTTTACTTTGTTAGTTTTAGAAAACTATTAAAAACAAGTGGCTTTGGAGCACCTCTTTCAGAAGTCTCCAGTGCTGGAACCAAGGAAATATAGATTGATCAAACACACATGGAGGGATAAGACCTTTCCTTGTTAGATAGGGAAGGAGCTTTTTTTCAGCTATTGTCGGCTGTGCCACGAAAGCTGGGACAAAATATTTCTGGCATACTCGAGGTTTTGTATATGGAATTTTGCATAAAATCTAGCTACTGGTGTATGAATATTGCATTCAACAGAAGCAGGAAACATGCAGCAACACAATTGTATTTTACAAAGCACCATGAGGGGACTTAGAGTCACCATACCTCAACTCTATGGCAAGCTATAGTTTAGATAAACTCACAATCTAATTAGAGAATTAACCTTTTCTAAGCAAAGCTTATAGCAAGTACATCAACATGCTCACAAAGAGATTTCAGGTGATTGCAAAGCATAAGAGGAAAACAAAAGCTTCAGTATGAGTGGTATCCCTGATTGTAGGTGCTCTCAACATCTGAGTTTGGGCTTCCCATTTCAGGATCCTCAATAGCCACCCCTCTTTCTCTTCTTCCTTTTCTCCACTTCGACTTCCGCAACCAATGATCAACTAGCATTACACCCAGACCAATAAAAACTGTTCCGAGAGTGCCAATGCTCACAGCCAATAAAGCTACAAGCACCACTTCTTTCTTCTGACTATGTGGCATGATCACCCATGTTGCTGCAACATAAGCTGTCGCCATGAATGCCACAGCTACCCACATGACCTTGTGAGCATACTTCAATAGTCTTATCAATGGCTTTCTCCGATACGGGATGATACTTACTAAAACAACGACTATCGCCAGCGATGTGAACAATGCAACATAATTGCTTATTGCAAAGACCTTATAAGCAGTTGTTGTACCTGCAATTGACTTCCCCTTCATTTCTCCTTCTTGATAGACACCACCAGGGGGGCTGATACCAGCAGCAAAAGTAACCGTTGCAATCAAAATGGCAACTAGTGTTATAGTGTTCCTGGCATTTTGTAGTGCCTCTGTATATACCTTATGATGTTTCCTTCGTGGGTTATAGAAAATCTCACTCAGTTCGGTCTGGTGCCTCTTGCTAGGATGCTTGTGTTGCCTCACAATGGTTGGCAACAAGGATTCTGCATTTTGTGTTTCAAAATCAAATCCCTCCCCAACTTGATGTTGAGGTGATGACTTGCTAGATTGTGGAGATGGCAGCTTAGGTGATGACTTGCTAGATTGCGGAGATGGCAGCTTAGGCGACGACTTGCTAGATTGAGGTGATGGCAAGTTAGATGGCTTTCTAGACTTGGGTGGTGATAAACTAGATGGGGTCTTGGATGCAGGAGAAGCTACTTCATTTATAATGGCTAACTGCAATTCATGCTCTTTAACAAATTGAGCTCTTTTCGGCATGTTTTCAAGTACTACTGACTGAGAACCGGCTGTTTCTACTTTTGGTGAATGAGATAACAGCTCAATCCTCGTTTCACCTCCTGACTTTATGAGCGTAGCTCCAAGACGCCGATTTTCTACACTGTCCTTGGCCTCATTGAGGATGTCAAGTGCTGTGATTCCTTTATTGTTCCGAGAATTAAGTGCCACTTTTTTTTTGCTGATTAGGTACTCTGCTATCTGGGACAAGAGAAAATATCAAGTTAGTTAAAAGCCATGTTTGGACAGGCATAAAAAATCTGATGCAAGAATTTTGCCGTCTATACTTGTAAAGAACAGGAGGCACACGCCACTTAGATCTTTGTTTCTCCAACAAATTCAAAACATAGTATTGGATGGAACCATAAATCATTTCCAAAATATTACCAAGGGAAAAGACCACACAAACATTAAAATCAAAAGACTGGCATGGCAGAGACAGCACTTTTCATAAACTACAAGTTCTTTTGTTGAAGTCTTTATTCATTTGTATATGACTTGTAAGGTTATGTGGTTGTGAATAGTCTATGTAATAGCTTGCGATGCAAGAAAGTCTATAAGGATTTGGATGCATATCTGACCTTATGTTGTGCTTCAGAAACTGCAAGATGTAAGATTGTGTTGCCATAAATATCTCGACAATCAAAGAACTCGATATCGTTGCAGACATGGGTCAAGTACACCAAGGCATCATATCGGCCATATCTCACAGCCAAGTGAAATACCATCTCTCCGGCTTTTGTGACAATTTGGAAAGATGGTTTAGCCATGGACACAAACACTTGAAGGACTGAAACTTTGTAATTTATTGCTGCCAAGTGCAGTGGTGTGTGACCATTGTTATTGTGTTGCTCAGCAAGTTTTGGATCAAGCCTCAGGAGCATCCAGGTTATCTCTCTGTGTCCTTTGCTGCCTGCGTAGTGCAACGGAGAATTTCCATTCTCGTCAACCATACGAGCAAGGTCAGGGCACACTCCGAGCAACTCTTTAACAACATCTGCACCAGAAACGCTTATTTCATTATACATAGAAACCAAAATTAAGCTAAAGCAAATTAAGAAATTGGTTTTTAAAAAAAAAATTACAATTAAGTTTGTAAGAGAGAACTTTGCTACTTACCTACGTGCCCACCAGAAACAGCCACATGGATACAAGTTTGATCAAATCCATCTTTGCCTAAACCAAGCATCCCAGGCTCATTGAGCAAGAGCTTCACCACATCAAGGTGGCCATGGCTGCAAGCCAAGGAAAGTGCACTCTTGTCTTTAGTGTTAAGCTTGCTCGCTACCTCAGGATTGGCATCCAGTAACAGGTTTAAGACCTCGACATTCCCCGTTCGACAAGCTTCATGCACTTGAGTCTCCAGGTCCTTGTTCTCATCTTCTCCTTGCTCAAGATTTCCTTCCTTTTTCTCAATTGCCTCTTTGTTTTGGGACAAATTCATTGCAAGCTTCAAAACCTCCTAGTTTTTTTTTCTTTGTTTGAGAACTCTAACCACTGGAGGTACTTGTAATGAAGTACACAGGGGGGAAAAAACAGAAGGAAGATTCTTTGAAAGTTTGCTACATGTACTGGGCAGGACACAGAAGTCGGTAAACATTGACAATCCAATAAAAGGATGTAAATGGTGTCGTTTAAGTCGTCCCTGCATCTTCTGAGAAAATTCTTGTTGGAAAAATGTTCTTTAAATATTTACAACCATTTTTTAAAAAAAAAATATGATGGGAAAAATGGGAGTAAACGAACTGAATTTCTTATTATTATTATTATTATTAAAAAAAATAAGCTGTTGGAAATGGGGTTTATAGAACGACATTTTGGGACCACACAATGCATGCTGTAGCCAATTTGGAAACTTCGTTAGTCTCATTTCAGTGTGGACATTTATGGCATGTTTCTTTATAAATCACAGAACCGCGTAAAGTTTGAAGAAAATATTGTGATAATTGATGGAAAGTAAGAGCCAAAAGCTTTGACTTGTTTAGCTTTGCACATAAACTTTATCTATCTTTTTCTAAAACCCTCATCCAGCTTGCTGCCTTATTGCCCGACATTTTGGTCTTTTGGAAAGTTTAAGTTATTTAACCCTTATTAAGATCAGATTACAACAAATGAATAACAAACAAGAGTTATTTACACTAATACCCCTTGAGGTTTCAAAAATTACACGAACACCCCTTGAAGTTTCAAATTATTTCAGAAAACCTCTTTCTCTTGATTGTTTTGTTCTTCCCAAAATTGATGTTGTATATTAAATAAAAAAACTTATGTAAATGACAAAATTAACCTCCATGAATATATGTGCAATCTAATCTCAAAGGCTACCTTTGTCATTTGGAGAAAGTTTTTATATAATCATCAATTTTTGGAAGAACAATCGATGAAAATGGGTTTTGTGAAAACAATTTGAAACCTCTGTGGGTGTTCGTATAATTTTTGAAACTTCAGGGGTCTTGTGAACCTTATGGAGTGTTTGTGTAAATAACTCAATAAAAATAAAAATAAAATAAAAAGGTAGGTCTTCCTTCCTAGAGATAGGTCCATTTTCACCATGCAGGACAATGGTTGACTCTTGGCAATTGCTGTCCACCTAGCCAACTGTGGGGATAGGTAAGCAATCTTGTGGCCACATATTTACATGCAGGGAGCCCGGCCCAATTTTTTTAAAAAAATTCTTACCTACACTACATTTGTCCACCACTTAAATTAAGCATTTACAAACCTGTACAAACCTTTTTTTTCTTTCTTTTCCTTCCCTCGTCTCCTCTCTCTCTCTTTTTCCCATTCTTTTCCTTCTCTCTTCTCTCCCTCTTTTTTTTTTCTTTCTTTTCTCCCTCTCTTATTATTTTTTCTTTCTTTACCTTCTCTCATCTCTCCTCTCTCTTTTTTTATTTTGTTCTTTTCCTTCTATCTTCTCTCCTCTCTCTCTTCCTTTTCCTTCTCTCTTTTTGTTAAAAAAATATTACCTGCACTACTTATGATGATTTTTTTTTCTCGCACAAACCCCAAGCCCGCCTGTAATTTTTTTTGTCTCGCACAAAGACAGCTGTTTCAGAAATTTCAGAAATTAGTTTTTGTATTTGTAGATATTGATGCATTTGAGGGTAGGGCTCATTATGTCCCCTCACTATGTGTATCTTTTTATGTTTATTAATGAAATTCACTCATATCGTCGAATTTAGTATATAAGTTTTGCCGGTCAGCTTTCGAATCCTGGAACCGCCACTGTTTACATGGGTTGGAAACGGCAAGTCTGGGAGCAAATTTCCTCCCATGGGAATATTCGCCTAAAGATTTCTTTGTCTTCTCCGCACCTCTCTCTCCCTGCAAAACAGATCGGAGTAAAAGGACCACACCCGGGGGGTGTTGGCCAAAGGCCCTCCGATGCCTAAGTTAGGTTGGGTATTTCAAGGAAAACCGGGTGGCCAGAGCCGTGTGTGGAGGCCGGAGCCTTGTGTGAGAGAGAGAGAGAAAGAAGATGGTGGCTAGGGTTTGTGAAAGATAATTTCTGCAGAGTTTCAATAGGAATTTAGACGTACCTTAACCCTTGTGTGTAGCTAGGTATTTATAGGAGCCTCGGAGGCTAGGGTTTCAGAGGAATAATTCCATAGAGGGAAAGGAATTATTCCTCCCCTATTAGGCGAGATTTGATTAATTAGGGATTTGATTTATCTGATTTAAATCAAATCCCTAATTAGGGTTGGAATCAAATCAATCCCCATTTTAATTAGGTAATTGCCAATTTAATTGGGTAACTCCCAATTAAATTGAGTAACTCCCAATTAAATTGAGTAACTCCCAATTAGGTCAAATAATCCCCAAATGGAAGGAATTATTTGACCTAGGGTGATTTAATTCGGTTCCCACAGCAAGTCTATGCCAATTTCACCCCATCCAACAAAAAACGAAACAATGAATAAACCACCCTTGAATTTCCGTTTTCATCTATGTTCAAGTTTCTGGCACTCAACTTATGCTGATTTCACGCTTCATGGATTCACAACTTTTTAGTTCAACTTTCGGCTGTGCACCCATACATATGAAAACTATATATTTTTTGAAAACCCTATAAAGCATTTGCAGGATTTATGCTGATATTCGGCTGAGGCTTGAGGAGCTGATATTCTCTAAAATAATCTTATTTTCATTCAATGAAAGAATAGCTAGGACATTGGCTAAACAAAATCAAGTCAACAGTTGAAAGTTTTGCACTAGGACTATTTGTTATCAACACAATAGGCCTCAACCTCACTATCTTTTTCTCAATCTTTTGGGAGGTGAAAACATTCAGTATGAGTGGTATGCCTGATCTTGGGAGCTCTCAACATCTGAGTTTCAGCTTCCTGTCTCAAGGTCTAAGTTCGATTCCCCCCTTTCTCTTCTTCCTTTTCTCCATTTTGACTTCTGCAGAAAGCACCACTTCTTTTTTCAAACTATGTTACATGATCACCCATGCTTTTTTCAAACTATATCTCCTGTAGGGGATGATATGCTGACAAGAACAGCAACTATTGAGAGTGATGCGAACAACGCAATGTAATTGCTTATTCAAAGACCTTGAAAGCTGTTGTTCTACCTGCAATTGCCTTTCCCTTCATTGCTCCTTCTTGATAGACACCACCAGGGGGGCTGATACCGGCAGCAAAAGTAACCGTTGCAATCAAAATAGCAGCTAGTGTTAGAGTGTTCCTGGCATTTTGTATCGCCTCTATACTATATGTTAGCATGTGTATTTGTCACCTTGTGGAACACAAGACAAAACACAAGACATCCTTGTCTCATGGCATACTTGTTTCAAGGAAGACTTTCTTTCCTTGAAGTATGTAATCCTTGTCTCATGGAATGTTTCAAGGAATGTTTCATGGAATGTTTCATGGAATTTTTCATGTAATCCTTTTGCATTAGTGTAGGATATTACTTGTATAAAAGTATTGTAAAGAAAGCATTGTAAGTTAAGTCGGAAATCAGAAAATTAGTTTCAGCTCCAATTCTCTCTACATTCTCCACTTCCTTCAATTAATCTTCTCTATGTTTAACATGGTATCAGAGCAGGGATCTTGCTAACTCTAGTCTCGAATTATTGCTGATATCATGGGAGAAAACGATTTCTTTCCCACTGAAAGTAGCACTACCGATCCGGCTACTCCTTCTCAACCTACCTTCACAGAATTTGCTGCTCAAATGGCTGAGTTGATGAAGACACAAGCATCTACATCAACTACGACCCCGACTCCGATGATTACCTATGAAACCTCTTCTGCACAAATTGGCATTAAATTGGATGGCTCCAACTATGCCTTATGGTCTCAAGTTATTGAGATGTATGTTGCTGGCAAAGACAAGCTGGGATATCTCACTAGTGAACTCCCAACACCTTCTTAGACAGACTCGACATTCAACCGATGGCGAACAGAAAATGCAATTGTGAAAGGGTGGCTAATCAACTCCATGGAGCCAAGGTTAATGGGCAACTTAATTAGATTCCCGACGGCCAAAGGAGTTTGGGATGCAATAGCCACAACCTACTTTGATGGCACTGACACCTCCCAGGTGTATGATCTTAAAAGGCGAATCTCCCGTATGCGACAAGGGGGAGGTTCGATTGAAGCTTACTACAATGATCTCCAAGGCTTATGGCGAGAAATCGATTTTCGTCGTCCAAATGAGATGAAGTGCGAGCTGGATATTAAGAAATACTATGATATCATCCAAGAAGATCGAGTTTATATTTTCTTGGATGGTTTAGATGATCGACTTGACAAAGCCCGAAGTGACGTGCTCCAAATGAGTCCATTTCCTACAGTAGAGCAAGCTTATGCTCATGTTCGACAGGAAGATATTCGACAAGCTGTGATGTTGGGGCTGTGATGTTAGGAGCTCCAACACCAACCGGAGCAGGATTGGCAACAAAAGGAACATACCGACCCTCTCGCTCAACTCCAACTCTCAATTCCTCAGTTACTGCTTCTCTCCAGCCACAAATTACTACCAACAAGACTACTCCACCTTCTCGACCCAAGGCTCCCACAGATGGGAATGGTTGCACTCACTGCGGGAATCCAAAGCACACTCGAGAAACCTGTTTTAAATTACATGGCTATCC
>NW_018921863.1:446-31364 GCF_002207925.1 Prunus avium
ACTGATTGTGAGATTGGTTTAATGCAAGAAGATTTGCAATTCTGTGACAATGACTTTAGTGATTTTTTGGCTCCTCTTGAAACCATGTTGCTACAAGACCCACAACATCAGCCTCATCCCGAGTTAAATCTTAATTTCTAGTCTTGATCTGTAATTTTATGTTTTTCAGTAGCTTAGGTCAAAATGTGTTGTTTTTCTGTTTGGTTGATGGCCATCTCAGTATCAATCCTTATCAACCAAAGTCTGATGTGTATTCTGCAATATTAGACCAGATTATTCTATGTTTTTCTTTGTACGGCCCAAGTGAAGAGCTTTTGGTGTAGGTCCTTTTATTCATCATATTTTCATATTAAAAAGAACAAATCATAAGGATTTTTATTAGATATTGAAGAATAAAATTGATTATACAAAAATTAATAGGGAAAAGCTGTCCAAGCCAATCAAAATTACAAAATGTATATATAAAAAAGACAAAAAGAGTAGTGATGAGATTTCTTCTCTGTGACTCACTACTATGCTAATTTTACCCTGAACAGTCTATTTGACATCCTGAAGGTTACTCAGCTCGGCTGCAGAGTGAAGTTGTTTATCTCTTTTGGAAGTTAAGGAACTTGATACCATAGGCAAAGACAAAGAAGAAGAGCAGGACCCAACCAATATGAGCGAAGAACACAGGTACCACAAAGCTATGTTCATAACCGAAACTTTCCTTAAGGTATTCATCCACGTTCTGAGGTCCTTTACCAGTGGCCATAGAGGTCTTAACGTCACCAAATTGAGATCCCATGATGCCATAGATTGTCCAGGCAATTGGAGACCCCCAGTAGTACCACCTCCACCACACTGGGATTAGCTGCAAAATTAAACATGAATTGTTATTATGGTTGCAATGATAAATTAAGATGACTCGAACTGGGTTCCTTAGAAATTTGAACTTCTGTTTAACATTCTCAGACATGAAAATAAGAAGAATGAGTTTCAAATGACATACCGGCCGGGCAATGAGGAAACCAGAGAACAAGTTCCAGAAGTTCGTGAAGAAAGACATAACGATTGCAGCAATTTGAGAGTTAGGAGTAAGTGCAATCATCATCATTCCGGTCATTGTGAAGTAGGTAAAGCACATGAATACAAAGTAGTAGAAGTAGAAAAACTTTTCTACCTTCCAAGTGTACCCAATCATAGAATACAGAATACATGAGTACATAAAGGTTTGGATTGCAACGTAAATTGTCTCAATAGCCACCTATAACACCAAAAGATGCATCAATAATGAGATTTTAATGATATGAAAAATGAAAGCATAACCGAGTATAATTTCCAGTATTCTTACCTGTGCAAATGCATAAGGCAACTCTGAATACATTCCCGCTGCTCTTTCACGGTAGAAGACTGTTCTCTCAATTGCAATCACAGATTGCACAGCAGAAGCATTGCCAGCTCCAAGGAAAAGAACAGCAGAATAGGTAGCTCCCAAAAGATTGATTAGGTCTAGTTCTTTATGTCTGTTTACAAGATAAAATTAGTATAAGTGATTGAACAAAACATGCAACTTAAATCGTATAATCACAAATTCAAAGGAAGATATTAACAAAAAATGTAGCTCATAATGAAGTTCTTAAACTTACATCGAGTCTCCTTTGCTCCAGAAGATTACACCAAAGATTATGCCAATGACAGCCGTCATGAAAAACCTAATGGCATTGTATCGCGAGTTTCTCCAGTATGACCAGTGTTGTTTCCAAAAGCAAGCTTTGCATTGAACTATGAAGCTTTGAGAAAATTGGGTGGGAAAATGAAGGTCATTGGAGCCGGGTAGTGGAATGCTTAGTTCCTTGATAAGTTCCTCATTTCTCCTGAACAATTGAAAATAATTGTTGATGAATTTTTGTGCATACAAAGAAGGGTTTGTGGGAAAAAGAAAATAGAAATGAATTGAATACAATACATCTTGCTTACCTATAGAGCTCAGAGTTTGCATATACTTCTGCAAAGTCAATGTTATTTTGAGCCTCAACTGTAGCAGAGCTGACGTCTAACATCCAGGTAGCAGGATTGTAGCCTTCTTTGATCTTGGGAACTCCAGGGATAGCCTGCAAGAGGATTACGATATTATTCAAACTTTGCAACTCTAAAACTCATTGGTCCAAGGATAATATTTCTTGCTGGATAAAATCATAGGATTGCATTGAGATAGAGGATTCAATCATTAATATATTAAAAAATATGCACCAGAGTCTAAAGACGTCGTTAGGAGATAGAGTAAGTTAGGCCTAACATAAGAAAATTTAGGGAAAAAAAGGGCTAACTAAATTCAGTTCCAGTATAATCTGTTTGGATATAATTTAATAGGAACTGAACATACAAGGTAAAGTATAAACTTACCTCAAAATATTCAACAAGCTCATGAGACTGATGACCAAGAGGTCCAGCATAAATCACCTGTCCTCCTCTTTTCATTAAGAAAAGCTGCAAAAAAAAAATCATAAATATGGTACATGAAATGACAACGTTACAAATTCAATACTCGGTTGGTGAATGTCAATACTCGGTTAGTTGTTCCTACCTCATCAAAAGCTTCAAAAATGTCAATACTCGGTTGGTGAATTGTGCATACAACAGTTCGTCCTGTATAATTGTATTAGTTGTTCCTACCTCATCAAAAGCTTCAAAAATGTCAATACTCGGTTGGTGAATTGTGCATACAACAGTTCGTCCTGTATCGACTGTGTTTCTTACAGTACGCATAACAATAGCGGCTGCTCTAGCATCAAGACCTGATGTTGGCTCATCCATAAAGATGATGGATGGATTTGCAACCAACTCTACAGCAATAGTGAGCCTCTTTCTCTGCTCAGTTGAAAGTCCATCAACTCCTGGAAGTCCAACTAAAGAATTCCTCAACGGATTAAGCTCGACCAAATCCATAACCTCATCAACAAACATCTAAAGAACAGAAGACGAAAATCAGAGTCAGCTACATCATCCATCTCATCCCGTTCTTATATGGGGCAATATGATTGTCAGTTCAGTGACATGTAGTCAGAAACTAAATGTTGGAACAGCTAAATATTGAGGTGTTAAATAAAAAACATGCCTTTCGTTTATCCTTCTTAGCATCCCTCGCAAGACGCAGCCAGGCCGAGTATACGAGAGATTCATAAACAGTAACATAAGGTGAATGAATGTCATTCTGTTCACAGTAACCGCTAACCCGAGTAAATGTGGCTTGGTTCTTTGGGTATCCAGAGATGGTAATACTTCCTTCAATGTACCCGCCAGTCTTTCTTCCAGCTAAGACATCCATCAAGGTGGTTTTTCCAGCACCACTAACACCAACCAATGCAGTCAGAATACCCGGCCTAAATGCACCACTAACATCTCGAAGTAGTTGCAGTCGAGTCTCTTCAATCCCTTCGCTCTTCATTTCCTGAAAAGCACAAAAAATCGTTACTACCAAGAATCATATTTGACACAGAACAGTGTTTGTCATCAATAAATCAAGGTCATAGTTTCTTAAGACATAAATTCATTTCAATGGTTAATAGAAAGTAACTACTGTGAAAGATGAAACAATGTTCTTCCAGTTTATAACTCTAGTTAGCTTTTCTTTTGATAAGTTATCATATAATAACTCTAGAAATATAAAGCTCAGTGGAGCAAAAAGAAAAAGCGACTTACCACAGGCATATCCACATAGTAATTGACATGGTTGAAAGCAAGTGAAAGGGGCTGGAAGGGCATAACCATTCCTCGTTTGCCTTGACCGCTTGCAACATTAACATTTGAACCAGTACTTCCTTGAGCATTTCGAACTTGCATATCAATACCTGTAATTGTTCGTCATATATGAGACGAGAAAATTATTTTGTTAGCTAATCTGCTACTCGAGATGTAAGGTTTCTGCAGTAGAATTTGTACTACAACCACAAAGTGATGACACAAAAGAGAAATATGCAAGTGGTAACTAGAATTTGCAGCTAGCAAAGGCTGAAGTAATTCTTTATCAAACATATAAAACGCATCCCATCTTGCAGAAACAGAAACCATCCAAGTTAAGATCCACAAGATATATAATATTTCAACCTTCTGAATTGGACAACTGCTGTT
Organism: Prunus avium; assembly: GCF_002207925.1. The sequence goes on from NW_018921863.1 coordinate 4,557, forward strand.
TCCTCTTTGTTTCAGAGTCATCATTCTCGATCAGAGTTTTGGTTTCGCCAAGAGCTAAAATTGAGTCAGAAAAAGAAAAAGAAATAATCAATGCTTCAATCCATATTACCATAACAATAGTCCAGTGAAAATAAATGAATTGTTCACTTACGGTTTAAGAAGGTGAGTGATGCAATGAAAAGAACATTAAAAAGTACTGAAAACCCGAAGAGTGCCCCAACACAAATCCAATACCAATATTCCTCTGTATACAGGCCTCTGTCCCTGAGAATGTTCTTTCCCACAGTGGGCATACGGGAGTTATTCACAGGCTGCACCGTGGGATAAAAAAAGTTTGATTAAGCTTAAACACTAGTTGAACCTGAATGTAAAACTCAAAATTATAATTGTTAATGTAGAGTGAGAATTTAGTTGAGAGAGATTTAAGAGAAATTACAGTGCTCCATCTGTCGGCAAGAAATTCATTGATAGCAATTGCATTTTGTCCATACATCATAGGTGAAGCATAGTATCCCCATATCATCCATGGCTGAATATCATCTGCACAGCAAAATGAGAATATGTTGAACATTTCAAAACATATGAAAAAATCTAGAAGGAAAATTGATCTAAACAGTAGCTTACTTTCAAACGAAATACTTTGACAGTAAACAGGGAAGGATTCTAACCTTTAGCAACAATGTAACCTCCTAGAATAAAAACCAACAGCAGTGTAAAGGAACCGATTGTGCCCGAAACAACCTCACTTCTACCAAGGCCAGCAATGAAACGGAAGAGGGAGACTGCCATCTGATGTATACCAAAGAAAGCCAAGAACTGTTTGAAGAACCTGATAATATTGGACATATGTCAGACAGAAGATCCACCACCACTAAATTGTTTTGTTTTTCGTCATTTATTTAGCATCACAAAGCTAAAACTTGTGACAACGATGTGAGAATAAATTACAACTTACCTAATAGGAGCAGGTGCAAATCCTATGGTGTAATATGTTATGGCTGTCCATAAAAAAGATTCCATCAGCGAAATGGGAATTCTGGTTATCCAAATGGGCAAGGCAAAAGCCCACCCAGGATAGAACAAGGCATCCCTCTGCTTAAAGAACACAGGAAGCCGGAAAACTGTCATTGGAAGCTCTGCCACTCCATTAAACATGACGTTGATGAGACTGAAAAACAGTGCTCCCCAAAACCTTGGCGTATCCTCTTGTTTCCCAGATTTCATTGTTGTCCTTAAGAATACCGTGAAAGCAATTGTTGCCATTATTGATATCTGGCAAGTTTTGAATATGTATAAAAAAGAGTTACGCTGCATCAGCAGCCATTCTCTTGCAAAGCATGCCTTGAAGAGTTCCATATTCGATATTCCATACTTTTCCTTCACCAAGGCAGCAGGATGGGCTGCCCTTTTATCATATGGAACTCTTAGGTCTTCCAAAAGTCGTTGGCCAACATGAAATGATCTGAAAGCCTGTACAAAGTCAGGCACTGAGACATATCTGTAAGCTTGGTTCTTCTTATACCAGTATTGTTCTTGGTCCTTCTTTGAGGTCACTTCTTGCAAGAAATCTGCAACACCTTTTCTTTCAGGGCATCTGAACCCCATATATTCAAAGAATTCAAGCACATTCTCACGTGGACCTTGGTACACAATCTGACCCTCAGAAATAAGGATAACGTCATCAAAAAGATCATACGCCTCCGGTGCAGGCTGCAAGAGAGAGATGATCATTGTCACATCCAGAATATGAACCATCTGCCTCATGAACTTGACAATTTGAAAGGTTGTGGAACTGTCAAGCCCCGTTGATATTTCATCCATGAAAAAAGCTTTCGCTGGTCCAACCAACATTTCTCCTGCATTAAGAGCAACCACCACCAGTTATAATCATTGCAGAGAATGTTTGCCCATCAATAATCATTCTATTGTTGGAAGAAAAAAAAATTCACTTCTTGGTATTAATTGCATTAGCACCTACGTTGCTAGTAAAATATATTTAAAGTTAAAACTACACATGCAGAAATATCATGGTCAATATATTACACATATTCATATTCAGAAACAGATTGGAGAGCATAGAGTAACATACCGGTAGTTACACGTTTCTTTTGTCCACCAGATATACCCCTTCTCATGCCATCACCCACCATTATATCAGCACAGATGTCTAATCCAAGTATCTGTCATAAGAACAAAAATTTGTTAGGCTTGTAGAATAAGAGAGTAATGATATAATCTTGTGATTGGATCAACAAACCTTAAGAACATAATCTGTGATCAAACTAGTTTCCTTGCCCGACATAGATGTGGCTTTCATGAATGCATCGATTTCGGGATCTGGTTTGACACCTGAATCTTTCTCTCGTCTAGACATCTCTACTAGCATATCATACCTTGTTCCAACTCCCAGGCAACGTCCAGAGAAATCCAACGTTTCACGAACTGTCATCTCACCATAATGAAGATCATGCTGGCTAATATAAGCAGAGGTTCTCTGAGGCACAAATTCCTTGAATTCATGGCCACAGTAAGTCACTTTCCCAGTTACCTGTTTATAACCCCAACTTGTCAATACATATGAAAAGTCCCTACACATGTATGCACACTAATACTGATAACTGGTAAAGAGACAGAGAGGATGGCAAACCCTTATATCCCTATCCAGTTTGCCAGCAAGTGCTTTTAGCAGTGTTGTTTTTCCTGACGATGGAGGTCCAAGAAGCAGTGTCATCCTGAAAAGCAAACAAAACGAGCAATATCATGGTTGGAGTTCAGAAACAAGCCTACTTCACATGAGTAGCATACCAATAAAATAGTGTCCATCTTCTTTTCAGAGAAACATGAGTATACCTTGACGGTTTAACAATACCGCTCACATCATGAAGTATCTTGACAACTCTTTTCTTTGAGGGTGAGAGTCCAATCAATCCAATCAGTCCCTATTCACAGGTATAGAAATTTAGAAATCTAGGAATTCACTAGCGGAAGGCTAGATCAAGAAATAAGGTTCGGCGTTAAAAAAATGTTGAAACAATACCTCTAGTTGGTTCAAGGTGGAATTTAGCAGAGTTGGAAGTGCTCTGGTGCCAACGTATGCATCTCCCTCTATTGATATATTCTGGTATCTAACCTCAACCTTTGGAATGTCAATACCAACCCTGTCTCCCAAGAAGTAAAAAAAATTACAAGGTAATCCAAATCAAACATGTTTAGCAAGCAAACTAAGCAAAAATACATCTTTCAATTGTATGTTTTATGAAGCCAAAGACAACCTAAACTTTCAAAGTCCAACACTTTTGTTTTCCTCCTGCTTTCTCATCAACAAACCAAACTATACATAACAGAAAGGGAGACAATACAAACCTGTCATTTCTGGCCCTGAGCCTCTTCAAGAACCTCTCATTGTCATCCTCAACAACCTTAAGTATGCTCTCCATCAACTGTTTCTTGTCATGATCTCCAAGGTGCGCAACATCAACTTCTTCAGCTACAACCCTCCCATTGCTCATATATTGTCTGAGCATCCCCCTTTTCATCCTATCATATGTTGGCAACCGCTCTATGGCGGCCCACTTCAGCTCCTCCTCCTCATTCACCGCCTGCTGCCTGCTGCTCTGCTGGAACACATCCTGTGCGTTCCACATTTCTCTAACACTGGAAGAACGCCAGCTCCTCCGGCTGCTAGTCTGCCTAGCTAAGTCATCTCCCACCAAAGACGCCGCCATTTTGATGGCCCGAAACCAAACAAATAATTACCCTCAACTCAAAATTTCAGATGATGGGTTGGAAAAGTATAACCCAATTGTTTGGGAAGTGATTGAAAGAGTTGATGATCAAATATACTCCCAGAGTATGCTTTTCTTTTGTCTTCTCAAAATTCTTCACACAGAGATCATTATTGTCTGGTGAAGAATGAGAACATGCAAAGAAGAAACTACATTTGTGAGGAGCTTTGGGTGAGAATTTATAGAGACACAAGGAAGAAAAGTCTCTTAACTTTTTTTAGATATTAAAAAAGCAAGAAAAATATCTACTTCGTGTAAAGCAAATGGGAATTGTCAGCAAAATATAAAAAAATACCAACCAAATGCGACTTTCTCGCGTTGTTTCTTGAACATATTTTTAGCTGTGAAATTAATATCTTTGTTGCTGCCGTGGAGGCGTTCTTTCTATTCATATTTTTTATAGAAGATATTTCATTTGAGAAAAAAAAAAAGCGATTTATGATGGCTTTAAGAAATTTCCAAAAGTCCCTCAACGCTCGCAGGAGCTGACCATTTCTAGATGGTCTTGTTCTTATGTGCGTAATTCAACTGTCACAATATTCATGACCATTATTATAAAGCTTCCGTAATATGATTGACAACATGGTATTAACTAATTTCAAAATTGTAAGAATAAAATACAACTATTACAGTAAGGGGTTTGTAGCTCTAGCGGTTAGGATTATTTATCCGAGTCCTAGGTTCGAGTCTCCCTTCCTCCAATACCGCTTGTATATAAAAATTTTAAAAAACTATTTGTACGGCACAATGAGATTGTTTGAACGTCAGTATAGAAAGTGAAGGTTTTCTTCTTATGAGCGAGATGAAAAAGATCGTAAAAGAAAAAATCTGCCTGCATATCTTCTAATTATCCATTATTTAGTAACCTGTGATATGAGACATTTCACCAAACATCACCTGAATGGATGAAAATAACAAAACAAAAATTAAACCGTTTCGTACAAGTGTTTCTCCAATTCGGTACTTAAAGAATTGATGCCGATTGAGTAAAGTGAATAGCTGTTAAGGATTACAAATTAATTATTTTATTAGACTAGAACCCATGTCACACATGAGTGCCTTTGGAGTTTTATAGTCCCACTGTTAAATCATATCGTCGGCAATGTGGCGCCCACATGGTAATTGAGAGTATTGTCCCCACAACATAAAACAAAAAGTTTAACCTTAAATACTAAAAGATCTTAATTCACTTCATCCATTGTTAATTAATTTTAAATTGGATATTCATATTCTATGAATAATTGCATTAGGGAAGGGGTTATTTAGTAACTAATCAAATTTGAAATTTAAATAGTACCTGCATCTGACTTTCTAGAGAAGTTTGAAGTTTTCCCTTCAAAATGGGAATTACTATAAAATTTTAGTCTATATCAGAAAAACCAAGGATATCCTCAAAAAAAATTAATTATTCTAAATTACTCCTTAATTAAGGAAAAAAAAAAAGGTTTTGGGGAGGGAATTCGTACTTTGAACGAATCAGGCGAAGAATTAGTTGGTTCCTCTAAATTAATCAAATACTATTTGGATTATTCATAAGAAAATGACAGTTATCAAATTTTACATGGTCCTTATTCCCATGCTTCACTTCTGTGACAGAACTAAAAGACAATTGTATTATAATATTCTTGATTCCAACTGTCAAGTGAGCAGAATATAATACTTTATTTTAAAAATTCTTTTTGATCATTTTTGACTTCCTTTATTTGAATGGCCGGGCCAAATTATTGACCAAACAAAACACAATGGTTGGTTTTATTATTTAGGGTAAATTTCACTTTAGTATTTGGAAGTTTCTCGGAATTTTGATTTTTTTACATAAACGTTTTTCTTGTCTCAACTTCGTACCCAAAATTTGATTTTTTTATCATTTTCATAACTTCGTTAATCAAGATGTCAAGTAATCCGTTAAACGATTATGTAGCAATCAACGGTCAAAAAAGGTCAGCCATATCAGCTGATAAAAATAAAATATAAAAGATAAAAAAAAATTAAACAATTTAAACAACCTGTTATTAAAAAAAACAGTTTTTGAAAATTCTCTCCTCTCTCTACAACTCACGACACAAGGTTGGGTCAGGTGGGTGTGGGTGTGCGCTATGGGGTGGGGGTTTGGTCGGGATGAGGGGAGGGGGGGTTGGTCTGGATTTGACAGGGATGAGGGAGTGGTGGGGGCGGTGGGGTGGGTCGGGCGTGGGTGGGTGTTTGGGCGATGATGGCTGGGGCGGAGGTGGTCGTGTACAGAGATAGAAGAAGATAGTTTATTTTTTAATTAAAAAAAATTAATTGATTTTTTAGTAGTTGAGAGAGAGAGGTGGAGAGAGTATTTTTTCAATTTTTATTTTTTATAAATATTTATCATGTTTATTATTTTCTTAAATAGTGTGGTCTCTTTATTACCACGTCATTTGCCACTTCATGAGTTAACATATTTTTTGACGGCAGATTAACAGTGGGTATGAAAACGAAAGGAAGTTGAATTTTATATACGAAAGGTGTGGGCCAATCCAACCGGCACCACATTGGTCATTTTAGGTTGTTCATTGTAAGCAAAACGACAAAGATCATGGTGGATAAACTTCTTGCTAAGCTTATTATGATAAATGACACTCCATTCAATTTCTTCGAACATTCGTCAATTTCATTTTTGTGAGATGAGTAGCGGAATATGGTTTGTTAGAAAAACGTTACCAAGATATTCAAATATTTAAACAAAGCTAATTCCAAATTCTAGAAGGGGCGTTGAAAAGTATGTAAGAGATGTTGAAAAGTCATGGGTAAAAGTTGATGTGCTTTCATGTGAGAAATTTCTCACTGAAAAGGACGGATCACACACACACGTAGTAAAAGTCAGAATCGAAAGAGAGAAGATGGGGGGTTATAAAATGGGAAGGGATTGAGAGTGAAGTTTCATCACTTGTTTTCTGAATGTAGTTTTACCAAAGATCTGGGAGAACCTAGGCCGAGGTTTTAACAGTGATTCTCAAATATTGCAGAACAAAATATGATATGATGAGATAGAAAGCAGTAGAAACAAAGACACAGGGAACGTGTTTAGGGTCAAGCAAATTCTTAATTCGGAATGAATTAAATCTCCCCAAGTAGAATTCGAACCTACAACCAGTCAATTAACAGTCAATCGCTCTACTGCAGAAGTACAGCTTCAAGATACAGGTGGAGAAGTGTCAATCTCAACTTCTATGACAATGTGAAGGGTAAAAAGGTAAAAAGTTCATACAAATGCTGTTGGCTTGAGAGAAATTACATAGCATAATTTAGAGTAAAGATTCATGCTGTGCTGAGGAGCAGATGTTGGAAACAGTTATGAAGAAAATTCCCATTAAAAAGTAATAGGAAAATGCTTGGAGACTTTGTGATCTGTTGAAATTTCCTTAGTCAATACTTGCCTTGTGTACTTTTCTCTATCTCACATTTCTGAAGGGTTCAGCTCAATGGTGCCGAGTGAAGTTTCTTATCTCCTTTGGAAGTTAAGGAACTTGATGCCGTAGGCGAAGACGAAGAAGAAGAGGAGGACCCAACCAACATGAGCAACAACCACAGGTATTAGGAAGTCATAGTCATAACCCAAATAGTCCTTCAGGAACAGATCCACTCTCTGTGGTTCTTGACTAGGAATATCAATAAAGGTCTTGACGTCACCAACTTGAGATGTGAAGATGCCATAGATTGTCCAAGCAACTGGAGAACCCCAGTAGTACCACCTCCACCAGATGGGAATTAGCTGCAATATTGAGATTAAAATGCTATGGTTACAACAATAAAAGAGATAGTTCAGAACAAGATAAATCCGGTATCAGAAAATTCCATGATTAATCTACATAAATTTCATTTGTAATGTAAATATGTGTTGGACGTTGTTCCTTAGAAACCGTCTGTTCAACATGCTCAGGCATGACCATAAGAAGAACAACTGAGTTAAATTCATGACATACCGGTCGTGGGATGAGGAAGCCAGAGAACAAGTTCCAGAAGCTCATGAAGAAAGACATAAAAATTGCAAGCCAGAGAACAAGTTCCAGAAGCTCATGAAGAAGGACATAAAAATTGCAGCAATTTGATGCCCAGGAGTTAGGGCAACGGCCATCATCCCACACATTGAGAAGTAGGTAAAGGACATGAAGATGAAGTAGTAGAAGTACAAAAACTTCTCCACCTTAAAATTATACCCGATCATGAAAAATAGAAGACAGGAATAGACAAAGGTTTGGATTGCAACGTAAATTGTCTCAATAGACACCTACAACACCAATATATGTATCAATAACAAAGATATGAGATTTTAATGTTATACGAGAACTAAGACGTAAACTAGCATAACTTCTTCCAATATCTTACCTGAGCAAATGCATAAGGCAACTCTGAATACATTCCCGCTGCTCTTTCACGGTAGAAAACGGTTCTTTCAACCGCAACCACAGATTGCACAGAAAAAGCATTGTTAGATCCAAGGAAAAGAATAGCCGAATAGGTAGCTCCCAAAAGATTAATCAGGTCTTGTTGTTTGTGTCTGTTCACAAGATAATATACAGTTAAACACAGCAAAGAACCTTTCACAAAAACAGATGATTGGAGAAAACATGCAACTGAATCACAAAATCCAAAGAATGATATGTACGAAGGATAGCTCATAATAAACTTATTAAACTTACATCTGGTCTCCTTTGCTCCAGAAGATAACACCAAATAATACTCCAATACAAATTGTCATGAGAAACCTAATGGCATTGTACGGTGAGTTCCTCCAGTATGACCAGTGTTGCTTCCAGAAGCAAGCCTTGCACTGAGTTCCAAAGCTTTGGGAGTATTGGGTGGGGAAGTAGAGGTCCTTGGAACCTGGTAGTGGTGTGCTTAGTTCATTGATAAGTTCTTGGTTTCTCCTGAACAAGCGAAAACAAATATGAAGAAAATTTTAATACATACGGACAAGCAGTTGGCAATAATATAAATGAAAAGAAAACAAATGTATATGCTACTAACCTATAGAGTTCTGAGTTCACATATACTTCTGCGAAATCAGTGTCAAGTCGAACCTCCATGACAGAAGAGCTGACCTCTAACATCCAGGTAGCAGGATTGTAACCTTCTTTGATCTTGCTAACCCCTGGAATAGCCTGCAACATGTTTTGGATATTAGTCAAACTTTTAACTACAGAAACCATTGGTGTATAAAAAAGAGGTTTTGATGTTTTTGATTGAAACAGAGAATTTGATTCTTAATAAATCATTCATGCTTCGACAAAGTTGTAATGAAAACAAACCATTCATTGCTCAGACAGAAATGTGTGTTGGAGTGAAATGTATACATTGCATTACACGAAATCGATGTTCGAAAATATTCTTACTGAAGTAGATGTTACAGTTTGGATCATTTGAAGGAAATTTAACATAAAAGGTACAGCAAAAACTTACCTCAAAATATTCTATGAGTTTGTGAGACTGGTGACCTAGAGGTCCAGCATAAATCACCTGACCTCCTCTTTTCATTAAGAAAAGCTGCAATAGAAAACAAAATCAAGGTGAAATATGGCAGCATGAAATAATAAACAGTGTTACAGATTAACAGAATTATAATCAAATAATACCTCATCAAAAGCTTCAAAAATGTCAATGCTAGGTTGGTGAATTGTGCATATAACAGTTCGTCCTGTATCTACAGTGTTTCTTACAGCACGCATAACTATTGCGGCTGCCCTAGCATCAAGACCTGATGTTGGCTCATCCATAAAGATGATGGACGGATTTGCAACCAATTCTACAGCAATAGTGAGCCTCTTTCTCTGCTCGGTTGAAAGTCCATCAACTCCCGCAACTCCAACTAAAGCGTTCCTCAATGGATCAAGCTCGACCAAATCCATAACCTCATCAACAAACATCTAAAGAAAAGAATGAAAACATAAAATTATTAACATGATTTCTTTATACGTGAACGAACGATACGGTTGTAGAGAGATAAAATGCATATAATAAGAAAATAAAATTGGATAACTGCTAAAATTAAAGTTATTAAATGAATAAACATGCCTTCCGTGTATCCTTCTTGACATCCTTGGCAAGACGTAACCAGGCAGAGTATATGAGAGATTCATAAACAGTAACAAATGGTGAATGAATGTCATTCTGTTCACAGTAACCGCTGACCCGAGCAAATGTAACTTGGTTCTTTGGGAAACCAGAGATGGTAATACTTCCTTCAATGTACCCACTAGTCTTTCTTCCAGCTAAGACATCCATCAAGGTGGTCTTTCCAGCACCACTGACACCAACTAATGCAGTCAGAACACCCGGCCTAAATGCACCACTAACATCTCGTAGAAGTTGCAATCGGTTCTCTTCAATCCCTTGGCTCTTCATTTCCTGGTAAGGAACCCGAAAAAAATGTTACCAAGGAGAATCATATTAGACCCATGACGTGTTTGGCATCATACATCATGCTCATAGTTTCGAGACTATAACAATTAATTCATAGCTAATGACAATCTAACTTCAAATGACCTTTGAAACATGCATCAAAATAAGATACTTTCTGATGCAGCGGAACAAGAACAAAAGATAATTTCGAGCAAACTTAACTCTGTTGATTCTAAGAATACCCGGAATTAAAACTCTAATCTATTAATTCTGAGAATACCCAGGAAAAGAGTAAAGAGATGAGAGAAAGATCTCAATCTTCATTCAATAAAAACATCAACTCCCCTTTCTTACAATTTCATGCATTATTTATAGGAGCCTCTCAATCAAGATGAGATAACTCCTCATAACTCTCCTAAACCTTTCCTATCCCAACTTCCCTCCTAATGATAACTTCACATTAAATCTCCCTATAACTCACAAAGATGAAAAGACTCTCCATAACTTTATTCATGAACTTAGATAACTCCCACATACGAGAGACACTTATTTACTATAGGTTATTAAGACTTTCCTCATGCATGAACATGATCCCAATGGTCCATGCATGTATTTGCTAAACTCGCTGCATCACTTTCGTCTTCTGTTTTTGCTTAAAAAAAAGAGCAGAACTTTCATTTTTCATTTCTATTCATGTTTGTTTTAAAGATATAATTTCTCATACAGATTTCTTGAAATTAAAACCTCAAAGAAAATATAATTAAAACGTTACTTACAGCAGGCATATCCACATAGTAGTTCACATGGTTGAAAGCAAGGGAAAGGGGCTGGAAGGGCAAAACCATTCCTTTTCTGGCTTGATTGTTTGCAGCATTTCTCACTTGCATATCAGTACCTGACATTGCTCATTATTTTTCAGAAAAGGGAAATAAATTGATAGCAAAGCCACTAAATAAGATGTACGTTTTATGCAGTAGATTTGGTACAACCCCATGATGACATACATGAAGAACGGTGCATGTGGTGAATAGGGGGTTTGCAGCGTGGACATGGGTTGATAATGATTATCTAGCTTATACATTGTTTTACGGCCAGGTGTGGAATATAAATGGAGTGAGAGTTGGAGTAATTCATAATTTATAATGCATATATGCAAGTTAAGACCCACAAGAATATAACATTATACCTTCTGGATTGGGTCGTCGCTTCCTATTACTTTCGGAATCATCATTCTCAATTAGAGTTTTAGTATCACCAAGAGCTAAAATTTAGATAAAAAGAAAGCAAATAATCAGTACTTAAGTCCATAAAATTAATTAGTAGTACCCGATGAGTGGTACACAATGAAAATTATTCACTTACGATTCAGGAAGGTCAATGCTGCAATGAAAAGAACATTAAAAAGCAGAGAGAACCCGAAAAGCGCTGCAACACAAATCCAATACCAATATTCTTCAGTAAACAAGCCCCTTTCCCTGAGAAGGATCTTTCCAACTGTAGGCTCAATGGAGTTATTGACAGGCTACAAAGGAATAACAAATTTTGTTAAGCTCAAAATTGATATTAATATATAAGGAGAATGCAATTGAGATTTAGGACAACTTACAGCGCTCCATCTTTCATCAAGAAATTCGTTTATGGCAATTGCATTTTGTCCATACGTCATAGGTGAAACATAGTAGCCCCATATCATCCATGGAACAATGTCATCTGCAAACCAAAAGGAGAATCTTGTGAATGTCAAATCAAATGAAAAATGACAACAATACTAGTATCAAACTGATATATGTGCCTGCGTTGGCAATGAAGGCAAAAGACTCCATACCTTTAGCAACAACAAAACCTCCAAGGACAAACACAATTAGCAATGTAAGGGAACCAATAGTGTTTGCAACAACCTCTGTTCGTCCAAGGGCACCGATGAAATGGAAAAGGGATAGTGCCATCTGATGTACACTGAAGAAAGCCAAGAGCTGTTTGAAGAACCTGAGCATATTGCACATACGTCAGATGCAAGAATAACTAGATTTTTTTATATTTCATCACTCATATGTAGCAACACAAAGAAGAAGCTTCCAACAATAATAATACTGGACAAATCAAAGCTTACCTACTGGCAGCAGGTGCAAATCCAATGGTGTAGTATGTCAAAATGATCCATATCCCAGAATCCATCAGTGAAATGGGAATTCTGGTTAGCCAAATCGGCAAGCCAAAAGCCCAGCCAGGGTAGAACAAGGCATCCCTTTGTTTAAAGAACACAGGAAGCCTGAAAACTGTCATTATAAGCTCTGACATTCCATTAAACATGACGTTAACGAGACTGAAAAACAGTGCTCCCAAGAATTTTGCTGAATCTTGTACCGTCCCAGCTTGCATTTCTGTTCTTAAGAACACTGTCAAAGCAATTGTAGCCATGATTGTTATCTGTATAGTTTTGAATATGTATACAAAAGAGTTACGCTTCATCAGAAGCCATTCCCTTGCAAAGCATGCCTTGAAGAGCTCCATATTGGATATTCCATACTTATCCTTCACCAAGGCAGCAGGATGGGCTGTTCTTTTATCATATGGAACCCTTAGGTCTTCCAAAAGTCGTTGGCCAACATGAAAAGAGCTGAAAGCCTGTACAAAGTCAGGCACTGAGACATATCTGTAAGCTTGGTTCTTCTTATACCAGTATTGTTCTTGGTCCTTCTTTGAGGTCACTTCCTGCAAGAAATCTGCAACACCTTTTCTTTCGGGGCATCTGAACCCCATATATTCAAAGAATTCAAGCATATTCTCACGCGGACCTTGGTACACAATCTGACCCTCAGAAAGAAGGATAATGTCATCAAAAAGATCATACGTCTCAGGTGCTGGCTGTAAGAGAGAGATGACCATTGACACATCCATAATATGAACCATCTGCCTCATGAACTTGATAATTTGAAAGGTTGTGGAACTGTCCAGCCCCGTTGATATTTCATCCATGAAAAAAGCTTTCGCTGGTCCAACCAACATTTCTCCTGCATTCAGACCAACCACCACCAGTTAAAATCATTGCAGAGAATGTTTGCACATCAATAATCATTCCTATTTGAACATACATTCATGCAGAGTTCCACCACTCACACTCCGAAACACATATGAAAGCATAACCATCATGGAAATCCAGTTTTCATTTAGTTATGTAATATGGCGTAAAGTCTCATACCGGTGGTTACACGTTTCTTTTGTCCACCAGATATGCCCCTTCTCATGCCATCACCCACACTTGTATCAGCACAGATATCTAAACCAAGTAACTGTCAGAAGAACAAAAAATTGTTAGGCTTGTACAATAGGAGAGGAAGCACACAATCTTATGATAATCAACCAACCTTGAGAACATAATCTGTGATCAAACTAGTTTCTTGGCCTGACATAGATGTGGCTTTCATGAATGCATCGATTTCAGTGTCTGGTTTGATACCTGAATCTTTCTCCCTTCTGGACAACTCTACCAGCATATCATACCTGGTTCCAACTCCCAGGCAACGTCCGGAGAAATCCAACGTTTCACGAACTGTCATCTCACCATATTGAATATCATGCTGGCTAATATAAGCAGAGGTTCTCTGAGGCACAAATTCCTTAAATTCATGGCCGCAGTAGGTCACTTTCCCAGTTACCTGTTTATAACCCCATCTTGTTAAATACGTATGAAGTACTAAACAAGTAGGTGCACTATTGCAATAAAAATAAACCAATGAAAGGTAAGGAGATAGACAGGATGGCAAACCCCTAGATCCTTATCAAGCTTGCCAGCAAGTGCTTTTAGAAGTGTTGTTTTTCCGGATGCAGGAGGTCCAAGAAGCAGTGTCAACCTGGGACAAAATTGCGTCACTTGACTAGCATTAACAATCAATCACTTACCCTTTGCAGGAAAGGAAATTAATTTTTTACTAGAAAAAAAAAATTAGGAGAGCAAAATTCTAAGGCAAGGAGAGAACTCGTGCAGAATTGCAAAAAGCAAGGTAGATGGCGGGTCCCTTCCATCTCCCTCCACCAGGTTCTTCGGCCAAATTGATGATTGCACGTCATCACAACAAAAGTTGATGCTCTTGAGCATCGAAACAAATTTCTCAATCCATTTGCAATGGGCTTGTGCCATCATAAAAAGGGTACCTTACGGTACTGCCCAAACCTGGTCCGTTCCTTGATGCGCAAGACAAAGCTTCATAAGGACCCAAGACATAAAAGAAGCTGTTTGTTTTATCCTCCCTATTTTGGCACTGAAGCTGTAGAGCATAACTTCGTCACATGCACATGCACTGCAAGATGTGGGTCCAAACAAATAACACTAGCAGCGAAGAATAATTTAACGAAGCCAATAATTCATTGTGCAATTTCGAAGACCACTGTGCTCCCCAAGCACAAAAATGAGATCATTGCCGCCGGGAAAAAAAAAAGAAAAGAAAAAAAAAAGGTAGAAACTCCAAGAATTAATTGGATGTTGGACTAAAGGCTTGCTGCACTAACTTCTATATCCAAGAAAAAACTCATGGTGTCAGGAAATCAATGGAGGAGGAAGTAAATACAGTCTATGCCAGAGTAAACATTTTGGACTGAGTCATGGTGACCAATGAACCTCTAGAAGTAAAGAAAAGAAACCCCATCAAGGGAAGAAATTTCAATTGGCAAACAATTGGTGCAAATAATTCACTGAAGAGCCCGAGACCATTGGAAAAATCGAGTAATTCTATAACGAGGGCATATCTCTTCACTGTTGGATTAAGCTAACTAATTTGATCCTAATTATTGAATTAAGTTAACCAATTTGATCCAACAGTTAAGAAGTAATGCTTCACCTAAGGGCTATATATAAAACTCTCACTATAGAATTCTTGTGGAAAAATCCAATTGGCAAACAATTAGTCCAAATTTTGGATTAGTGGGCCTAAATCCAAAATGCCTATTAATTCCCCAAATAAACTCAAAACCAAGTGGTACAAAACCACCCCAAAGCCCAAGTCGTACAAACCACTCTGAAACCCAAGTGGTACAAGACCACTCAAGCTCAAAAATGAACTACGTCGGTTTGATCCTGACAAAGGTACATAGGCAGTCTAGTATCCCTCTAGACACAATCGCAACCAAATTTAAATCCCTAATTCCAACCAACCAAAGTCAAGCCCAAACAAAATCTCTTCACCTTAACCAAATTTGCCCCACACACTGTCTATATCCTAAACGACACAAATTTCCATCCAAATTTTCTCTCACCACACATCTCAAATAAATCCCACAAGGAGACGTAGACAACTCGGTGTTCGTTCCAAGTACAGCCACAAACAAACCATCTTTCCCCCCAGATCACGCTCCTTTGTAATTTTAATCAAAGGTCTTCTCTTTTAATTCATAACATGGGTATAATTAAGAGATTCTTTAATCTCGAGTGGGTCAGACTTAAAATAATAAAACCTTATTCATTGAATGTGGTTGAAATTGTGTTGGCAGATTTTGTTCACATTTTCGCTCAACAAACACTTTGTGTTATTTATTTATAAACTTTTTAAAAACCATTATGTGCGATTTTATTGGTGCAACAAATATAATACTAGTCCAGAAAAGAGGTTAAATATGCAAAGTTCATGAGCAGACCTTGATGGTTGAACGATACCGCTCACATCTTGGAGTATCTGAACGACTCTTTTCTTTGATGGTGTGAGTCCAAGCATTCCAATTAAGCCCTATTCACATAAGAATTTAGAAATCTGTGAATTTACCATATATAGGAACGCTAGACTAACAAGGAAAGTTTACTGTAAATAAATGTTAATGAAATACCTCCACTGAGTTCAAGGTGGAATTTAGCAGAGTTGGAAGTGCTCTGGTGCCTACATATGCATCTCCTTCTATTGACAAATTTTGAAATCTGACCTCAACTTTAGGAACATCAATACCAACCCTGTTCCCAATCAACCAAAAAAACCAAAACCAAGACTTTCAAAATCCAACCCTATTTTCCTCCTGCTTTCTCATAAACCAAACAAGCCAAATATATATCAACAACCCAATGTAGCAAAAACAAAAACAATATTAAACCTGTCATTTCTGGCTCTGAGCCTCTGCAAGAACCTCTCATTGTCCTCCTCAACAACCTTAAGTATGCTCTCCATCAACTGCTTCTTATCTTGAGCCCCAAGGTTTGCAACATTAACTTCTTCAGTCACAACCTTCCCATTGCTCATGGCATGTCTCAACATCCCCCTCCTCATCCTATCATATGTGGGCAGCCTCTCTATGGCTGCCCACTTCAGCTCCTCCTCCTCCTCATCCACCGTCTGCTGCCGCCCGCTCCGCTCAAAAATGTCAGGCGCATTCCACATTTCCCTCACACTCATCGACTGCCAGCTCCCCCGGCTGCTGGACTGCCTTGTCAAGTCATCTCCGGCCAATGCAGCCGCCATTTTTAACTCAAAAAACCAATCAAATCATTCCCAACTCAAGATTTCTGGAAATGAGTTGTGTTTTTCACCCAAATTTGGCTTACCCAATGTCAGAAACTGATTGAAGTTTGAACTCACTAGTTTTACCCCCCAACTTGGACTGTTCAAGTTCAAAAAGAATTGAATTAAATGAACAAATGTATACACTTAAAGAATGAGACTTTTTGTTCTTTTGTCTGCACTCACACTTAGTTTTTGGTGATGAATGTGAAAATGGGAGAAAGCGAAAGAGACTTTTTTTTGAGGTGAGACTTGGGTCTCCCTTTTATAGACATAGAAGAAGAAAAACGGAGGAAGCTCAAGAGAATCTAGGGTGTGCAAGATCCAATCCAATCCGCCCGAATTGACTGATTCAATTCAATTCAATCCAATTTTAATTGGTTTCGTTCACTTGACATTGGATTGGATCCCTAATTTCCAAAACCGACATGATTGGATCGGATTGGATTGGATTCTCACAAGTCATTTGGTGGAGTTATGTTTTATATGGTATAAAATCGAAACCAAAAAAAAAACTCTAGGATTGGAATAGAATTCATGCATTTAAAATAAATGTTTCATGCATAGATTCATGTATTAGCCTTTTAGTTCATGTTTTGGGGACTATAGGTTCATGATAAAATTGTCTATAATAAATTGGGGGATTTTGTTCAATGTAGGTGACATCTTCCTACTATCTATAAATGTTGTTAGTTTAGGAAATGTGAGTTATAGAAACAAATTGAGTTTTTCTCTACTATTGAGAACTACACTCTCTCCTTGTTTTTGGTATTCTTAGAATCAACAAAGCTTGGAAACCTACATTCTCTCTCCTTGTGGATATTGTGGATTGAAAGGTGGATTGAAGGGTGTTGACGCCAAAAAGTGGTTTCCTGACTTTGAGGGTCAACTTAGTAATTTTATGCCTTCGGTATCCTTAAGGCCTCGGTAGTCAACGTGATCTGCAATATGAGCAAACGCACGGTAAGACCTAGGGCACCGGTGTGGTACCGGCCGAAGGCTCTCCAATGCTTAAGTAAGTTCGGGAATAGAAAGTTCAACTAACAGATCAATAGGCTTGTATGCCGTAAGTTCTGATTACCTCCATTTTGGGATAGTTGGCCTCCTTTTATAGGCCTTGGGAGGTGTGCATTTGTTGATAATTTCGATGTAGGACTGTGGACGTCGCTTGGGAGCGAGCCACGTGTCCCTGGAATGGGCGTTGCCCTAGTGGAGCGATCGGTAGGTAGAGTGCCGAGGGCACCTTTGACCAAGCCCAATTTCCTCCACATGTCTCGCTCTTATTGGTTGTTTATTTTGGGTGTAAACAGGAGTCCCCCAAGTTCTCGAGCGAGATTTCTCGGTCGAGAACTTGTTTGTTATTCGGTAACCACTAAGTTGTCCTACCGTTCGGTAGGTTGTCAGGGAGGCGCGCTGGGGAGTTGTCCTGGTGCCGATTCGTTCAGGAAACTGCCTAGGAGCTCAAGAGTCGCCATTTCGAGGGTTACCGTTCGGCAGCATTTGGTGCATCTAGAGGTTCCGAGAGATGATTGCCGATCGTTTGTTAACTTGGGCAAGTTTGATCCTTTCTCTTGCGACCTCCGCACAGGGAGGGGTAGTGATGGGACAGAATGACGCTTCGTCTTCTGCACCCAGCGTGCTGTCAGAGGCTCTACTCGGCGCACGACACGTGGTGCGTCTAATCACGCGGAGCAGCGCCATTAATGCGCCGTTTGGTTTCTCGAGGCGTACCGTTGCAACTTTCGCCCTATAAATAGAGGGGGTCTCTGAGGTTAAATTCACTTTGCATCTTTTGGGTGAAGCGAGAGCTCTGTCCAGGCCATTTCTGACGAGAGCAAACGGTAACAGAGGCGATTTCCGGCGAGAACAAACGGCAACACAGGCGATTTTCGACAGATCAAACAGAAGGCAGAAAATGATTTTCGTCGTTACACTCCAATCCACATAAGGTACTGTTCGGTAACCTTTACTTCCTTTCCATTCGTTATGCGTACGTCCTTCCTTGGTTGGAACTAGACTAGAACTTTATGCAAGTGGGGTGTGGTTCGGTAGTCTAGTTGCCATAGGTAGAGACGTAGGCATCGGTAGGGTAGCCCCTTGTATGGCCCTTAGTTTCCTTCCGCTGTGTTTCTTTTTGTAGATGTCTGATACCGAGTCAGGATTCGAGAGTGAGCCCAACGCGTTCGAGAACGAGTCTCCAGATAGGGGAAGGGCTACCGATAGTGAGGAGTCGGGCCAGGATACCGATAGCGATAGTGGTTCAGAGGTGGAAGTGGTTGGCGAGAGGTTTAGACCTGCGCCTACCCATGGGATCGGTAAGGGGCTTATGACCAGTCAGCCCCTACCGTTGGCGGTCGTGTATTGCGATGGTCGTCAAGCTGAGTTGGGCCTGCATTCCGAACCTCAGGTGGAGGACGTTCGGATGCCGGAGGCATCCGCTAGTCACCGTCCGGAAGCCTCCACTTCTGGTCGTGGAGAGTCTTCCGAGCCAGCTACCCTACCGAGGGTGACAATAGTGAACAGCGGGAACCAAAGGGTACCGATGGGGATAGCGAGAGAGCAGCTGTTTGACGTAGACTACCTGCCGCCCAACAAGCTGACTTACCGAGAGCTGGTAAAGATCAGGGCGGAGTACATGATTCCCCATTCGGTAGGGATGAGGATCCCGAGCCCTACCGAGTCCCTGAGCAACCCGAAGGATGGCGAGGTTGCGTTCTTCACTGACGTCCTTCAGCAGGGTGTTAGGCTGCCGTTGCAGCCTCCAGTTCAAAGGATCCTTGCTCAAATTGGGTATGCCCCTAGGCAGTTCAATCCGAACTTCTGGGCCGTCCTGATGGGGGTTGTCATGGCATTCGGGCTTGCCGATGAGGAGGGGCCTACCTACGAGCAGTTCTCCCACTTGTACAGCATCACTAAGTCCAAGAGTACCGATCACGGAGGTTGGGTTCAGGCGAACTGCCTCAAGGCTTCCGAAAGGGGCCATTTTCTGAATGCCGTGCCGACTTCCCAGAAGTCCTGGAGGAATCGGCGGGTGCTACTCTCTGGCGATTGGGAATCGCCCTCGGGAGTCCCCGTACGATTCCACATCCCTACCACCTTCCAGATTGCCGGTAGGTCTTCACCATGCCGATCGGTAGGCTACTCTTTTTTTTTTACCATGGCTTAATCATACTTTAGCTAGAATCAATCCATTAATCTAAATTGAACTTGGGAACTTATTTGCTTGAGTTACTTATTTCTTTCTTCCTTGTTTTATGTTCTTTGTTTTTGTTTCTATTTTGTGTAGGGAAACTAAATTGGATCATTCAATCACCAATCCCTGTGGAATCGACCTCGCACTTACATATGCTATACTACCAACGGTTCGTGCACTTGCGAGTATCACAAGTTGAGGATGCAGCTTAATCCATTTTGGTGGAGCTAAAATCTACACAACATGGACTAATCTATCTTTGTCGTTTTTGCAGGCAAACTGAAGCATCCCACGGCAACTCAACCAGAGCTTCGGCAGATTGACAAGGTGAGGTTGAAAGTTCCTGCTGGTGACAGGGAATATCCACAGTTCCTCTTTACCAAGAATCTCATCAGAGCCCGTCTTGTGAACCCTGCCGAGAGTAAGTCCACTCCTCTTTTTCTCCTCTCTTTATAAATTCCTTCGGCTACTCATACTGTTCCGTTCGTGTAGTGTCTGAGGCCAGGAAGCTTGCCGAGGCAAAGAAGATGTCAGAGACCTTGAAGCGGCGCCTCCAGGTGCTTGCAAAGGGGAAAAAGCAGAAACGGCAGCCAGAGGCTTCTGCCGAGAGGGTCTCACAGGCAGACTTTGAGGAGCAACCGCTGGCCGAACGGCAAAGGCAGCGGAATGCCGAGCCTACAAACAGGAGGGTGCCGGTAGACGAGCCAGTGCTCAGCCCGCGTCAGGTAGCTGAGGCCGCTACCTCCAAGGCATCTGGGAAACAGCCTATCCAGGTGGATCTGGATACCGTTTGCACCCCCAAGCGGGTGCGGCTTACCGACCCCCCGAGGGCCATCTTCGCCGCCGAGGACGAAGGGGGACCTACCGAGGCAGTCACACTGGCGTGTCCTTCAAAGACGGTCCAGTTTGCGAACCACATGATCGTGGGTTCACAGATGGATTTGTCTGAACTCGACGAGCTGCCAAAGAAGGCTCTTAGGGAAGAGGCAGGGCGTGCCTTCCGTCTCCAGGCCACGGTAACCTTCTAACTCCTATTATCTTTTGCCATTGTTATTCTTTGCTCGGCACTAACCAGTGGTTTCAATGGACATGTGGCTGTGCATGAAGAGGGCTATTACTGCTGCCGAGCGCGCCAAACGGCTGTACGAAGAGGGCCACTCTAAGGTTGCCGAGGCTGGGAAAGCCCTCCAGGACCACGCAAGTCTCGTGCAGGACATGCATGCTGCCGAACGGCAGATGAAGGCGCACGAGGTCAAACTTGCCGAGATGCGTGAGGCTCTGGACGGCGCGAAGCAGGCGGCCAGGGATGCCAAGGGAGCCAAGGTGGCAGCCCAGACGGCACTGGAGGCGTCCGAGCGAGCGAAGGCGGCAGAGGTTGACGCTGCCGTTAGCGAGGCGATTAAGAACTACCGTTCCTCCGCTGAGTTCACCAATCTCCTGGACAACGAGGTGGCTTCCGAGATGGCGGACCTTATCTACCGTTTCAAGCGGTTCAACCCAGGGCAGAAACTGAACCTGAATTTCGCTGCCGATCCCCCTCCTCTACCGGAAGGCATTACAGAAGAAATGATCGAGGAGTACGAGGGGGAGGATGCCCTCGAAGGTGCCGATGGTCCTGATGCCGGAGAGGGTCCTACTGTTACCGATGCCAACGCCGGGCCTATAGAAGCTGGGGATAACCAAACTGCCGAAGCCTGAGTCGTTTTTGATTTTGTCCAAGTGTTGTTTGTTTTTTTTTTTTTTTTTATTTGCCGTTGGATTTTCTTCCGAACACATTAATGCCGAGGGCATTTTTAATTTAAAGTAATTTGTCTCTTCAAACTTGTGCGTTTTTGCTTATTTTCTGTTTGAATTCCATCCATGCATGTTACTGCCGTAGGCTAATAACTGCTTAGGATAATTACCGATTGGGCCGTTGGCCGTTTAGGAGTTTACTTGCTTTGGATTCGCATAGTGTCTCTACCTTCGGTAGATATACCCAAAGTAGTTGTTGTACCGTTTGTAGGCATTAGGTTCCAGTAACCATTTTCCTGTAGAGGTGTCGTGGGCAGGTCTAGGGTACCGTACTGACTTTAAGTAGTTTGTGTGATGAGAATACCGTAGGTAATTCCAGAACACGGTACTGCCGTTGGCTCGTACCCAATGCGTGTTGTCCAAAAAACTTGAAAAAAGATGAAGTTAAGTTGGAGTCGGTAGTAAATATACTAGCGTGTTGCTTTTAATTTCCGTAGGCAATGTTGCTGTGGCTCGTATATAATGAGCCCTACCGAAACATTTTTTGAAAGAAAATACCATAGGCTACAACGTTTCAAACATGTACAATTCTGGATAATCTCCTTTTATATATGTGCCGTAGGCAAAAATACAAATTCCACCCTGCCATTGGCTAGGGGGCTTATTTAAAATAACTATTGAGATGTTCCACATTCCATGGGTAACTGAGGGTCTTCCCATCTGTGCCTCGGAGCCTGTTGGTACCGAATCAAAGGATGCCGATGACTTCATAGGGTCCTTCCCATGAAGGTCTGAGGGTTCCTTCCGTTGGGTTTTTGGTTGCAAGCGAAACCTTGCGCATAACCCAGTCCCCGATTCTGAAGGAGCGAGGTTTGACCCTTGAGTCGTAGTACCGAGAGACGCGCTGTTTGTAAGCTTCGTTCCGAAGGTTGGCTACCGTTCGGCGTTCCTCGATCAAGTCTAGGCTCAGTGTGAGTGCAGCCTCGTTCGCCTTCGGTGCGAAACTCTCCGTTCGATAGGTTGACTCGCCGATCTCCACCGGGATAACGGCTTCCGAGCCGAATGCAAGGCTGAAGGGAGTTTCCCCTGTGGAGGTTCGGTAGGATGTCCTTATGGCCCACAGAGCTTCGGGAAGCTTCTCCGGCCAGGCACCCTTGGCACTGTTGAGTTGCCGTTTCAAGAGCTTCTTGATAATTTTGTTTACGGCCTCTACCTGACCGTTCGATTGAGGGTGAGCTGGGGAGGCGAAGAATAGGTTGATTTTGAGGCGAGTGCAGAACTGCCTGAAGAGCTCTGAATCGAACTGCCTGCCGTTATCGGTGATGATGGCGTAGGGGATGCCGAAGCGGCAACAGATATTGGTCCAGACAAACTCTTCGACCCTTGCTGCCGTTATGGTGGCTAAGGCTTCGGCCTCAACCCATTTCGTGAAGTAGTCCACGGCAACGATTGCATACTTAACCTGTCCCTTGCCCTGCGGCATTGGACCAATTAGGTCGAGTCCCCATTGGGCGAACGGCCATGGACTCACGATTGGGGTGAGGGGTTCGGCAGGCAGGTGCGGGATATTGCCGAACCGTTGGCACTTGTCGCACTTCTTTACCATCGCGATTGCATCCCTGTGCATGGATGGCCAATAGTAGCCCTGCCGAAAGGCCTTGTGTGCTAGGGACCTGGAGCCAGAATGATCGCCGCAGACTCCACTGTGGATCTCCCGAAGGACATACTCGCCCTGCTCTTCGGTGATGCATTTCATGTATGGAGTGGTGTAGCCACGTTTGTACAGAACATCGTTGATGATGATGTACCTTGCCGATCGGTAACGCAACTGTCTTGCCTTGGCCTTGTCTCCAGGGAGGGTGCCGTTTGTCAGGTAAGCATGAATAGGCGACATCCATGTGTCGTTATACTCTATGGCGCAGATCTCGGCAACGGCGGTGCTTGGCAGGGTCAGTATCTCGACAGGGATCTTTCGACCTACTTTGTCGTTGATTGCCGAAGCCAGTCTAGCTAGGGCGTCGGCATGACTGTTCTCGTTTCTTGGTATCTGCCGAATTTCATACGCCTGGAATTTGTTTAGCAGTCGGTGTGCTGCCGTGAGGTACGCCGTCATTGACGCGTCCTTCGCTGCGAAATCGGCAGTCACCTAGTTCACTATTAGTTGCGAGTCGCTGTAGATGCTGATCTGAATGGCCCCCATGCTTCTGGCGAGCCGTAGGCCGGCCAAAAGTGCTGGTTTCCCGAGCCATCCACGTGTAGGGTCCAGATAGGAGCTGACTGGTCGAGACGACTGTCGTTCGGTAGGCCTTCCTGTGGAGGGGTTTTTCCGGGTTCTGATGTCTCCGAAGGTGTTAGCTCAGCGATGAAGTCCGCTATGGCTTGTCCTTTTTCGGCAGGCCTGGGTTTGAACTGTACGTCGAATTCTCCCAACTCGATCGCCCATTTCACCAGCCTACCGGATGTTTCTGGTTTTTGAAAAACTTGCCGAAGGGGCTGGTTGGTTAGAACGATGATGGTGTGGGCCTAAAAATAGGGCCTCAACCGCCGGGCAGAAACGACCAGGGCTAAAGCCAGCTGCTCGAGTGGGGGGTACCGAGACTCTGCCCCCTGAAGGGCCTTACTAACGTAAAAAATCGGTAGCTCCGCCTTCTCAGGGTTCCGTATCAGTACTGAGCTGACGGCAGTGTTGGATACCGATAGATATAGAGAGAGTATTTCCCCAGGGAGGGGTTTTGACAGCAGCGGAGCTCTGCCCATGTAGTCCTTCAAGTCTTGAAACGCCTTATCACATTCGGCGGTCCACTCTATGTGATGTTTGCCCCCTTTCAAGGTTTTGAAGAACGGTGCACACTTGTATGTGGCTTTGGAGATGAAGCGAGTGAGGGCTGCCACTCGTCTGGTAAGGCTCTGGATGTCCTTTTGTGTCTTCGGCACCTCCATGTTAATTATGGCTTTGATTTTGTCGGGGTTCGCCTCGATGCCCCTCTGGCTGATCATGAAACCGAGGAATCTCCCTGAAGATACGCCGAAGGCGCACTTCGTAGGGTTGAGTCTCATTCAGTATTCCTTCAAGATGCCGAACATGAGGGATAGGTTCGCCAGATGTTCCCCTGCCGTTCGGCTCTTTACTAGCATGTCATCCACATAGACCTCCATCGTGCTGTGAGTTTCATTCGGTATTCCTTCAAGATGCCGAACATGAGGGATAGGTTCGCCAGATGTTCCCCTGCCGTTCGGCTCTTTACTAGCATGTCATCCACATAGACCTCCATTGTACTACCGATCTGCTCCGTGAAGATTCGGTTGACCAGTCTCTGATAGGTCGCCCCCGCATTCTTAAACTTTTGAGTCATGTGCATGAGTCATTTATCTTCATAAAATGTTCGGAAAGATTGTTTTGAGTTTTTATTTATTTATTTTTATTTTTATTTTTGTTTTGTTTTTGTAATTATTTTTGTTTTTGTTTTTTATTTTGCTTACGGACTAACAATCTTTTAAGTTTTCTAATTACCTTGTTTTACAGAGTCAGTAAAACGTTTGTGGGTATCGTATCTGTTAAACCCTCAGGAGACACAACTCCTCCTACTAGGGATGCCTAGAGGTTTAAAGGCTTGTTGCATATGCTCAATGCAATCGAGTTACCTACGAAAGTGGTCTAGTTAACTTCTTGTTTGTTTTTATCTTTGTTTTCCTTTTGTTTTGCTCGAGGACTAGCAAAATCTAGGTTTGGGGGTATTTGATCGGTTCATAATTGTATATCATTTTGTACCCTTCTAGCTTATGATTTGGTTATGTTTTTTTGAGTTAAACTTGTGCTTTTAATCCTTTTTGTGTTTATCTTTCAGTTCATTGAGCTTTAGGTAATAACGAGGGCTTTGGATAGTAAATGATGCAATCCATGCATGTTAGGGCCTAATTTGGATGAATGGATGAAGAGCTTAAAGACAAACTCAATTTTGGCTACAGTCCCCTGCCAGCCCAGTTTCGTAGGTCATATTGCAAGCTTTGTTGCAGCAACCTACATAGCTCGGATGAGGCCACATTCTTCATGAAAGTTGCTCCAATTGGTGTGTACTATAACATATCCAAAATGCAGCCCCATTGGATAAATATGGAGTCTGTTACCTAGCAAACACAGAACCATGCTCAGGATAGATCTTATCAGCGCGGAAAATGAGTTAGCAATTTGTTTCGGCCTTAACTTCTTCCTCCGACATTGGATTGGCCCAAATAACATATGGCTGGAAAGAAGACATTCCGAACTTCAAGTTTGAGTGCTTAAAGTCTTAATTTACTTAAGGGAAGCCCAATTCGTAAGCCCTTGAAATTGCTGGTCATGCTGACCTCAGGATGAGCTATTATTTCTAGTTGGAAGCTTGGTCATGGTGACATGAAGATGAGCTAGGGCTGCTGGTGGGATCTATTGGTGAAGTGCATCAACCAATTCAAGATTTTCTAACACAAGTGCATCACCCAATTTAGATTTTCTAATACAAGTGCATCAACAATTTCAGATTTTATAAAACAAGTGTTGTATGCATCAGCCATATTGAATTCAGATTTTCACTTCCCCTAGGCCTATAAATAGAGAAGTTCTCTAAGCTTGTAAACACACCCCAAGGGGGGGAGCTCTCAAACACTTCTCTAGAGCTCCATTCCCTTCTCTCCCTCAAATTCTCTTAGTTTATCTTTCTAGTTTTCAATTGTTATAATGAGATCTTTGTGCCGAAATTCTCCTTAAGTTTTTCTTAGTTCCACTTTACTTTTCATTATGTAAATTATTGGAGTTTAGCAAGTAAACTTGGTTTTTCTTAAAATTTTAAGAAAAACTTGGCACAGTAGAGACGCTTCTGCAAGTCCGCCACCATAGCCTTCAAGGAAGCTATTTCCTCGCTCATCGCGGCACACTCCCTTGTCCTCGCCAGTAATCGCATGCCCAAATTGGTAGCGGAGACCGCGTGGAGCACAGTTAAATTGTGGGACTCCTCTACCGCTGCCTTATCAGACCTCTGTGCCACATGCAGATGATCTGTCGGAGTGAGCTTGCTGCTAATCATGCCTCCTAGCAGCACTGCTCTGTTCGACAGTGCCTCAGAAAAGTTCGGTATTACCTCAGCAAAGTTTGAGGCCGTGCCGTGATGATATGAAGAGTTTGGAAAGACAGTGTTTGGAGGAGCCCTTGTCTGGGCATTCGGTGGTGCAAGTGAGAGCTCAAGGTTGAGATCATCAAGGTGAGTGCATGAGGATGCCATTT
>NW_018921863.1:38025-49856 GCF_002207925.1 Prunus avium
AACCGAGGAATCTTCCCGAAGATACGCCGAAGGCGCACTTCATTGGGTTAACTCTCATTCAGTAATCCTTCAAGATGCCGAACATGAGCGATAGGTTTTTCAGATGTTCTCCTGCCGTTCGGTTCTTTACTAGCATGTCATCCACATATACCTCCATTGTACTGCCGATCTGCTCAGCGAAGATTCGGTTGACCAGCTTCTGGTAGGTTGCCCTCGCATTCTTTAAGCCGAACGGCATGACGTTATAGCAGTATAAGCCTTTGTCAGTTATGAACGCCGTGTGTTCGCTATCGGCAGGGTGCATGAAGATCTGGTTGTACCCAGAGTATGCGTCCATGAAGCTGAGCAATTCGTGACCGGCAGTGGCGTCGACCAGCTGATCGATGCGTGGCAACGGGAAGCTGTCCTTCGGACAGGCTTTGTTCAGATCGGTGTAGTCTTGGCACATTCGCCATCCACCTTTTGCCTTCCGAACCATGACAGAGTTTGCCAACCAGTCCGGGTATACTGACTCCCGGATGAAGCCTATGGTCATGAGTTTGTCGACTTCATTTTTCATAGCTTCATACCGTTCGACATCATAGGATCGGCGCTTTTGGTCATGAGTTTGAAGGCTGGTGAGATGCTCAGTTTGTGGCTGATGACATCAGGGGATATGCCTGGCATGTCGTTGTAAGACCAGGCAAAGACTTCCGAGTTCTGCCGAAGGAACTGGATGAATTCGGCACGGAGGGTGGCGTTTAACATGGTACCGATTCTCACGCACCGATCCGATTGACACTCGTCCAGCGCCACCGTTTCGAGATCCTCGGCAGGTTGTGCCACTGGAGTGGGCATTTCCTCCCTTGGATCGTCCACTGGTTCGTTGCTGTTCGGCAAGCCTGCAACCGTAAGGGTCTCCTTCTGCTTTTGAGGGGATGCTGATTTCAACGTCGTGGCATAGCAGTTCCGAGCGCTTATCTGATCGCCCCTGATTGCCCCCGTGCCGTAGCAGGTTGGGAACTTCATGAGTAGCATGTGGGGGGATAGGTGAGCCTTTATCGCCGTGAGCGCCGTTCGACCAACTATGACGTTGTAGGCCGTCGGACAGTCCACCACAAGGAACTGGTCGTAGACCATGGTCCTTCGTGGGGTTGTGCCGAAGGAGATTGGCAGACTGACACTGCCGATTGGCTGGACCAGGTCTCCCGAAAAGCTAAGGAGAGGCGAGAGTTGTCGGTTGACCTGGCTGTCATCTATTCCGAGTTCTTTGAATGCATCGGCAAAGATGACATTTACCGAGCTGCCAGTGTCGATCAGAATTCGTCCGACATCGAATTCGGCAATTTTGGCTCGGATGATCATAGGGTAGTCATGTGGGTAGATGATCCCCTCCTCTTCTTCCTCGGAG
This sequence comes from Prunus avium, assembly GCF_002207925.1. The sequence goes on from NW_018921863.1 coordinate 39,416, forward strand.
AAGGTGATGGGTTCCCACCTGACCTTCGGCATCTTGGTATGCCGGCTACTTTCTATGCCGAAGACTTGGGGGTATTGTGCCGCCCTGACATACTGCTTCATTGACCAGTTAGATGCTCCGGCGAGGGTTGGGCCCCCACTGATTGTGCTGATTATGTTGATCTGTCGATTGGCGTTCGACACTGGCGCCTGCTGCGGCCTGGCAATGTACTGATCCAGTTTGCCTTCCCGAATCAACCGCTTGACGATCTTCCGCAAGCTGATGCAGTCCTCAGTGTTGTGGCTATTCTGCTGGTGGTATCGGCAGAATTTCCCTGTATCCCTGCCGTCTTGCCGACTGGGCTTTCGGAATGCTGGCTTCGGGATTATCTCGTTTTCGTTCATCAGTACCGCTTCGTAGGAGGTATTGAGCAGGGTGAACACCTCTGTCCCCTGGTTATGTGCCGGTAGTGGGGCTCGGTAGTTGTCCTTGCCGTACCTGCTCTTGTTTTTCTTGGAATGCCCCTTTTGGGAGCTCCCGGCATCTTTGCGCTTGTGGCTTTCAAGGTATCCGGCGGTTTGCACTGCTGGCGCGAACGGCGATGCCTGTGTCGTGGAGGACCGCTGTATGGGTTCGCTCTGCCGAGCCGTGGTCTCGGCCCTCGAGTTAAAGTATTCGGCCTTGGCGTGGATTGCCCTTGCTTCATGAGTTCATCGTACGTACGCCAGTTGCTGCTGTGCACCAAATACCGAAAGTATGAGGACCGTAGGCCACTCTTGAAGGCGCCGTAGGCTGCCTTGTCATCGGTATCTGGACATCTCGAGTATTCATGGCTGAATTGTGCGGTATACTCACGCAATGGTTCGTCATCTCTCTGCCGGATGGTATATAGATCATCGGCAGAATACAGTCTGTCCGTCTGAATCATAAAATGGTTCAGGAAAATCTGTTTTAGCTCGTCGAAGGAATCTACCGTTCCTGGTTCCAAATGGTAGAACCAGTTCAGAGCCGCTTCCGTGAGCGAAGAGGGGAACAGAAGGCACAGTCCTTCGTCGCTTAGCCCTCGGCACCCTACAGCCGATTGGAAAGAATGAAGGTGTGTCAGTGGATCCTCCACTCCTGTGTAAGGGGTTATGCGTAGGGGCTGTACGTCTCTGTCTTGCCGGGAGCGCCTTATGCGTTCGGTGAAGGGTCCTGGCCGGAGCCTTCCCCAGTCCGGCTCCTGAGAACGAGTTCGATCGTCCTCCATCTTCTGTACCCTTTGAAGGAGGAGGCGGATGACAGGGTCCCTGTCCGGTATCTCCTCCGCGGTTTGATGCACCGATTGCTGCTGGGACCTGATAGGGTTAACTTCAGAGAATTTCATCGGCGTTGCCCAACGGTAGGACGATGGCCGATTGGTGGAAGGAGCGTACTCTCGGTCAGACTCTGCCGTTGATTCCAAGACTTGTATCCTCCGTATTGGAGACTTCCTCCCCATTTTCTCAGTCGGGGATCGTCCAGGTGGGCATTTATCCTGATCGGCGATTCCTGCCGTTCGGACTGCCGTTCGACTTCCCACTCTAACAGCATGTGTCGGCAATCGGAATAGACCTTCTTCGGCACATGGGGCTTATTTCTTGGTGCCGGGACCACCAATTGTTTAGACGGCGCAGGCGTTGCCTTTGCCACCTTCTTGCCCTTCTTCTGCCGACGGGGAGTCTGTAGGCTCTCGGAAGATCGATTGGTCTGGATGTTTTGTGTTTGCTGCTGATTGAGCAACTGTTGTGTTTCGTCCACTCTGGACGATAGGAAGTTGTTGTGTTCCTGCAACCTAGCCATGTCCTGCCGAAGGGACACAACTTGGGCTAAAAGCTCCGCATTTTCAGCGGGTTGGAGTACAGGTGGATTAGTTGCCGGGGTGCATGGGGGTGGCGCTGGGCTAACCCCGCTAGGCATGCCGAACGGCATCCCCTCCTGTGGTAGGAACGTAGCTTTTGAGTTGGTCCCCATGTGTTTGGGATAAAGGGTCGATTTTATCGCTTCCCACATACGGCGCCAAACTGTTGATGCCAAAAAGTGGTTCTCTGACTTTGAGGGTCAACTTAGTAATTTTATGCCTTCGGTATCCTTAAGGCCTCGGTAGTCAACGTGATCTGCAATATGAGCAAACGCACGGTAAGACCTAGGGCACCGGTGTGGTACCGGCCGAAGGCTCTCCGATGCTTAAGTAAGTTCGGGAATAGAAAGTTCAACTGACAAATCAATAGGCTTGTATGCCGTAAGTTCTGATTACCTCTATTTTGGGATAGTTGACCTCTTTTATAGGCCTTGGGAGGTGTGCATTTTGTTGATAATTTCAATGTGGGACTGTGGACGTCGCTTGGGAGCATGCCACGTGTCCCAGGAGGGGGAGTTGCCCTAAACGGAGCGACCGGTAGGTAGGGTGCCGAGGGCCTTCCTGACCATGCTCGATTCCTTCCACGTGTCTTGTTCTCATTGGCTGTTTATTTCGGGTGTAAACAGAGGGAAATGGTTGGCTTTTGAGAGATGGATTTTCCACTGACCCACAAGCCTAATCTCCCTCTCAAAAGAATATTTGTTCTATTTGTGTGGGTTTATGGGTAGGATGGGTGTGTGTTGTGGGTGGGTGTCTATTTGGGCGGGGATGGGTCGAGTAGAGAGAGAGAGAGAGAGGGAGAAAGAGAAAGGAGAAAGAAAAAAAAAATTATAAATATTTTTTCCTATATGTTAATTTTTTCAATAAAATATTTTATTGTTTCTTTTCACACATGGCACTTATGTAGCATACATTTTAGCAAAAGGGTGGGTACATTAGTGCCATGTCAACGTTTTTAACATATTTTTTAATAGAGTTAACAGTGGGGGGCAAAGTGAACCATCAAACCTTGATCAAGGGGGGCACTCTGAGTCACTTTAACTTTCAAATAATAAAATGAGATTTGACCATAATTTCAAAAAGCACTACAGTAAATAAGCCTAAATTTAAACTACATCTCTACCACATCTTCACCCACACAAAATATCTGAGGGTATGGAGGAGCAGGTTTGCATGAAAGGCAATATTACAGGTAACTCTCACTCACCCAAACTCCATAAAAATCACCAGTCAAATTAAAGTACTCTAACCCATACCCTGATAGGCCATGTTTGATATATATAGTATACTTAGGCCCTATTTGTTGGGCTTAAAATGGACTATAATCCTAGCTGTTGTTTGGTGGGTCTAAATGCACTGTGGGACTGGTTAGGCCTCATATCTCGATAGGATACCAATCCAGCGAATGAGGATTTTGTAAACCCAAGTGGAACCATGGGTTTCGAAGCCTCCGCCTCCGCCTCCGCCTCTGCCTTTCGTTGCTTAGAGCACCTCTTCTTTTCATCGTCTTTCTTTTCTTCTTCTATTCATCTTTGTCTCTGATGCTCCCACAGATTTCAAGCAATCTGACACTTCAATCTCTCATGCTCTCTCTCATGCAAATAGGAGCAAGAAAAAAATAGGAAGGAAAGGATGGGTCTGAAGAGAAGGGAAAAGTAGATCTTGACAATAATTTTTTTTCTTCTCATTTTCTGAGTTTCGCCTAAACTTGGAATTGGGGGCCCTTGATAAGGGTTGTCTATCTCTGTTTTTTTTTCTTGCTTCTGTTTGTTTCTGGTCCTGATAAGAATCCCAGATTTTCTCCACCTCTCTATCTCCTTTTGGCTTCAATTTTATTTATTTATTTGCTGTTGTTAATTTTGGTTAATGGGTTGATCGACGCCTTCGCCTGAGACTCCAGCAACACCGATGAACGACGTCGTCGCCTCCGACTCCATCAACACTGATGAACGACAAGGTAAAGAGAAACAAACCCATCTCAATTTGGTGAATTTGGCATCAGATAGACCCCTTTTATGATTTGTGGTTCTGGGTTCAATTCTGAAATGCTTATTATGTTGAAGAAAGGAAATGGTGTAGTTATTTATTTATGTTCAAGCAGAAACTAGATTGACAAAGAATCTAAATAGGCATGATTTGATGAGAAATTTTGGTTTTTTAATTGGCCATGGATTGGTTTAAGTTCCTCTGCAGTTGACCTTCCTGAGATCATTGTCGCCACTCCATTACAACCTCAAATATTATCATGGAATCTGTGTATACCGCTCCTTAAGGTCTTGGAATATCTTCCTCTTGGAATATCTGATTTCTTATTTTTAATTTTGTTTACATGTTTTTCTATTAAATTTAATTATTTCTGATATTAAATAATTTTAATAAATTTTGTTTGAATTCCAATGCAGTCCAGCCCATACTTGTACCAAACAACGGACTGGACTTAGTCCAGTGCAGTCTAACCCAACTTAATGTACCAAATAACTTATTAAAGTCCAACTCAATTCAAGTCAAATCAATCCAACATTTCAAGCCCAATCCTAACCAGTTCAGTCAAACCCACCAAACATGACCTTAACGTACCTAGTTAATCTCCTCAAGCTTCTTCACTATTGTGAAGACTGGCATTTGTAGCTACTAGCTACTCAACCACACAAGATAATTCCCAACTTCTAGATTCAACACCCTGGTTTAATTAAGCTCTTCTTTTTTATTTTAAAAATTAATGTTCATTTGTAGAGAGGTTGTAGCTCTAGTGATTAAGAACATCTATTTATGCATGCATCGGAGGTACTAAATTTGATTCCTCCTTACCTCAATATCGATTGTATAACAAAAAATAATAATTAATTTCCATTCAAATTTTGAATTGTTAACAATATTAGGTTTAAAATGCCTTCAGGAAAATAAAGTTTCCCCTCACCATAAAGAAACAAATACCAGGCTTCCAACAGAAGGCATGGCTAAAAGTAGATTGAGATGTGTTCTAATTAGTGGAAAAAGAATCGTAGCCATGATATCTTTGCATGTGAGACCCGAGAAATATACTTTGTGGCCCCAACCACGCATGATGAATTCTTCTGTTTGTTTTTTCTTTTTTGGCAACAGGGAATGAAGCCCAAAAAGAAAACAAAAGATGTTTTAGCAGCTGTATTCTGCCCACCACATTATAAAGAGTGATATGGTCAAAAAGGAGGCTATATAAAACTCCTTGTATGCCAAAGCTTTTAATAAGATAGATGTAAATATTTCAAAGAAATGGACTTGTAACTCACTATTATCATATTGTTTTTAACTTCATTACCGACAGTGTCCGGAGGAAATGGGAGAATATCCAAAAAAGAAGGTTAGAGAGAAAATTGTTAGCATTCCCACTTCATTATCGACAGTGTCCATAGAACTACCATTTTGTCAAGTTTCAATAGTTTATACAGACAGTCGGTTCATACAATAAATTCAACTCATGTGTGCAAAGCATGACCTGTAGTCCATGTTTTTTCTTGAAATTGCACATCGTTTGGATAATGATAGTGAAATTAACAAGTAACTATTAATTGTGATGTTTCATTCAAACAAAGCGGTTCATTCATTTTAGACTTATACGACTGAATGTAGATTGTTTCTAGAGGTTTGGACAAAATGAAGCATCCAAAAACAAAAGGAAACAAACAAAAAAAAAAAAAACACCACAATATATAGAGAACAACATGTAAGGAAAAAGATATTCATACGTATATATTATTTAGGGTTCGGTTCATGAGACAAGGAATTTATAACTAAGGTGGTTAAAAGCATTTATTTCTATACTGGTCCTAAGTTAGATTACCCCTCTCCCACTATCGCTTGTATCAAATAATAAAATTAAAATAAAAAGCTCGGGCCATGAACCGGGCGGGCTGTCGTATTATAATGATATTAAACACACATTATTACTTAAGAAGTCAAGTTATGCTTTTTAGAAATTCACATAATCGATTTCCTGACTTGTAATAAAAAAACAGCGATACCCTATCCTGACAAAGCAGCGAGGTATTAAATTGCTTCATTAGTATGTAATGGGAGGCCAACTTGTCTCCAAACACCAACATTTTCATACAACGTTGTATATGTATATATATATTATATATATATATATAGTTTGCTAGTGGCAGCGTTTAGATGCAACAGAAGCGGGATTGAGCAGCAGCCATAGAAGCAGAGGAGCGATGGGGATTTTAGTCAAAATTGTGATGATGCCCTGCGGAGAATATTTTGGAAGGAAATGGAATTTACTAGACATAGTCACCGCAGCTGTGTTTCTCACTATGCATTGCCTTTGTGCGATGGCGCCGTTTCATTTCACCTGGCCTGCGTTTTGGCTGGCCTTTGCTCTCTATGTTGTGACGGGGGTAGGAGTTACTCTGTCTTTCCACAGAAATCTTGCTCACAGGAGCTTTCGTATTCCGAAATGGCTCGAGTACTTGTTTGCCTATTTCGGGGTTCTCTCACTTCAGGTATGTAAATGTCAATGTTGAGCAACATAATTTTGCTTAGCTTTAGCCCTTTTCTTTTTGTTTTAGGGGCAATTTTTATTTGAAGTGTTTGTTGTTCTTCTTTTGGTTTTTGTAGGGAAGTCCAATAGAGTGGGTGAGCTCACACAGATATCACCATCAGTTTACTGATACTGTGAAAGATGTTCATAGCCCTCTTCAAGGTTTTTGGTTTAGTCACATGGGTTGGATCCTCGATAGCGGCTCTCGGTTTGGAAATGTAACAAAAAATACACCCAACTCTCTCTCTCTCTCTCTCTCTTTCTCTCTCTTAAATACATTTACATACACCACCACAGTGCACTCATTTTGTTCAACTCTTCAATGGAAATTGTTGCAGTATGGAGGACTGAAGAACGTTGAAGATTTGAAAAGGCAAGCCTTCTATAGGTTTCTTCATCATACTTTTCTTTTGCATTCTTTTCTACTTGGAGCTTTACTCTATGCCGTCGGTGGATTGCCCTTCTTGACATGGGGAGTGGTGAGATATTTTGCTTCTTGTCCTGTTTTCTTTTTTATATAATTGCTCGTTCTCTGTACTTTCTTGGCTTTTTAATAGAATATCTTTTTATGTAATTAATTAAGAGCTGGCATGTACATTATTGTCGCATTAAAGTTTTTCATGGTTCATCTGATTGCCATAAAGTCATAAGACGCATGAATTTAAAAGAATTTTAACTTGCATATCAGTTGTCAAGTTCGAACTCCATAACACCCGATAGTGTGTGTCAGAACACCCCAGCCCCCAATACCACTGGTATATATATATATTTTTAAAACTTAAAGTCACTTTAATCACTTCCATATTAGTCACAAAATATCACCATATTAGTCACAAAATATCACCAAATACTGGTGACTATTGTCAATTTTTTTTTAAGTGAGTATTGAAGGTTAAATTACTCCTTGTCGACATTGTAGGGGGTGAGGATGGTATGTCTTTTCCACAGTACTATGCTAGTAAATTCGGCTGGCCACATTTGGGGACAACAAGTATATCACACTGGTGATACGTCCAGGAACAACTGGTATATATTCTGCCCAATTTCAACATTTTTTTTATTATATAGAAATTGATGAGGGATTTTAACTGTTTTATGGGTATTTTTTAAGTTGGGATATTATTATATGTTCTTCTTCCTGAATCCTGAATCCTGATGAGAGATATTAAATGTATATTTTTTCAACTGTACGTTTAGGTGGTTAGGATTGCTTACATTTGGAGAAGGATGGCACAATAATCACCATGCTTTTGATTACTCAGCTCGACAAGGTTTTGAATGGTGGCAAATTGATGTCACTTGGTATGTAATAAGATTTCTTGAAGCAATTGGATTGGCAACAGATGTGAAAACTCCAACTGAGGCACAGAAGGAAAGAAAAGCTTTACACCACAAAACCATGGCTACTCAGAATTAAGCTTCAAAGCAAATTCCTATTCGCCATAAACAGAAACAGAAGTTTGATGTGCTTCTTAGTATTCAAATGGTTTGTGTACCGAGTTCAGATCTCAAATTATGTGGGGGCAGATACCACTCACGATCGCATATATATAATTACTAAGTTGAATTGAATGATTGTTCCATGGCTTTATCGAATGATTGGTTTTTGAAATGTAAACAAAAATCCATTACTTTTTCACTTTTAGGTAAAAAAGTAAAAAAAAACCAAATTTGGAATGAATGTCATATAGAACAAAAGTTGTCCATACATTGCAACTTGCAAGTCAATACTTTTTATTAAGTCATAAAATAATTTACCTAATATACCAAGTTACTTCATAAAAGAAGGGGATGTATATCACTCCCCTTCTATTAAGAGATTTTTCAAATAAATTATTTGAGGGACACTTTTTAAACAGTGGCAGAGGGAGCTAAGGCCCAAGGTTGGCATGTTCCCCCTCTCAAATCTTCATTGAGGCTATTGTCTTCTTAATACAATCATACTTTTCTTTACCAAATTTTATTTCTCTCTTTGTATTTTTCTCTTATTTTCCTTCCTCACTATCATTGCTACCCTTTCAATATCTCTTATTGCTTCGACTCTTGATTTTATAGTGATAAATTATCGTTCAAATTTTATTTGTGAGTATTTTATATAAAATACATTTCATTTGATTTTTTGCTAGAATCGATAATGAGTAGATAGTTAATATAACATGTAAAATAATGAATTATATAAATTAAAACTAGGGTAATTAGTTTGGTTGTCACTCTAAAAAATATATATTTCAAAATATGAGGTGCCCCTCTGTGAAAATTTTCTAGCTCCGCCATTGACTTTAGGGTCCCTTACAAAAAAAACAATTCAACGATCCAAATCATCTATTTTTTAAGTCTACATTCATAGATCATCCTTGCAAAAAATTAGACAAATTGGAAACTATTTCGATATCCATTGCGTCCTATAAAATCAATGAACATGGTGCTTCAAGAAAATACTAAAATTTCAATAATTCAATTGAGTGGTCAAATGATATTGGATTCAAGTGATTTTTTTGTAGAGATGATCTTTGAATGAGTATCTACAAAATAGATGGTTTGGATTAGTGAAATACAATCCGAAGTAGGCCCTACAAGGGGTGTCCCTCAAATACTTATTTGAGGGATCTCTCTCTCTCTCTCTCTCTCTCTCTCTCTCTCTCTCTCACTCTCTCTCTCTATATATATATATATATATATATATAGTCTTTCTCTAATGCGGATGCTCTGAAAGTCCAGTTGTCCCTTTCACAGCTTGTTTTTTCAAGTGGATTGAATTCCTGAAATTCCAAGTAGTCCACAATTTGCCAATATAAATAATTTATAGAAAAACAATCATGGGTTTGGGAACGTGCAGATGCAGAAGAAGAAAGCACATAAAGCACATGTGGGAAAGTGGAGTTGCAGAAGAAGAAAGCACTCCCATTGGTTGCTCTCACGGCTCTTGATGTTTTTGTTTATATATGCAAATTGTGGACCACTTGGAATTGAAGGAATGCAATCCAACGGCCAAAAAAAAAAAAAGTTGTAGAGGGGATGACCGGATTTTAACAATATGCATTAGAGAAAGATTATATATATATATATAACTCATAAAATGTTGGCGAGTCCTTATTTAGTTAGGATTTTGGTTACTTATCATTTATTTAGTCCTATTATAAATGAGATTTATTTCCTATTGTAATTTAGATATATTTCATATTTTATTTAAGGTTAACATATCTTTGTACTTGTATAAATACCTCCATATTGTAGAAGAATAATAATATAAGCATAACTGAATATTTGTCATACTTTATTTGACATAAAAGGTACGACATATAGTTTGTAGTGGGTACATTATTCAAAAAATGACCCTAGCTACATAACAATAGAACGAGAGTTGGTTTATGGAGAAGCAAGCAACCACTGTTTTGTCTCCTCATTTTATTGCTATTGGCATGTGCTTATTGCCAAAGATAGTGTAATTGAGAGAGTAGAGAACGTGAAATAAGAGAGGTTTTGCAGAGAATGCAAAATCAGTTTTTTCTTATTTCTCATATTGAATATATATCTACAAGTATAGACATAGCTAGAGATAGCTATCCGTTGGTTACAATCCAATTCACAATAAATTACAATCTCCAAAGCATGAGTTATGTTTCCATGTTTCCAGCTTGTTGTGTTCCCCTAAAACATGGAAAGGTGGTAGACAAGCTTTTCCATGTTTCTTGCTTGTCTCAAGTCATTGTCAACACTCCCCCTCAAGTTGGTGCAAAGATATCACGCATGCCCAACTTGTCAGCTGAGTCATGAAAGACTTTACTTGATACGGCCTTCGTCAGAATGTCGGCAAGTTGGTTTTCTGAGTTTACAAACGGAAACTTAATTATACCACTTTCTAGTTTCTCTTTGATGAAGTGTCGGTCGACTTCCACATGTTTGGTACGGTCGTGTTGTACTGGGTTATGTGCTATCTCAATGGCAGCTTTATTGTCACAATATAGGTTTGTGGCATCCACTTGTTTAATGCCAAGATTCTTTAGCAATCTTCGCAACCAAAGCAATTCACATACTCCTTGAGCCATTCCTCTAAACTC
>NW_018921863.1:53775-64513 GCF_002207925.1 Prunus avium
AATGAAAAATGGTATCCATAGTGACAAAGATTTTTTGAGTAGGAGGATGGTAACACTTGTATCCTTTTTTATTCAAGCCATATCCAATGAACGCACATCGGAGGGCACACGGATCCAGCTTACTCCGTTAATGAGAAGGAATATGAGCATAAACAACGCAACCGAACACACGAGGAGGCAACTTGAGAATGGTAGGAAGAGAGATGTGATGAGCCAAGGTATCTAGTGGAGTTTGGAAATTCAGAACGCTACTAGGCACCCGATTAATCACATAGACTGCAGAGAGAAGAGCATGACCCCATAAGTGATGAGGAACAGATTTATCAAGCATATAGGCACGGGCAACTTCAAGTAATTGGCGATTCTTTCGTTCGGCGACACCATTTTGTTGTGGAGTGAAGGGTGTGGAGGTTTGATGGATGATGCCTTGGTCCTTGAAGAATTGAGCCAAGGCACCATTCACATACTCCCCACCATTGTCAGATCGAAACACTTTGATGGATGCTTGGAACTGAGTGGTGATCATAGCATGAAATTCGTGGATTGTGGTGGTAACATCACTTTTATGGGCAAGCAAATATACCCATGTCATGCGGGTACAGTCATCTATAAATGTAACAAACCACCTCTTGCCAGTAGAAGAGACTTTAGCAGGGCCCCAAACATCGGAGTGAATCAACTCAAAAGGAAATTCTGTTTTACTATCACTTGAGGGAAATACAGTGCGATGGCTCTTGGCCAACACACAGGTTTCACACTGAAACTGAGAATCAACTAAACCTCGGAATAAAGATGGAAACAGTCGTCGAAGGTAGCCAAATGATGGATGTCCTAAGCGACGCGAAACAACCGTCGAAGGTAGCCAAACGATGGATGTCCTAAGCGACGTCATAAGGTCCTGAAACTTACAATGAGAAGGATAGAATGTGGCATAACAATTATGTGAGTCAAGGAATTTCCCAACAGACAACAAATTGCATTTAATAGAGGGGACAAGTAGTGTATGAGGTAAGGACAATTTATGGGAAAGTGATATAGTCCCTTCTCCAGCAACATTAGAAGGAGCCCCATTGGCACTAGTGATGTAAGGATAATGAGATTTAGGAGATAAGGTGGAAAAAACAGTGGAGTCAAAAGTCATATGATCAGTGGCACCAGTATCAATTATTCATGTAGTAGAGCGTGTACCTGAGTCGGGGTTGGAGTCGGAGAGTAAGGCAGGAGATGGAGACTCAACGGTAGTCATGACATAAGCAGTCTTGGGTGCCATGTTGCGGGTCTTGTGTGAAAGTACGGATACGTAAATGCAGCGGAAGATTTCAAGAACACAACAGGGGTACAACAGAACCAAGTAACCAAAGGAACACAAGTTTGAGGGAACACAAGTTTGAATTATGCAGGGACAAGGTTAAGTAGAGACAAGGTTTAAGCAAACAAGCTTAGAAATGTGAAATAAGAGAGGTTTTGCAGAGAATGTGAAATAAGAGAGGTTTTGCAGAGAATGTGAAATAAGAGAGGTTTTGCAGAGAATGTGAAATAAGAGAGGTTTTGCAGAGAATGTGAAATAAGAGAGGTTTTGCAGAGAATGTGAAATAAGAGAGGTTTTGCAGAGAATGTGAAATAAGAGAGGTTTTGCAGAGAATGTGAAATAAGAGAGGTTTTGCAGAGAATGCAAAATCAATTTTTTCTTATTTCTCATATTGAATATATATCTACAAGTATAGACATAGCTAGAGATAGCTATCCGTTGGTTACAATCCAATTCACAATAAATTACAATCTCCAAAGCATGAGTTATGTTTCCGTGTTTCCACTTATTGTGTTCCCCAAAAACATGGAAAGGTGGTAGACAAGCTTTTCCATGTTTCTTGCTTGTCTCAAGTCATTGTCAACACTTATTATATTGTGCTAGGTGCCTGAGTGTGTGAAAGTCTACCATCTTAGATAACACCCAACACGCCATCAATGTACTGATTCCAAAATTGATACATGTATATTTCAATGTTGTAGCAATTCTCTTTTTTCGTTTCCTTTTTTTGTCTCAAAATACAACTTCATAAAATAGAGCCACAAAGGCATAGCAAATTACAAACTCAAAAACGATTACACTAGAGGGACATGGGAGAGCAGTTCTCATCCCTTGTCCTGTTTTCTTTTTTTTATAATTGCTCGTTCTCTGTACTTCCATGGCTTTTTAATAGAATATCTTTTTATGTATTTAATTCAGGGCTGGCATGTACATTATTGTCGCATTAAAGTTTTTTATGGTTCATTTGATTGCAATAAAGTCATAAAACCAAACCATGCATGAATTTAAAAGAATCTTGACTAGCATATCAATTATCAAGTTTGAACTCCATAACACCCGATTGTGTCTGTCAGAACACCGCAACCCCAATACCTCTGGTATATATATATATTTTAAAGCTTAGAGTATCGAAGGTTAAATTATTCCTTGTCGACATTGTAGGGGGTGAGGATGATATGTCTTTTCCACAGTACTATACTAGTAAATTCGGCCGGCCACATGTGGAGACAACAAGTACATCACATTGGTGATACATCAAGGAACAACTGGTATATATTCTGCCCAATTTCAACATTTTTTTTATTATATGGAAACTGATGAGGTATTGGGCATCTTTTTTTTGTCTTCTTCTTGAAATGTACGTTAATTAGGTGGTTGGGGTTGCTTGCACTTGGAGAAGGATAGCAAAATAATCACCATGCTTTTGATTACTCAGCTCGACAAGGTTTTGAATGGTGGCAGATTGATGTTACTTGGTATGTAATAAGATTTCTTGAAGCAATTGGATTGGCAACAGATGTGAAAACTCCAACTGAGGCACAGAAGGAAAGAAAAGCTATACACCACAAAACCATGGCTACTCAGAATTAGGCTTCAAAGCAACTTCCTATCCCCCATAAACAGAAACAGAAGTTTGATGTGCTTCTTAGTATTCAAATAGTTTGTGTACCGAGTTTAGATCTCAAATTATGTGGCAGATACCACTCACGATCGCATATATATATAATTACTAAGTTGAATTGAATGATTGTTCCATGTCTTTATCGAATGATTGGTTTTTGAAACGTAAACAAAAATCCATTACTATTTCACTTTTAAGTAAAAAAGTGAAGAAACCAAATTTGGAATGAATGTCATATAGAACAAAAGTTGTCCATACATTGCAACTTGCAAGGCAATACTTTTTATTAAGTCATAAAACCACGCAGGAATTTAGTTAGTAAAAACAAAAAGACTGTCATAAAACTTACAGTATTGTCGACAGGGTCTAATCTAGCCCGCTTAGAAAAGTATATTGATTTGTAAAAATCCAGTGGAAAAAAACCTAAGCGAAGGAAAAAGAGTACAACTTTATTTGGGATATATGGGTAATGTTAAATGCGCTCATATTGCCTCGTTAAAACCTTGCTAGGAAAAACCCTAATCGAAGGAAAAAGAGTACAACGCACATATGTCCTGTGTTAGAGGACTCTTGAATGCTCCTCTTGATTTTGCATGCTCCAATTTGATTGCTTGCAGAGTTGACGTAATCCGATGCCATGCACTAGCTTTTGGAATGTACATTTTGGTAAAGATTTGGTGAAGAGATCTGCTAGGTTATCGCGTGAACGGATTTGTCTGACTTTAATTTTTTGACTCTTCTGAAGCTCATGTGTGTAGAAATTTTTTGGTGATATGTGCTTGGTCCTGTCACCCTTGATGTATCCTCCTGTGATCTGAGCAATACAAGCTGGATTGTCCTCATTTAGGATAGTTGGAGTGTCCGTTGCTGAGGGTAGGGCACATGCGCTTCGGATGTGATGGATCATCGACCTTAACCAAACGCATTCACGACTAGTTTTATGGAGTACAAGTATTTCTGAGTGATTGGAAAATTTGCCATGGCAAGAAGTGGGCCATGAAACTGGACAAGCCTGAAGGCAAGACTTGCCTGGGTTGCCGCATGGGCAAGTTGACGTCACACCAATTTAAATACCAAAAAAATTGAAAAAATAAGGAAAAAAAACCAAAAATTTTAGAATCTTTTTTTCTATAAATACCTAGCCATGTTCTTCACTTCCTACACCAAAATCTATACAAATTGCTCTTCTCATATCCCATGCGAATAGTGGTTGTCCTTGGGTTGCCATGACAATGGGTGAGAATGCATAAAAAAAATTGCTAGAGCAATCACTATTCACATAAATAGTGTCTGTCCTTACTTGCCGTTACCCTTTGTCATAACACAATGGTTGGTTGGAAGTGTTCTAATAATTGACGTTGGAATTAAATTAGGAAGATTTTGAACTCAACAATAAACTTCATATTTAACTACTCTTTGGAGCCTTTGCATTATTCGAGACTTTTCTATTTGGATTGGTGGATTTGGATTTGGATTTGGGCCAAATCAGTTCGTTTTGGCTCACTTTCAAGAATTGGATTTGATTTGGGCCAAATATATTAGGTATTTCACAAATTAAAATTACAGATTTTAAATGACACCTAAAACTATGGTTGGGTTTTTATCCGAAAACATGACAACCCGACCGAAACCGACTAGTCAATTTTGAAAGTGAACGGAGAATTTCGGTTTTTACTTTTACCGGTTTGGTATTCACAACCGACCAACATAGTCAGTACTCGAAGCAATTCCAAACCCTTGATACCTTAGGTAACCGAAACCAACTCGACATGTGGCTTAATCCCAGTTTTTCTCTGTCTCATCCTTCAATTTCAACACGTGATCCCAGTCATTCGTCCTTCAATTCCATCAATCTTTCTCACCCGCACTCTGACAGGCCATGTTTGATATATATTTATGTATCTATTTAATTTCCAAGCTTCTTCATTGTGAAGACATGGCATTTGTAGCTACTAGCTACTCAACCACACAAGATAATTCCCAACTTCTAGATTCATCACCCTAGTTTAATTAATATCTTCTTTTTTATTTTAAAATTTAATATCGATTTTCAGGAGCGTGTAATTCAAGTGATTAAAAATATTTATCCATATACTCGAGCTCCTAAATTCGATTAAATCCTCCCTAATATCACTTGTATTAAAAAAAAAATGCCCATTCGAATTTGGAATTGTTAACAACTTTAGATTTAAATGCCTTTTTTTTTTTGGTAACTGATTTAAATGCCTTTAGGAAAATAAAGTTTCAGCTCCCCAAAAAGAAGCAAATTGGGATGTGTTGTAAATTTCCAATTAGTGGAAAAAAATCATGGCCATGTATATCTTTGGGTGTGATACCCGAGAAATCTACTTTCTGGCCCAACCACGCAGTGATGAATTCTTCTGGTTTTTTTGTGGATTTTTTGGTTACAAGGGATGAAGCCTAAAACAAAACCAAAAGATCTTGAGCCCTGCAAAACTGATCATCTAGGAAGATGTTTGACACTTGAGAGAGAGCAGGGCAGACTCATGCAGGTGGAATTCCAAATTAACTAGTATCTCCAATAGTATTAACAAATTAAACTTTTCAAATTAAAGTTTGGAATTCTAAAATAAGTAAGCCACATCAGAAAAATTCTCTTCAACAACCTCTTCAACCTCAGTCATCAAAACTGCAACTTCTTTCTCTCTCTTCAGGACTAGTAAGTTGACGTTGGCTCTTCAAACATTTAATTTTACTTTGGAAAACATAACCCATCTTGAAAATGTTAAAAACATGCATCTTTTTCTTCTCATATAATAAATATATACACATTTTTCACATGTTTTCATTCTTTTCCATGGTATTGCATTAATTGAATTCAAGAGTCTATTGGAGAAAAAATTATTCAAGTAGCAAATAAACCTTTTCAAATTGCCACATAGGTCAACAAACCTTAATTTGAAGAGTTTAATTTGCTACTATTGTTGGAGATGCTCTAAGTAGTTAGCCTATTTAACTACTAAAAATACTCTTGGCACACCCTAATACACTTTATCAGAAGGAGCCATATAATAACCATCAAGGTGGGAAACTGAACAAAGAATATAAATCCAATAAAGAAAATAGTAGAACTGACTTTATCCTAAAATTTCAAGTCTCGTTCATTGTGGGTGTGGCCCTTAAACTTTGTATATCGTGTTGGAAAATTTGGTTTATGGATGCTACTTTTCCTTCAAAATATCATAGAAAATATATATTAGAAAATTGTAATTTACATTGATATAGTAGATTAAATAAAATTAATTGTATTGTAAAATACTTATCTTTTGGGATGTAGAAGTTGGTCTTCATTGATACTTGAGTAGAATAATAGTTTTAGGTTGAGGCGTGTAGTCACTGTCCTTAAGAGTAGATTTCGCCCTCGGAGACAATGTCTCGGTGTAGCAAGGTTGTATGGCAGCCTACCCTCCAAGATACAACAATCTATGACCCTCATAAGCATACACTAGCAATACTTGGATAGGATGAACAACTAGAATCTTTCCCTTGATAAAAGAAAACAAATTGGAACACAAACTCAAGAATGTGGAGGAGAAAATAATGAAGAAAGGTGGCAAAAAAAAATCTCACTCCAACATTTTACAAGCTTATTGACTCCAGTGAATGTTGGGTTATTAACCAAGCAATTAAACCACATTTGCACGTTAAGAACAAAACTGAAGGCTATTGCTCAAATAGTAAAATCTGATCCCAACTAAGCAATTAACTCATGCAATAAAACTTTGGAATCAAAACCTTCAATGACTATTGTAAGACCAAAGGCATGTAACTTATTTAAATGATAAAATAAATTGATAAAAAAAGTTAACGGAAAAAAACCAATTAAAACCACTGAGGAGATATCAAAACCGACAACAATTTAATGTCCAATTTATTCAAAACCAATACGAAAGAAGTTTATAATTTTCATAAAATAGAATGAAATCAAACATTTAAAATTTCACTTTCAACATAAATTAGATAAATTAATTTTGTATTTTGAAATACTCGCAAAAATTCCAACATATCGTCACTTATCATGAACTTGATCAAGGAAAGAGTGGAGGTGTTTCACCCAAATCTAGGTCAAATCCTCTGTCACACCAAATTTGGAAAAAGTAATATGATTATCTCAGCTATCATCTTGTCCATCACATTGTAGTGTTATACGGCCTCAAATAAACTTGGGATTTCCAAGACATGAGGAACCAGCAAAAGAGAAAACTCATATTGGATATATAGACGTTTGTCAATGGTGGAATCATGGCGGATCTAGTACTGCAGCGATGACAGTGGTGCGGCTAGGATTATGTTAGGGTTTGGTTGTTAAACTAATTAATCAAATAAATTTTAAAAACATAAAAAAGCTGATTAAATTAAAATAGATGATTCATGTCATGTGACACATTAGTTGGTAATAAAATGTTGGTGTTTAAGTTGGTGCCTGTAGCATTACTGCTATTAAAATTACATTTGTTTCACAATTCAATATATCTTTCTTGGTCATTTTATATTAGGGTAAATTAGTAATTCAATAACTAGTTTGGTAGTAAGGTGTACTCAGTTAATTTTAGGGTTCGTTTAGCAGCACTCTTTTTCTTTTTCCAATGTCTCTGTTCGACGACTTTGGGGAAGTGAGACGGAGAGAAAAGGTCGAAGAGGGTAGCACTGATGCAAATCCAAAACGACACCATCTCCGTGTTAAGAGTTATTTAATTATGTTTATTTTAAGTTTTTAATTAACTAATGTTGACCTGGTAACATAGAGACCAAGTCAAGCTAGAGTCATAACATGTAGGGGATGTGGTTGAGTCTGCTCACCACGATCACAATTTTCTTCCGTTGTTTAGAGTTGTTATCTCCACAAAATCTACACTAGTTGTGTTAGTGGTTATAGTGGAGTTAGAGTTTGTTTTTTCTTTGCTTCTATTTAAGATGTAAACTTGTTCTGTTTCAATATAAGTGAATCTTCAGCTTTCAAAATACAGAGCATCCTTTACGGTTTTGGTTTTAGTTACCAACATCTGGTATCAGAGCTCTTCTTGGGCCTGATAAAGAAACACTCAAGTAAAGAGTGAAGGAGAGAATTTTGCAACAGCAAGAAACTATGGCAACTGAAGAAGTCACTGAGAGTTTTGTTCAACCTGCAATGTGTTGGGTTCATTTTTACACATGATTTATCATGTTATTCACCCATTATTTTGAGTTAGTTCTTGAAATTTTCTAGCTTTTTACTTTTTTTTTGTTGTTTTTTTTTTGTGTGTTTTCATAGATTTTACATTGATTAGAATGAAAATGAACTAAAAGTGCATTATTGATTATAGATTCTGTTTTTGTTCATTTTCGTAGGTCAACTTCTTGGTCTTGGATCAGCATGCTCCGGTGCTTGGATGAGGTGAAGATCTTCATGAAACTTGTTCCAATGGATGTTGACTACAACATAACCAAATTTGAGCTCCATTGGACAAGTATAGCCTATCCAACTGATACAGCATGTTACCACAGCTCTGAAAATCTGCTTTGGGCCAGTTTTACCTCCACTCATCTTATTTCTACTTGTTACCATGTCATTTGGTAACAATAAATTACTTTAGTTAAGTGGAATTTTCTGAAACAAAGAGCATATTGGTGAAGACAAAAACACATCATGGCAAGGGGACAAGGAAGAGACAAAGGTTAAAGTGCCATGATGGAAAGGAAGAGAGAGAGGGATGAAGAATGATGGGAGGCATCTTGCATCAATCTTGGAACGGGGGAATGGAATTGGCAGAGCACTTGCAGAGTAAGAGAACAGGTTTTTGGAGCTAGAAGAGGCAGAAGGGAGGAGATTTTCACCATTGAAGACATCAAGCTTTCATCACTTCCAAAATATGTAAATTCTTTCTAGTTTTGTTTTGAATTTGTAGTTGAATTAAGTATGAGCAACTAAACTCCATAGCTAGGGCTTAGGTTGAAGCCCTAAACATAATTACTCTATTGTTTTGATGCTTGAGTGTATGAATCTCTAGATTTTGTTGATGAATTCCATTTCACTTTTATAATCTATCCTTGATGTATGTTTTTCTTTGATTGATCTCTTTTGAAAGCATGCTTCTTGAGGTTGTTGGGATTGTGTGAATTCTTCATGTTTTCCTAAGTAACAAATGGATGAAGTAAGAACCATCCATGTGAATTGGTTTCTTGAATGCCTAATGTAAACACCATGCTATTAGGATTCTAGTGATGTTTCTTTGAACTTAATGGGTTTTCCTTGTAATTGAATCGAAGTACTAAGCACACCTAGGTTCGGTTATGGGGAGGGCACGAGTATTGTAGCACTAACCCTGCACTCTACTTATTTTAGAGAGAATCATGCATCTTGAGCCACCAAACCCGGTCTTGATTGCGAACATCTTCATCAACACGTTTAGAGTTCATCACTTGAGTATTCACGAACTTGAGTAGGATTGTTTAGGGTGGATTCCGAAACCCTAGTGTTTGTTACTTTGTACTTTCACGCTTTGATAACTCATCTATGCCATTCTCATTTAAATTTAAAGTTCACTTACTTTCAAGCATTAGAATTAGGTCACTCAATTCAACTCAAACCCCCCCCCCCAATGTGTGTGTGTGTGTGTTTGAAACATTGTGTGTCTTCTTCACTGAATTTTGTTTGTTTTTGTAATGTTTTTTGACTTTTGGTCCGCGTTGTGTTCTTCCATTTTCTGTGCTGAATCCAACCGTATAAAGAACCTGAAATTTGGACAAACGGTTGGAAAGTTATAGGTCAAAACTGGACAGAGGTTGAAGCTGAAAAACAGAGAAATGAATCTGTCCAAATGGTGATTAACAGGTGATACAATGGTGATAAAAGGGTGATAGAAAGTTCTGTTTGTGTTTTTTTCTTTGGTTCCTTGTCTTGTTTCTTTTCTTTTACCTTTCTTTACTCATTCTTAGCTTCCAATTTGTATTGTGCATCTGTGTTGTGTTAAATAAGTGTGCTTTACGTACTCAAATTAGAACTTGTAGGAAGCCGACAGTTCTTCGTGGGATTGACCCCGTACTTACATAATCTATACCTCAATAGATTCGTGCACTTGCGGGTATTTTTAATTGGTTGTTTGCACATTAATTTGTGTCAGTTATTAATACAACACAATTCCACGGTTTGATGGTCATTATGATCACTGGAGTATGCTGAGGAGAACTTCCTAAGATCAAAGGAGTATTGTCACCTCATGGAATCAGGGATTGACTCACTAGCAGGAGTCATGTCGACTAAACAACAACAAAAGAGATTTGATGAACAGAAGCTGAAGGACTTAAAGGTAAAAAATTATCTATTTCAGGCAATCGATCGATGTATTCTAGAGACCATACTTGAGAAGGCGACCACCAAATAGATATGGGACTCATTGAAGAAGAAATATGAAGGCTCAGAGAGAGTGAAGCGTTCACTGCTTCAAACTCTAACGGGGACTTTGAAACCCTCCAAATGAAATCAGGAGAGTCAATAACTGATTTCTTTGCTAAAACATTGGGTATAGCAAACAGGATGAGATCAAATGGTGGCACCATGGAAGAAGTAAACATTGTGGAGAAGATATTGAGATCATTGACTCCTAAATTTGACTATGTTGTCCACTCAATTGAGTAGTCAAAGAATGTTGATGAGATGTGAATTGATAAACTGTGCAAAGCTCTTTGCTAGTGCATGAGCAAAAGCTTAACCGTACCACTACCAGTGAGGACACTACTACAAAAAGGGCAAAAGACGACCAGTAAACAACGACGGTAGATCAAAAAACCGTCGTTGTTTTTTAAAAGAC
>NW_018921864.1:0-17758 GCF_002207925.1 Prunus avium
AAGATAAGAACTACCCTAATCCGACAAAATCCCAACTGGGTTTTCTTCTTCAGGCACAAAAACACAGAGAGAGAAAGAGAGAGATAGAGACAGAGAATGGAATCGGGTCTGTATCTGGCTAGAAGAGAAGGGATACGCTTGCCATTTTTTTTATTTCAGACTTGGCCCAAAACGACGTCGTTTTGACCAGGTCATTTAAAAAATTTGGGCCAAAACGACGTCGTTTTGCCCAGGTTGTTTTAAAAAAAAAAGTCCCGCGCGCTGCAGCCTTCTTCTTCAGCTTGCAGACACTTCACACTTCTTCTTTCAGTCATTTCGTCGACCACTTGGTGTGCAGCTCCAAGAGGTCGCACCAGCAGCTCCAAGGGACCTCTAAGCTTATTTCCATGGCTTCCAAGAGGTCATGCGACCCCACTGACCCCACTGTGGCTCCGCCTCTGGTGAGAGAGGACAGTATGACGCATTAGAAAACGATTCCTCATGTTGTCCAAGAACATCATCAATTGGATGCAATTTTGTTGGTTGAGTTAGTTGGATGCATTATTTTTGCAAAATTGAATATCTGAGCATATTGTTTGGATGTGGACTAAACTTTCAGCCGATAATGAAACGTTGAAATATATTTTTCTTTAGGGTGACAATGAAACTAATTTTTTACTTAATACAAAATCCCTAATTTTTGTACTCCATTATTTTACATATTATATTAACTATCTACTCAACATCGATTATAGGAAAAAATCAAATGAAATGTAATTTATTAAAAACACACAATAAGAAAATTTGAGCGGTAATTTATCACTACAAATCAAAGTACGACAATATAGCAACGATAGTGAGAAAAGGAAAATTAGAAAAATACAAAGAAAGAAATACATGGCACTTCAAAATTTGGTTAGAAAAGTATGATTATATTAATAATACAATAGCTTAAAATAAAATTTGAGAGGGGGCACATGCCCACACTGCGCCTACCACTTGGTGTGCAGCTCGAAGAGGTTGCACCTGCAGCTCCAAGGGACCTCTAAGCTTATTTCCATGGCTTCCAAGAGGTTGTGCGACCCCACTGACCCCACTGTGGCTCCGCCTCTGGGCCAGGCACTACCTGCTTCAGCCCATCATTTCCGAGCACAAAACGCTTGATAGCTTGGTGCTGACCGATGTTGATGGGCAGGGGGTGTTGTACGGGACGGCAGCCAAGATCAGGGCGGAGCCAGAAATTTTTCACAGAGGGGGCACCTTATATGTTGAAATATATTTTTCTTTAGGGTGATAATGAAACATTGAAATATATTTTTCTTTAGGGTGACAATGAAACTAATTTTTTACTTAACACAAAATCCCTAATTTTTGTACTCCATTATTTTACATATTATATTAACTATATACTCAACATCGATTATAGGAAAAAATCAAATGAAATGTAATTTATTAAAAATACACAATAAGAAAATTTGAGCGGTAATTTATCACTACAAATCAAAGTACGACAATATAGCAATGATAGTGAGAAAAGGAAAATTAGAAAAATACAAAGAAAGAAATACATGGCACTTCAAAATTTGGTTAGAAAAGTATGATTATATTAATAATACAATAGCTTAAAATAAAATTTGAGAGGGGGCACATGCCCACACTGCGCCTTAATTTATCACTACAAATCAAAGTACGACAATATAGCAATGATAGTGAGAAAAGGAAAATTAGAAAAATACAAAGAAAGAAATACATGGCACTTCAAAATTTGGTTAGAAAAGTATGATTATATTAATAATACAATAGCTTAAAATAAAATTTGAGAGGGGGCACATGCCCACACTGGGCCTTAGCTCCATCCGCCACTGGCCAAGATGCTGATGGGTTTCAACCGCCTTTGAAGAGCCGTACGGGACGGCGGCCAAGATGCTGATCAAGAGGCGCACATGGAGAGAGAGAGAGAGAGAGAGAGAGAGAGAGAGAGAGAGAGAGAGAGGTGCAGCTGTAGGTTAGGCAAATCGGTGTGTGTGGTGGCTGGGGTTTTTTGTGAGGGCTGTTAATGAGGGTGGGACAGATGGGGGGAGGGGGTGGGGTGATGAGGGAATTGGATGAGGGAATTGGGGGTTTTTATTTTTTGGTAAAAAGTCCAATTTACCACTAAATTTGGAGCATGTGCCGTCCACGTGATCCGATTTAATGAAAAATGTTATAGAATAACCATTTTGATACCAAATGAAAAGTTTAAGGACGTTTGAATTGAAAATTTTAGTTGGTGGACCAAAACGATATTGGAGCAATAGTTGGGGGACCATTTAGGTCATTAACCCTTATAGATAAGTATAGGAAGAGGTTTGGTTGTAACTTGTAAGGTATCTTTTGTAGGAAGATGATTTTGACACTCTCAATTTCAGCTCTGACACTCTATCTCACACAAAATAAGTACATAAGATTAATATGTGGTGCTGTGGTGGCTGGAGTGGAGATACGGATGGTTTGGCGGTGGTGTGGTTGCTGTTTTTTTTTCTTTTTCATTTTTGATATTTCTTTCATTTTTCTAACCTCAGTTTACTTTGAAATGAAAAATTTGTCCTTACAGTACAAACTGAAT
Source organism: Prunus avium (assembly GCF_002207925.1). The sequence continues at coordinate 2,585 of NW_018921864.1, forward strand.
TCTTAACAGAGAAGTGGATGGAGTTTGAAAAATCTATACTCATACACTGTTCATAGAACTCACGAAAAAGAAAAACTTAATCATAGTGTGTTAGTCACACTAGTAGTGAATCTGTTAAGTACTTGTATGATAAAAATAAGTCATATCTTGTATACTGATGTGGTGTTCATGTAGATAAAAAAATAATAATAATTATTATTATCTTTTAAGATAATTAAAGGAATGGAAGGAATAATTATTTTTGTTAAACTTTTTAGTTATGTTGAAAAATAATAAATAATTTTGTTAATTTGAATACGAAATAGGGCCCACCAACATCATAGTTAATGGCAAGAGTGGAACTAGGCAAAGATGGAGGCACATTGAGACTAGTGTCCGTACTTGTTTCAACTTAAATTTAATTCATATATGTTTTTCAATTACCGAAAGATTTGTCAAAAGAAAATCAAAGTTTGAGTTAGTGGTTGAATTACAGTTTGGTAGCATATATTGAGAAATAGTTTAGATGACAAGGCTATTATACAACGATTTCAAAATATGAAAACTTGTCAAGGACAATTATAATTGTAATGAATATGCAATATGATTTTTGATATATGTGATATATATGATGTTTTGGTATGTATTGTGAGTTCAAATTTTTAATTGTTTATATTTTGTGAGAGGACTCCACAAACAAGCAATCCTGACTCCCTATAATTTAATGCTGCTTTGTTTTATGCATACTTTAAACTTTTAAAAAATGTTAACTATTTTTTTGTATTATTATTATTTTTTTACAGAGAGCTCCTAAAATAACTTTTGTGTGTTTTTAGCTACCTTAAAAATAGGGAGCATGATTGTAGATGCTCTAAGCAGTACACTCCACAAAAATGTTAGAGAACTTTAGTCATTGTACTTCTGATTATAAAAATTGATTAGGAAGATTATAGTCTGATTATAAACTTTTTATCAATTTACTACAAATTTATATTTTCAACAAAGAATAACGAAGCGAATAATTTATCTTTAAAACCTACTAATTAGAGCATCCACAATAGACTCCCTAAACCACCTCTTTAAGGCTCGTTTGGGAGTGCTTTTGGAGCAGCAAAAAGCACTTCTAAATGGGCGAAAGTGCTTATGTCTTTTAAAAATGGTGTTTGGCCAAAATTGCAAAAGCGCTTTGGGTGAGATCCAAAAGCACTTTGAGTGGTTTTGGAAGAAGTACTTGAGAGATGCTTCTTCTTAAAAGAGTTGCAGGACAAAAACACGGGAAGCACTTGGCTCCCTTTAATGAAACTTTTAAAATGGGAAAATATAATCTGCTCCGTGGGAGGCTTGTGTTTGGTGTTGAACCCTTTAAAAATAGTTGGAGCCTGGTATTTATAGGGGAAGTCTTGAAGAAACAGCAAGGCTGAAAATCTACATGATGAGGTTGATTAGAGCTAGTGGGTAGTCGAGTCGACATTTGGGAATGTGAAGCATGGTGGTGTGACCCCCATAAATCCTGGTCGTCGCCCTGATGGTGGGCTCTGCGTCTCGGGCCTGCCCTGGTCTGATGGTTGGTGACTTAGTCTTACAAGTCGTGAGATTTTCGCACATAATCGCCCTGATTTTACTCGCCATATCCTGACTTCAATCACTTCCTCTCTCCTCTTGCACATTAAATACTCTTACGTGACGTGGGTCTTCTGCTGTAGTCAGAGGCGTTACTTCATTAAATGAAGCGTGGGACCCTGACGCCACGTGGCGACACCACTTGACTTTTCCTATCTCGGCCTGGTTCGCCAAGGCCGTGCTAGCTTCGCCTTCACAGCTCACCTTTGTCTTTACGAAGGAAAGCGAACAACGACTTGCCACGCTCGGCTTATGGGTAGGCGCTAGGGCCGAGAGGAAGTTACTTCGGCCAGTTTCATCGGCCGAGATTTATTAGGCACAAAAACAGTTTCAACTTAAATTTAATTCATATATTTTTTCAATTACCGAAAGATTTGTCAAAAGAAAATCAAAGCTTGAGTTAGTGGTTGAATTATAGTTTGGTAGCATATATTGAGAAATAGTATAGATGACAAGGCTATTATACAACGATTTCAAAATATGAAAACTTGTCAAGGACAATTATAATTGTAATGAATATGATTTTTGATATATGTGATATATATGATGTTTTGGTAAGTATTGTGAGTTCAAATTTTTAATTGTTTATATTTTGTGAGAGGAGTCCATAAACAAGAAATCCTGACTCCCTATAATTTAATGCCGCTTTGTTTTATGCATAGTTTAAACTTTAAATTAATGTTAATTATTTTTTTGTATTATTATTATTTTTTAACAGAGAGCTCCTAAAATAACTTTTGTATGTTTTTAGCTACCTTAAAAATAGGGAGCATGATTGTAGATGCTCTAAGCAGTACACTCCACAAAAATTTTAGAGAACTTTAGTCATTGTACTTTTGATTTTAAAAATTGATTAGGAAGATTATAGTCTGATTATAAACTTTTTATCAATTTACAACAAATTTATATTTTCAACAAAGAATAACGAAGCGAATAATTTATCTTTAAAACCTACTAATTAGAGCATCCACAATGGACTCTCTAAACTACCTCCTTAGGGCTCGTTTGGGAGTGCTTTTGGAGCAGCGAAAAGCGCTTCTAAATGGGTGAAAGCGCTTTTGTCTTTTAAAAATGGTGTTTGGCCAAAATTGCAAAAGCGCTTTGGGTGAGATCCAAAAGCACTTGAGAGGTGCTTCTTCTTAAAAGCGTTGCAGGACAAAAATACGGGAAGTGATAAGTCCATAAAATTACATATTTATGTACTCTTTATACTTAGTTTTTGTAGGAGAATTTGTTTTAAAAAGGACTTATTACTTTATTTTCTCAATTTTCAGCTTTCCAGAGCAAGTAATTTGTTTTCAACAGAAATATGACTTTTTGGTGGAGTTTTAGAACAAGATCAATTGGAGATGAAAGCTAAGATCTTGAAGATGATTGTGGATTTTTTCTAGAATTTTCGGAGCAGCCAATGAGAGCAGTATTTGAAGTTAAGTCAGCATATCAAAACTGTGCTGCTGTGGAAGAATGACCATTTGAAGACTTTCCTGATTTTTCCTCAAGGCATGCGATATATGGATGGAAAGATAAGACAAAAATATAAAATTTACATATTTTCCCCGAATTTTCTTGGAGGAGGAACAACCCCAAACGTGCAAGCAAAGTAACTGACATGTTATCCCAGTCCAAGTAGGAAGAGGAGTCAAGTACTTACCCATTTTGGATTTATGTTTTAATTAGGTTTTTCTTTATTGTTGGGCTGCTGTAAAAGCCCAGCTAGGTTAAGAATAGATGTGGGGTGTCTTATTTAAGCATGAGAAACAACTCCTTAGGGGAGACGAAAAGATTAGGAGAAATTGGAGACGCCGGAAGAGTACCGCAATTGGCTAAGTTTTATTGTTTCTTCCTTAGGTTTTTGTTTATGTCGAATTCTATGATTATGTGTAACTAATTTTCTTTGTTAGGGCATGATGTAGCCCTAGTATGATAATATAGTTTTCTTATTTAACATATCTATTGATTGTCATTTGATGTTGGATTCTTAATCACTGTGCTTAATAACTTGGTTGATTATCTTGATGCTTGATCACCATCTAGACTTTTAATTGAGTTAATCGGATGCAAATTATAGTAAATATCATACTTAATTTGAGGCTTGCTTCTTGTGATTAGGATTTGTAATTCGTCTAGAGTAAATACCATACTCCTAGGGTTTACATGCTTGTTCAAGGTTTCCACTAATCTTAATGAATTTCTATGTGTTGATATTTGACCTAAATACCATAGGCGAATGGCATGTAGGAATATACAAGTTAGCCTAAATACCATAGGTAATTCATGAACAAGGAAAATTAAGCGGCGACATCAAATGGTTAGTAAATAGGTAGGTGAATAAGAGGCTAGATCGGATTACTAGTGGTGAATTCATTGTCCTAGTGCTTTTATCAATTTGAATTTCTCATCCTTGTGTTTCGTGACTTTCTACTTGTTTTGTCTTTTAATTTCGTTGTTAATTTAATCATTCTTTCAAAAATCCATTTTGTGTTTATGTGAGTATGCTATGTGTTTAATTTCTTGTTTATATAATTAGAGTAGTTAAAGTATTTTGTGAAGGAAATTAGGTTAGACTAATTGGAAGTTGAACTCAATCCTCGTGGGAATGACCTCGTATTTGCCATACTATATTATGATTGACCTTGTGCACTTGCGAGTAGAATTTTTGTTTAGACTAATCTTTATAATCTCAATTTTTCAGGTTGTCTAAAATTCACAACAGCGTGGTTTTGTACCACTTGAGTCTTCAATTGACAAATTGGGAATTAATGGGCATTTTTGGAATTTAAGCCCATTAATCCATAATTTGCGGACTTGAGACTTTGCACCGATTGTTCGTCAACTGGATTTTTAATGGACAAGTTCATTAGGCAAAGTGCCATTCATGCATAGTGGAGCCTGAGAACTTTGATGAAGCTGCACAGGATGAAGCTTGGAAGAAGGCAATGGAAAATGAGATGAACATGATTGAGAAGAATCAGACGTGGGAATTGGTAAATAGACCTTTCAACAAACCTATAATTGGAGTAAAATGGGTGTACAAGACTAAGTTGAACTTGGATGGTTCGGTTCAAAAAACTCGACGGGGTTGGTACCAAAATGTCAAGCTCACTTCCCTCTTCCTATCCTAACCCTTCCCAGCCGCCACCGCCGCCTATACTAGCCGGAATATCGAGAAAAGTCGCCGGTTTTACGCATAACTTCCCGGAGTTCGTTCCGGCGATTCTGGCTACCATTTTCGTCGATCTAGGTATGTTTTTTTATCCTCTCAATGTGTTCTATCTGATGGTTGGGTTGATTAGGATCAATTTCTGCATTTTGGTTGTCTAATTATTGCTTCAAATCTGACCGATTTTCGGCTCGCGATTTCGGCCATTTTCGGCCACTTTTTGGGGTTGGTACAAGAACAAAAGTTGCTCCATTCATTGTTTTGATCATGTGGGTATAGGTCTTGACAGGCGGTTTGGAGATTTTCCGATCGCCGGAATAGCTTTGTACACCCACGCATCGTCGGTGCATGTGGCAGCGCGTGGGCCACTTTGTGGCTGGTCTTCGGGTCCTAAAATAATCCCCATATTGTCCCGAGCACGATGGTATTCTCATATTTGATTTTGGTTATCGTTTGACTATCGATTAGATATTGTCTATTAGGCGTTATCCGGGTTCGATATGTTCAGACCTTTGGATCAACTCCAATTTAAAATATGTTGATCTAGGCATCTCTAGGATTGTGTAGGATTTCGCGGATTGCGAGTCGAAGCCTCGGATGTTCCCATTCATTGACTTAAAGTTTACGTTAAACGATAACCGTCCGATCATGCGATTGTGAGCGATCCGACTGTTCGATTCAGACCAAACATGACATTTATAGTAAACTTGGTTGAACCCGTAGGAACTTTCCGATCGAAAACCAGAGGTCGTGGGCCCCGCGGACCCGGTTGACGAAAAATTGGAAAGTTTGACCGCTCGGTTGACCGAGCGTCTTCCAAGGCTATCCCATCATCCGAAACACGTAGTTGGACCTTAAGAATGTCTTGTTCCTCATGCGTACACTTGAAACCCAGGAAATTAGGAATTTAATTTAAAGTCTCGTTCAAGCGCTTTATTTTAATCTAGCGCTCATGTTTGTAAATAGGTACTCCGGCTACTCGAACGCAGCATGAGACTATTTGTGAGTTGACATTGTTTGAAATAGCATTATTTTTATTGATTAATTTACCAGGCATAGCATATGAATTTGTTGGGGTCGCAAATCTCACGGCCTGGTGCTCTGGGTCGAGGGGATATGCATCGACACGTGACGTCCTTCTTTTGGATGCGGTGCGGTTGTGCGCGGGAGTGCCAGCACGGTCTACCGTGCGTCGAGAGAATGATGTGTTTGGGTAGATGGTTAAATGGTCAAGTGGTGCGCCTTTTTGACTTCGCCTTCTAATCAAACGATTGTGGCCGAGAGAGGAACTGATCTCGGTCGTCAGGTTCACGGCCTAAGCTACAAGGCCGTTTAGTGGTGGTGTTTGATGGTGAATTTTAGGTGGTGCTCCGGCGCGCTGCTCAGTGAGCGACGGTCGTATGATATATGAGGTGGATGAGAGAGTAACAGAGATGGTGCTCCGGCGCCTTGAAGATCAAGAGTCGTATGATATATTGATGAATGGATTTTCCTTACAATCTATCACTACTCCTAGAAAAGCAAGTAAAGGTATTGAAAGTGCATTATAGGAAAATATAATTTGCTCCGTGGGAGGCTTTTGGTTTGGTGTTTGAACCCTTTGAATGTATCTTGAGCTTAGTATTTATAGGAGGAGTCCTGGAGGGGCAATCGAGGCTGAAAGATCTGCGTGGTGGAGCCTAATCAGAGCAAGTGGGTAGTCAAATCGGCATTTGGGATCGTGAAGCATGGTGGTGTGACCCCATAAATCCCGGTGAATCTCGGCCGCCGCCCTGATCGTGGGTTATGCACCTTTGGCCGTGGGAACGCATTTAATGCCCTGGTTTGGTAGTTGGTGACCTGACTTCTCAAGTTGTAAGAGTATTTGTGAGAATGTTTGCGCCTAACCATTCTGATTTCCATCACCAAACCCTGACTTCAGTCACTTCCCTCCTTCCCTCGTGCATTAAATGCTCTTTTGTGGCAAGTGGGTTTGCTGCAACAGTCAAAGGCATTACTTCATTAAATGAAGTGTGGGACCTTGTTGCCACGTGGCGATTTTAACCTTGATATCTTTGGCATTGTCTCTTACGCCCTTCGACCTCGGCCTATAATACCGCGGTCGCCAGGCCGAGAGGGTTCCGCCTTTGCAGTTTCTCTTTTGTTTTTTTAGGAAGGCAGAATGCCTAACGAATCGCCACGTTTCAGTTCATGGGCAGGTGCTAGGGCCAAGAGGAAGTCCTTTCGGTCATTTTACGATCGAGATTTATTAGGCACAAACAGAATTTTCATGATTAGAGGCCGAGAGGGTTCCGCCTTTGTAGTTTCTCTTTTGTTTTTTTAGGAAGGCAGAATGCCTAACGAATCGCCACGTTTCAGTTCATGGGCAGGTGCTAGGGCCGAGAGGAAGTCCTTTCGGTCATTTTACGATCGAGATTTATTAGGCACAAACAGAATTTTCATGATTATGGAATTAATATATCGTTGAATTTTGAATGATTCTACTATGTTGATATTTGAAGTTATGATTTTTCGGAATATGGTTTATATAAGTTGAGAAATTGCTATTCACCTTGTGATTATATGATTGGGCAAGAGATAAATATGAGTTTGGGGTACTTTATTGTTTGGTTATGTGAATATGGGATTACACCATGCTAAGTACCCTCCCTTGGTTACTATACCCACAGGTGGCGTTGGATTATCCGGCGTGTGGGCATATATGGTTATGTTGTTAGCTTATCACACGTGGCATTGGATTATCCGACTTGTGATAAAGTTGTCTGCGTAGGATTAGTGTTTGGCTTGGCCACTAGTAGCGTTGGAATTTCTGGCATGTGTGTTGTAGAGTGTTCGTCCCTCGGTTGAACCATCATCCCTAGACGCATGGTAGAAAGTTGTAACCCTGCGGACTAGTCAAACAATCCTCCTGTTGGATTGTTTTCCCCGGTACTCGAATTGGTGTTATACTCTTGTATATATGTATATATGTATATATATATATATATATATATATATATATATAATATATATATTATATATATATATATATATATATATAATATGTATATCATATACCTCGTATACTTATGGTATTTGAGGTATATACCTACATAGTATGTGTTATCGTAGCATATGGAGATATATAACTAGTTATATGGAATATTTTAAAGTCATTATTACCTATGTCGTTGATAAGTCTATTATTCGGGAACATTTGGACTGGAGTCAAAGGTTTTGGTTTGGGTGTTAACATATGTTCTCGGGGAAGTGAGAACATTTTGATCTCACAATGATTACGTAGATATGGTATCAATTGCATGTTTTTGGCATTATTTTCCAAACGGTGGGGGTAGTATGTTGTTTTGCAAACTAAATCAAACTTTGTTTTTGTCCACTCACACATTTTCTGTTTTGCGCCCCCTAAACAGTAGTTGACCGAATTGAGTAGCAGAGCCGAGCCTTGAGCTTATGAATCCTGAGCTTCAGTAGGATAAGCATTGTTCGTTTCTTTTCCGTTAAACTTTATTATCATTTGTAAACCGAAACGCTTAGATTGTTCTGTTATCGCCCATACTAGGGTTTGATTTGTGAGGCTGGAGGCCATTGTTGTAAACCGCATGAATTTACTTTGTGCATGTTGCTAGTTTGTGTATATTAAATGTGTTTTTAATATGTTGAGAATTTTGGGAATTGTCCATTTTTCAAGGGAGACTCTGCTGAATTTTCGGCAGAAAGTCTTGTGTTTTTAGTAAATGGGCCCGACATCAGTAAGATACCAGAGATATTATGGGATTCGTCCCGGATTCCGAGGAATTCGAGGCGGGTCTTGTTACGCAGCCTCTTTACCAACTCTTCAACTACAACCCAGGTCCTTGCTCCTTCACTTTTATTCTTTATTTTATTTTTCAGTCTTGGTTTCTGAAGTTCAAACATTTCTGATTCAGCTTTGGTTTCAATTCTATGTGTTCTATTTGAATCGGCTTATAGTCGAAGGAAAGGTGCAATATTGTGCTTGCTAGAGATTATACTTGTATGAAATGGGTTGTTATAGCTTGTAGCTACCGTAGCTTCTTGGTTTTCTAAGACTGCTTTTATAGCTATATCAACTAGATACAATTTCCTTAAGTCGTGTTTTTATTTTGGGATCCTGTGAATTTTTATTTCCTATGTTTATTATAATATTTTGGGATTCGTTAAATTTTTTTAAAGTACTTTTGAAAGCGCTTTTACTGTGTCAGCCAAACACTCAACAAAATATCAAAAACACTTTTATATAGTGTAAAAGCACTTTTAAATGTGACATCCAAACGACAAACTGCTTCTTTGTAGAAGTGCTTATGTCATAAATGCTACTGGCATAAACGCTATTGAAATAAGCACTCCCAAACAAGCCCTTAGATAAAATTTAGGGAGGAAGTGAGAAAACCCACCTTCAACCATGCTCCCTATCCAACTCCTAAAATAAGGATACCTCTAGGAGCTCCAAAATTTGAGGAGAGAGAAAGGACTCTTAGTGGCTCCCCATATATTTAATGCTAATTATTTATTATTATTTTATATGAAGAGGGAGCATTTATGCTAAATTAAAAAAAGAAATAAATCATTTATGATTCCTTAAAATAGGGAGCATGGTTGGAACTGAAATTTTATAAGGAGTTCCTAAAATAGCTTTATAGTGTTTTTAGCTAAATTTTAACTAAAAAATAAGGAGCATGATTGTGGATACTCTTATAAATTAAATAGTGTTTGCTGGAATATGATTTGGAGGGGGCAATATTTTGTTTTCTATTTGTTATGGATGAATTGGTACTCTTTTTCTTTGACCAAAATTTTTTTTATTAGAAAATTTATGGAGATGTTTTAATGAGGCCACTATTTTGGCGTCTAGGTGGTACTATTTGGATTTTGTTTTAGCATCCCGTGAGGTATTATCTGGCTATTTCAGTTTGTACACAACACTACATAATGTGATTTAGTAAAATGCAGTGGTGGAGCCAAGATTTCACATTAGAGGGGGTCCTTCATAAAACTTGTCTTCTCTTCATAAATTAATTATCATGAATTTCATATTTTAAATTGGTTAAATACTAATGTCATCATCTACACTATTAAAGACTTAAAAATTAATCATTTATATTCCAACCGAAAAAAGAAATGAAAAAAAAAAAAGAGTTCATAAAGCACAATATTAAGGTACCCAATTCATACATGAAAAAAAATGAGGAAAATAAAAAATTCACAAAGCTTTAAAAAAAGTGGAAGAGAAAAAAAGTATAAACTTTAGGGGTTTATATTGCAAATATCATAAACTAACCTAGAAGATTTAAGGGAGATCAAGAAATTTTATGGTTTATTTGTACTCAAAAAGAACCTAATATATTATTTTATTTTAGGGTAAATATCTTAAAACTAATCTAATATATTATAATATTATATATCACATATAATATACAAATAAAAAAGATAAAAATGGAGTTGGGGTCTGAAACCACACTGGTTCCATGCTAGCTCCGCCCCTGGTAAAATACAGGTCCAATGCAATTCGGCATACCGGATCTAACTAGGCAACCATAGCACGTGTATTTTTCAGTATTGTCATCGTGAGTTTGTTACTTGTCCCTTTGACCACATCACACCTACTAGTCCATGTGACGACTCCAAGAAAGTTAGAAATTAGAAATAAAGGGAGAGGATATGAAATAGGATCAACTACTCTCTTTCTCAATCTAATTCTTAATTTTTATGGTATTGAATTACGACTTTTAAGGTGAATCCAAATGCGAAATCAAGTATTCATGTTGGGATAGGTTTTTTATTCTACGTTTTTTTCGGTGGAATAGAAGTAAAGGTAGGCATAGGGGTAGACTAATTCTTTTACTAGCCTTTTTTATTTGTGGAAAAAACAAATATTTCTAGTGGAATACAGCTAAATCCAATTTGGCATACGAAATGGGAATAACTTGGCAAATAGGAAACTTGCATGTGTATTAATCAGTTTGTGGTCACTAAATTTGCTTCTCCCTCCCTCAGACCCTGTCAGACCTACTAGTCCATGCTACGTTCTTTTGAACTTTGATGACGAACAATTGAAAACGAATACATGCATGCCTGAAGACTAGAACACAAATTATTAATCATAATATCCTTCTCATCTGATTAGGAAGTCAAATCTGATTACAAATCTAATCTAGTGGAAGACACTACTAGTAAAATACAATTTTCTTTTGAAAAACAACTAAAACAGCATTTTGGGTAATTTCGTAATGAATGTTTAACTACAATTATTTGGTTTATTTTGTAGGGTTCAAATCATACAAGTTTTTCTCTTGTGCAGATGTTTAGACGTTACTGTGTTAGCACCATTGTAAACCGGGAGAAAAGAAAAAAAAGATAGTAGAAAACACATAGCTTCCAAACGATAATAACATCCAGACGTTCGCATAGGAGAAAATTTGATATATTGTACTATGCTATATATATGTGACAAGACAACATATGTCTAAATTACGCTATTGAGAGATATTGTTTTTCATACAAGCAACATATGTGACAAGTCAACATATGTGTCAATCGTCACCACATACGTCACTTTTCTCTCCCCAATCCCCTATTTAAGTCTCCACATTCTCTCCCTCTCGCGTGTATTATCCCACAATAATTTCACTTTCATTCACCTAAGCCCGCACACAAACACCCAATATTGTCTTCAGACAAAAAAAAAAAAAAGAAAAAAACCCACAATAATTTCACTTCATTCAGCTAAGCCCACACACAAACCCCCAATATTGTCTTCAGAAAAAAAAATAAGAAAAAAAAAAACCCATCACGCTCTGCCGCGCGCCTCCACTACTGCAACGACCACCATGGTGCAACACCGGTTCCTTCTCGTGACATTTCCAGCCCAAGGTCACATCAACCCTTCCCTCCAGTTCGCAAAGCATCTCATCCGCACTACCGGGACACATGTCACGTATGTCACGAGCCTCTCTGCCCATCGCCGCATAGGGAATGGCTCAACTCCTCATGGCTTGACCTATTCGCTCTTCTCTGACGGCTACGACAATGGATTCAAAGATGGCGATGATAGGGACCACTACAAGTCGGAGTTTAGGCGTCGCGGTGCGCAAGCCATCACCGACCTTATTGTGTCTAGTGCAAAGGAGGGCCGCCCCTACACTTGCCTAATCAACACAATACTTCTCCCTTGGGCCGCAGAGGCAGCGCGTGACCTCCACCTCCCATCCGTGCTCATGTGGATTCAGCCAGCCACTGTTTTCGACATCTACTACTATTATTTTAGCGGTTACAAAGACCTCATTCGGAGCAGTACTAGTACTACTCATACTAATGGCGCTTTATGTTCAATAGAATTACCCGGACTGCCACTATCCCTCGCCAGCAGTGACCTTCCCTCTTTCATGATGGATTCAAATCCGTACAGTTTCGCGCTTCCCTTGTTTGAAGAGCTATTTAAGCTGCTCGAGAGAGAAACCAAGCCCATCATTCTGGTGAACACGTTCGATGCGCTGGAGCCAGAGGCCTTGAAAGCAATTGACAAGTACAATCTGATTGCAATTGGACCATTGATTCCATCGGCTTTCTTGGACGGCAAGGATCCATCCGACAAGTCATTCCGCGGCGATCATTTCCAAAAATCAGAGGACTCTTCGTACATCGAGTGGCTGAACTCGAGGCCCAAAGGGTCCGTGGTTTACGTGTCGTTTGGAACCATGTCTGTTCTGTCGAAGCCCCAGATAGAGGAAATCGCGAAAGGGTTGCTGGACAGCGGGCGCCCGTTCTTGTGGGTGAATAGAGAAAAAGAAGAAAGCAATGGACAAGATAAGGAGGCCAAGAAGGAGGAAGAGAAACTGAGCTGCATAGAGGAGTTGGAAGAGCTTGGGAAGATAGTGCCATGGTGTAGCCAAGTGGAGGTTTTGTCAAGCCCTTCATTGGGTTGTTTCGTGACACATTGCGGGTGGAATTCAAGCTTGGAGAGCCTGGTTTCCGGGGTGCCTGTGGTGGCGTTTCCTCAGTGGACGGACCAAGGGACCAATGCCAAGTTGATTGAGGACACGTGGAAGACTGGAGTTAGGGTGAAACCAAATGATGAGGGGATTGTGGTAGGTGAGGAGCTCAAGAGGTGCTTAGAATTGGTCATGGGAAGTGGGGAGATTGGTGAAGAGTTGAGAACAAATGCTAAGAAATGGAAGGGTTTGGCAAGAGAGGCTGTGAGTGAAGGTGGCTCTTCTGATAGGAATCTAAAGGCTTTCTTATTTCAGATAGAATGAGAAAAACAAAATGAAGAAAAAAGACAAAATTATGGTATGGCTAAGATGGAAGGATATGGTTAAGATGGAAGGATATGGTCTGAAATTAATGAATGGTTGTGAATGTTTTGTCTCTAGACTGTAATTGTTTTGTCATTGTCAATGTAAACCCAACCGGTCGACTTTAGTAAATTGTCTTGTCAGGTTGCATATACAATGAACTTTTTTCTTTTAAAAATCTGTAATTGCCAAAGTTAAGAAGGGAAGGAAGAAAACTTACACACACATTTACTATGGGGTTTGAACACAGGACTATTTGGGAACAAACTTGTAACCAATAACAATAAAACTTGGGTAACTTTATATAAATTCAATTAGCCAAATTGAAATTTTTTTTTTTACTTGTAACCATAAATAATTTTTGAACATCTAAACTATTCTTTTTGTTTTGTTATTTCTTAAACGTGAGTAAATTATTATAAGGAACTAAAATACTACTACATAGTATAACTCGTTCACGTGTTATAATATCAATCAACAATAAGATATTCAACTTTTAAGACATAATATCAATATATCCACTTATATTATAATAAATATTATATGACCGTACTCTGAAGCCACACAATAATTACTTCTTAATATGACATATTATTATATACAAATATATATGTATTCGTGCTTGTTCTAAAAATAACTTTAAACAAATGTCTTATAACAAAAAAAAATTAATATTATTTTTTTGAAGATGACTCATAGCATCTTCCAACAAAAATTTCCCTTATGATCCTTCTCTGGTTTTTGGTTCATATCCCTGTAATATAATTGGTTCAAGTTCCGATTAATAAAAAAATATTAAATAAGAATATCTAATAATATAATACTTAAATAATATATATTGCACTTTTAGTCAACATATAATACATAAATATGGTATTTACATATAATATATACAATTTTAACTAAAATACTCGAAATTTATATAAGTATGTAACATAACAAAATACTAATTGAGGTAATGAAGGGGAAGAAAGTGATTGAGTTACCCTCTCATTCGCTTCTCATGTACGAAATTTTAAAATTCATGCTAATTCTAAAATAATTTGAGACAAATGTCTTAAAACTAAAATTATATATTTTTTTCGTGAATATGACTCATAGCATATTCAAAATATTCTTTTACAAACTTATTTCTATGCCTAAATAAATAAATTAATACATTGTCATCCTCATATTTATGTTCCCACAAAAATTTCCCTCATAATCCTCTGACTTTTGGTTCATATCCTTCACTACTACAAAAACCACTTTGCGCGACGAATGATTTTTGGTCGCGCAAAGGAAAATTTCGTCGCGCAAAGTTTGCGCGACGAAATTTTGGTCGCGCAAATTCTGTCACGCAAAACTCGTGGAGAAAGGGTTTGCGCGACGGCCAAAATTATTCGTCGCACAAAGCCACTTTGCGCGACGAAGGATAACAACTTGCGCGACGAAAATAACAACTTTGCGCGACGAATATTAATTACTTCGCGCAACGAATATTATATACTTTGCGCGATGAAAGTTAATGTCGCGCAAGTGTACTTTGCGCGACGAATGTGAACGTCGCGCAAAGGTTTGCGCGACGAATGTGAACGTCGCGCAAAGGTTTGCGCGACGAAATATTCATTTTTTTTAATTTTTGTTTTGTGAAAATTTTAAACTAAAATAAACTAATTTATTAGTTTGCGCGACGAAATATTTTGTCGCGCAAGGTTTTTGACATTTTTATTATTATTTCTCTTATATCAATTTCATTATATTAATTTTTTTAAATTTAATTTAATTGTATGATTTTATTTTTCTTAATTACTTTAATTTAAATTGACATATTCAAAATAAAATTACATAAGAAAAATAGTGGTCAAATTATCCAATATACAAGAATATACTTTGCGCAACGAATAATTATATATTGGTCGCGCAAAGTCGAAATTTTTTTTTAAAAATCCCATTTTTGGTGCCCGCCAAATTTTTAGAATATATACTTTGCGCGACGAATATTTATATATTGGTCGCGCAAAGTCGAAATTTTTTTATTATTTTAAAAATCCCATTTTTGGTGCCCGCCAAATTTTTAGAGTATACTTTGCGCGACGAATATTTATATATTGGTCGCGCAAAGTC
>NW_018921864.1:25840-54857 GCF_002207925.1 Prunus avium
TTTTTTTTTTTTTTTTTTTTTTTTTTTGCGAAATAGTAGAAATTTAATTGAAAAACGGGGCACAAACCAAGAATACAATAGTAAGAACATAACCCCATAAAGAGGTTCTTGTAATATAGAGACTAAAACAACAAAGCCAACTAAGCACCAGTATTACAAGATAGTTAGAAAACAAATATACAACTTGAAGCCCAACTAACAGGGAGTTACACATTAGGAGGACCCACATCCCTGCAACAACCAGTGCTTTAAGAAGATCAAGACATAGAACAATCTCTCTAACTTCATGGGATAGGAAATACCCTAAGAGTGGAGAGCATAATCACTTTGACTTCTACTAGGACGTTCCAAAGAATAACACATCTCCTAATCTCCACTTGACCCCAAGCACAATAAAAGTAGATCCATCAAAATCAACAGCTCCACCTGAGATCTACACGAGATCTACTGCAAAAGCAGCAGATCTAGCAACATCTTCCAATCACTAGCCCCAAAAGACGACACAAACCCTAAAGAAAAAGGGAAGAAACAAACCTTGCAAAAAGCAAGTAGCAGACAAAACCCAACAAAAGGCTTTAGTCACCCTACATGCAGAAACGATTAATCAGTGTGTTACATATGTTGGCCGTGACCTTTGATGTTTGTCAGGCAAAAATACATCATGTCCAATCACCATTAGTCATGCATCTTTTATTATTTTGTCACTAAATATGTGTTTCGAATCCCACAGAGATTATTTCAAAGCATCTTGTCCAATTTTAGTGCTCTGTCTTTTTCATATCATCTTCTGTTCATCTTGACAGCCTTATCAGTGCTCTTTCCGTCCATTGTAAGGCACGCTTCTGCACTAAGAATCTTTCTGCCAAAAAGAAAAGAGCGAGCAGAGAAAGTACAGGGTTTCCTTTATTAAAGAAATCGTACGGATTGAGACGATCTATTTCCTATTCCGGGAGTCGAGAACTGTTTGGATCATGCTCTTTTAGGTCGCTATCTTACTTTTTGAAATTTTGGTTTTTTAGCCATATTAAAAGGCCATGCAAATAAGAAAGAACCAGCACAAGATGAGTTCACAGTTAAGTATTTGGCTCAGCTGCATAATTGTACATAGTCTAGCTAATAGTTCACAGTTAAATTGCTCTGTAACTTGTCAAAAAATCTATACTCATACACTGTTCATAGAACTCACGAAAAACTTAATCATAGTGTGTTAGCCACACTAGTAGTGAATCTGTTAAGTACTTGTATGATAAAAATAAGTCATATCTTGTATACTGATGTGGTGTTCATGTAGATCAAAAAATAATAAAAAATAATTATCTTTTAAGATAATTAAAAGAATGGAAAGAATTTTTTTTTTTTGTTAAACTTTTTAGTTATGTTGAAAAATAGTAAATAATTTTGTTAATTTGAATACGAAATAGGGCCCACTAACATCATAGTTAATGGCAAGAGTGGAACTAGGCAAGGACGGAGGCACATTGAGACCAATGTGGTCCTAGACCCCCAATAATAACGTCTGGACATCTGAAAAAGAGAATAACTATACATATATGATTGTCTATTGGTTTAATTACTTTGAATTAATTGCCCAATTTGTTTCTATTTATAAGTTTGAGAAGATGTTCATACTTGTTTCAATTTAAATTTAATTCATATATGTTTTTCAATTACTGAAAGATTTGTCAAAAGAAAATCAAAGCTTGAGTTAGTGGGTGAATTATAGTTTGGTAGCATATATTGAGAGATAGTACAGATGACGAGGCTATTATACAATGATTTCAAAATATGAAAACTTGTCAAGGACAATTATGATTGTAATGAATATGCAATATGATTATATATATATAACGTTTTGGTATGTATTGTGAGTTCAAATTTTTAATTGTTTATATTTTGTAAGATGACTTCACAAACAAGAAATTCTGGCTCCGCCATTGGACTAGGACATGTCTATAGCATGAGCTAAATTTTATTGATATAGAAAGAGGAAAAGAAAATGGAAAATCCGAATCAAGAACCATAATGTAACAACTTAAAAATGGGTGCACTAGGGGAATAAAAAAACAAGAGAGAACATAACAAAAAAATAAGTTGGGTAGACTAACATTGAGTTGCATTGGACTAATTGTTGTAATTAGAGCTGAGTTGGAATTTTTAATGCTAGTTGTTTTTGAGGTCCAAAAAGTCACAAGAAACCCAAAGACATTTAAAGCCTAATAGAAATATTGTGCATGTCATGTCAAGCCAATAATACAATTTTCAAATGTCAATCACCTACCAAGCTCAGAAGAACTCAAGTCATGTGGTTTACAGGACTTGCACAAGGGATTGTGGTGTTGAAGGTTACAGAGGTTCATAAGGCCTACAGAAGCTCTTGGATAATGGAGACTTTTGGCTAACTACTTGGGAGCACCAAAGTCCAAGCCCATTACTTGAAGTTCTCCAATGTGGGTGAGCAAATGAGATATTCTTCAAGCACTTCCTTTTACCCATAGGAAATAATCATTTTCCAATGCCTAACTTTACTTGTTGGAAATAAGAATGTCCCAATGCTCCTTATTACTCGCTAGAAACAAGCCAATTCCAACACCACCTTTTACCCATAGGAAATAGCCATTTTCCAACGGCTAGCTTTACCTGCTGGAAATAAGAATGTCTCAATGCCTCCTTTTACCTGTTGAAAATAAATTAGCTTCAATACTTTCTTTTACCTATTGGAAACGAAAGAGAGCCTTCACCTTCTATAAATTGGAAGGCATTGCCTAGGCAAAACCAATTCCTCTTGGTTGTTGCAAGCCTCTAAGCAACCATGAGAACTCACCATTTCTTCAGCTGTTGCAAGCACTCCAGTATCCATCACAGTCATTCCTGAGCCATCAACCTCCATCTCTTGGTTGCTCAAGCACCCCGTCAACCATCAGACCACCTTATTTCCTCCCTTTGGCTGCTGCAAGAATTCCAGCAGCCATCCTAGCCATTCCTCTACTATCACAACCATTTCTTCTACTTTGTTATCCTTGAAATCCTCCATCTTCCATTTAAAGCCTAACCAAGCATAACTCTAAGATTTTCCTTCCTCCTCATACCTTTCCAAGATATAAACACCATAGCCTTCAAGCCTCAAGTTTTTCTTTCTATCATCCTTCTCTTGAAACTCTTAAATCACCATAGCCATAGCCACAAACAACAAGTTCTCAACACCAAAACTCAAGCCTATCCACACCAAGCCAAGCACATGCATTCTCATTTGCTAAACTTGTGGGTCTTTAGCTCCCATACTCCAAGCTCTCATGCCAAGCTCATATAATCTTAGATCAACATCAGCAAGTCATCTTCAACCATCCAGAGCAAGAGCAAGCAATCGTCAAGCTACTGGAAATCTACTCAAGCCACCCATCCTTTATCAATATATATATATATATATATATATATATATATCTCTCTCTCTCTCTCTCTCTCTCTCTCTCTCTCTCTCTCTCTGCATTATGGTGACAAACAGTTTTCTACTTCCCCTGTTTGAAATAAGCCAAGTAGTGCTAACTCAACAAGCCATCTACTTCTAAGTTTCGACTAGTAATCAGCACACCTAGCCTTTTGTCAAAAAACAATTTTGCAATTCACTACCAAACATTATGCCTTTTCAAGACCTTAACCTCTTGGGGGCCTTACTTATGTTAAAACATGTTGCCATTCAAGCTCATGCAACCTCGTGCTATAAGTGATCAAACAGGACCTCTGAAACATGCCAAGAAGGAAATTACAACATGCCAAGCAAATCAATCAAGCCAAATTTACATGAAAAGAAAAGCAAAAACCGACTTAAGCACAAGTCAAGCATTTAGCACATAAATTTCAGAAAACTTCAAATTTTATCATGTCATACCAGGCTATACCTTGATTCCAAGGAATTGTATGACTCAACTTCATCCCATTCTCATCCCAAACCAAGGTAAATCTTGATTAGATTATCTACATCCTGAGAGCAAGTCTAAGCTATATCATTCCAAGCCAAGTTACATTCTTCCAGCATCTACTCTACAAGCAAAGAATTTCCAGAACCTACTCTACAAGCAAATAATTTCCAGCACATGCCCGATTTCAAACATCCTGACAGTGTCTGTGCTTCATAACCTCCAGAACTCAATCCATCCTTACAACCATTAAACAAACTCATTGTATCTCTAAAAGAACACTCAAAGTAACCTCAACAACTAGCTTGTTCTTCTCATGCTTTGGAGCCTCTCAATCAATTCTGAAAAAGATACAGATGCTGGAGAGGTACTCGTGAAAAAAAGAGGTGCCAGAAGCATATTTTCCTACATTCATCCATTCTCCACCTGCAACATCCAACGACTATCGCCTCCTCATGCAATTCCTCATATCTTCTTATCTTTGAAATCTATCATTTCCCCTGTAAATCATAACCTACTCATCGTCATCATTCTTCTCAGACAAACTTGAGATCCTCATTTTATGAAGATAATTGCCTGAGCACCTGGACTTGCATCATTGCTCTCATTTTCTTCAACAACAAAAAAAATCCTGCAAAGTAGAAAGATGATGCATAAGCAGCAAGCAAACTCATCAACCAAGCATTTGACGAATTCACATGGCATAAAACTAATCCACAAGCCAAGAAATTTCATTTCATTCAAGCATTCTAAGCAATTTAGGCATTCCAAGCAATTTAGGCATTTCAAGAAAATTGAAGAACTCATGCTCTTGTGGCAGTACCATACAACATCACGCTCTCACAACAATATTGCTCAAGATCATGCTCTTGCAATGCCTAGATTAGCACTCAATCCCAAGAGAAAGGAAATGCTAAATTCTCAAACAAAAACAACATGCCAAGCAAAACTTATACACAAGCTTTCCAACCATTCTAGCTGGAACATCCCACCTTTGGAAATCATTAGAAATCAAGCTTACAACCAACAAATCCCAAACTTTCCAGATTAGAACTAAACATATCAAGCTTCATTTTTCCAAAATTTTGTTTCATTTAGAGCTAGGGAAGCATGTCAAATAGATTCCCAAAACATGCCATGCAGCATAAACTGCACAATTCCAGTAGCTTAACCCTTTGAAATTGAACAAAAAATTCATTTTTCCTTCAAATGGTACAAGACCAGTTCCAACACAACCGTTGAGAAGTCTGTTTTCATGTATCAAAATCTCCAACTTAGATTCCAGGAGAAACATTTCGAAAGTTTTGAGGAATGTAATGAAATTCAAGCTGCATCGACATCAATTCATGAACACACTTCAAAAAAATGAAGGCAGAGAACACTACAATGGTTGGATGATCCTCAATTTTGGATATGTTATAAACAACATAATTTCGAGAAAATTTTGTGAAGCAAGCGCAATCATCTAAGCATTCAAAATAAATAAACAATGTAGAAGCAGAATCTGCAGAAACTCACCAGCCATGGATGAACACAGAAGCTGCATACCAACTTTAAGGCATCAGAAAAATTCAAAACATTCTACAAATTGTACAAGCTATAGTACTCGAGCAGATGAACAACTTTCATCAAGGAACGCTACTACAAATATTCAAAAAGACAACACTAAATACACAACGGTTAGCTCCAAAACCGTTGTAGTTGTTTCTTCCACAATGGTTATTATATAGCCGTTGTTAAAAGGGGTTTTTAAGCATTGTGGTTTAGGGTATGTGATTTTTTAATTTTATTTCACAACTTTCCACAATGGTTTTCGTTTCAACCGTTGTAATTGAAGCTTTAAAAAAAAAAACACGGAGTGAACAGTGACACAATATTTTTTCTTAAGCCCCGATAGTTCTCATTCTCTCTTATCTCTTTTCTACCTCTTGTCTCTCGCGTCTACCTCTCTTGCCCCAATTTTTTCTGTCTCTCGTCGCCTTGCCTTCGCCACAGCCATAGACAGAGAGACTTTGTCTCTCGCGTCTCCCTCTCTCCACGCTCTCTCACTCTCTCTCTCCTCCCTCTCCCCTCTCTTTCTCTTCCCTCCCTCCTTCTAGTTCAGAGGGATTGGGTTTTAATTTTAGGGTTACTGATTTGGGTTTTAATTTTAGATCTCTCAGCTACTTGCACATAAGAAATGAAATTTGGGTTTTCTTTGTTGTGTGTGTGAGTTTGTTAGATTGAGGTCAGGTTCATCTAGGGTTTGGTTTGTTTGTTTATGAAGGTGATGGCGTCGAAACGGATCCTAAAGCAGCTGAAGGATCTCTAGAAAGATCCTCCTGCTTCATGCAGTGCTGGTATTTTCCATTTCCAAACTCGATTCGTTTCCTCTTCTTTTTCATTTTGATTCTGCTAAAGTTTTAATTTTGTGATTTTGGGTAAGAATTGGTGTAGGAGTTTGTTGATTGCCTCCTCTTTGGAGATTTTGGCTAATGTGTACAATCTGATTTGAGCTTCCATCTATGCTTATTTTTAGAAATTTGCTATTTTTTATTAACCCAGACCAGGAAATTTGTGTAAAGCTGCAGTCTTGCACCGATTTGGTGGTCATATCAATTTTATATTATTGTTCTCATTCCAAATTATGTGTTTGTCTCATAATCGAATGGAATTGCATTATTTTTAAGTTGGTCAACTGAATTTCATCGTTAAGAACCATCAGAGAATATGAAGAAAATAGTGAATGATATGGGATACTGAAGGTGCTATTGTGTGGCAGTTGTTAACCCTTACCCATTTCCCTGCCCTAATTAAATGGCAATAGACCTCCTACCTAGCATCTTGGGTATAAATGGGTAATTGCCCTTTTAACTCCTTGTTAAATGGTCTGGGTTGTGGGGACCTGTAATGATGCGGACATCTATGACAAACCTTTTAAGGTTTACCAAAGAAGGAAGAAACGATCAGCCAATCCAACATTATCATTATGGTTGGGGTGAAATCTTAGTTTCCAGATTTCAATAGGCAAGCTATTTTTATCCAGATTCCATATTTCACTAGGATTTCTAGATTTTCCAGATTTTACTAAGTTTTAGTTTCCATTTTTTTTTGTAGGATTTGATTTAAGTTTCCTAGTTTATTTGGATTGGTTCCTTTGTGGATTAGGATTTCTTTTTAGTAAGGGATTTTTTATCCAATTATCTCTAGGTTTTAGTTTGCTATAAATACCCCCTATGTAGTTCTTTAAAATTCAGTTGTTGAGATATAAAGAAAAGCTTATTTTCCAGATATTGGAGACTACTTGGTGTGAAGCCAAACCCCTGGAGTGATTCCGGACCTATCCCTTTTGTTCTATTTTCTGTTTTCCATTGTTTTCGCTTTCGCTAAACTACCTAAATACTCAATTCACCCATATCCTACATCAAATTTGGCATAAGAGCCTAGTTTTCTTTTTCTTGGGTTCAGAACTTTCGAGTATTTCTTGTTCTTCACACTCTGTGTCAATTGATGGCTCTGACTAAGCCTGGAAAGACAGACGAGCCAGCGACGAACTTTGAACGTCTTGTTCAGATGATGGAAAACCTATCAAAGCAAGTAGCAGATTCGGACGCTAGAGTGGAACATCACCTTGCAGACTTAGAAACAGCTAACCAACATGATGAAGCAAGTGTTAATGGAGAAGAGAGGAATCATGAGCGACACCGTCATGATAGAAGGAATGATCGGGACGCAGAGAGACACAATTTTCATCGTGGCTATGAGCAAGACCCTGATGAAAGGGTGATGAGATCAGTGAAAGTTGACGCTCCAAATTTTGATGGTGAGCTAAATCCTAAAGCACTCCTCAACTGGCATGACATGTCTGAAGCTCGAAGGGTGATATTAGCTAAGATAAAATTGGTGGGTCAAGCTGGATTGTTTTGGACCAATGTTGAAACGCAGGTAGAGAGAGCTGGGGAAGAACCAATCATCCATTGGGGTGAGATGAAAGAAAGGTTGAAGCAGAAATATCTACCATTATCCTATCAACAGAGTTTGTTGGACGAATGGCAAACTCTTCGTCAAGACAACATGCCAGTTGCTAAATATATTGCAAAATTTGAGGAATTCATGTTGCGATGTGACATAAGGGAAGATCGAAGGATGGCTCTTTCTCGGTTCAGATCAGGACTTGGACTTCGTCTAGAACTTCAAAGGGAATTAATTCCTCATACTGTTAATACCTTAGAAAGGATTTTTCAGATAGTACAAGAATTAGAGAAGTATTTAAAATCCTCCAACGTAGTCAAGCGGATTGATCCTTATAAATCTGATTTTCGTGCTGGTACATCTGGGACAAAGCCTAATTCAACGTCTAAGGGTTTTACTACAACAAATTCAGCTAAAGTTTACAAAGGAAAAGGAGCACTAGTGGATACACGTAATGGTGGAACACAAAGATGTTATAAATGCCAAGGTTTTGGACACTTTGCTGTCCAATGCCCAACGAAGGAGACAACAAGAAGTCTGATCACAAACATTGACGAACAAACTGACGTTCAAGGCAATTTTGAGGAAGATGTTTATGAGCCCCAGCAACCTACTGAAGATTGTGGCAACGACCTTGAAGTCCCTCATCCAACATTAGCAGTAGTAAGATGTACTTTGGCTCAACCTAGGAAGGAAACTGAGGATTGGCGTAGGACTTCCACTTTCCACACTTACATCAAGTCCGGTGATAAAGATTGGAAAGTAATCATAGATAATGGCAGTTGTATTAATGTTGTATCAAAACTAACTGTCTCTCGTTTTGGCTTATCGACCGAAAAGCGTCCTGAACTATACAGAGTAGCATGGATTGACAACACTTCTTCAATCCCTGTTACCCAGCGATGTCAAGTTCCTATTCAATTTTCATCTTACAAGTATCATATTTGGTGTGATGTGGTGCCAATGGACGTGGGTCATATTCTCTTAGGAAGGCCATGGATTTACGATCACAACGTGACCATCTTAGGCCGAGAAAACATATGTTCATTCATCCATAAAGGGAAGAAAGTCACGTTGAAGGCACTTCAACCCAAGTCTACACCAAGCAAGGAGGAGAAGAGTCACGTAAGCAAATCCAAAGCTTTGCACATCATTACCTTAAAAGAATTTATTAAAGAAGTAGAAGATGCCCCCATATATGTTCTAGCCGTAAGGGAATCGGGGGGTTTCGCTAATATGGAAGTGCCTTCTGTGGTGAGACCAATTTTAGAAGAGTATCAAGACGTGTTCCCCGACGATCTCCCGAATGAACTTCCTCCTCTCCGAGACATTCAACATGTGATTGATCTTGTTCCTGGGTCAACATTGCCCAATTTACCTCACTATCGAATGAATCCCACAGAACATGCAGAATTGAAGCAACAGGTTGATAAACTTCTTGCTAAAGGATTTATTCGAGAGAGCCTTAGTCCTTGTGCTGTACCCGCCCTACTAACACCCAAGAAAGATGGCATGTGGAGAATGTATAGATAGTCGGGCTATTAACAAGATTACAGTCAAATATCGATTTCCCATACCAAGGCTCGATGACATGCTGGATATGATGATCGGTGCCACTATCTTTTCCAAGATAGATTTGAAAAGTGGATATCACCAAATTCGTGTTCGGCCAGGAGATGAGTGGAAGACAGCCTTCAAAACAAAAGACGGCCTATATGAATGGTTAGTCATGCCTTTTGGACTAACCAATGCGCCAAGCACCTTTATGAGAGTTATGACACAAATTTTGAGGCCATTCATGGGTAAGTTCTTGGTTGTTTATTTTGATGATATCTTAATCTATAGCACCTCACAAGAGCAACACCTTAGCCATTTAGAGCAAGTCTGCACGGTTCTTCGAGCAAAGAAGCTGTTTGCTAACCTTAAGAAGTGCTCGTTCATAACTAGTGAAGTTATCTTCTTGGGGTTTGTTGTATCGTCGGAAGGCATGAAAGCTGATCCGGAAAAAGTGAAGGCTATTGTTAGTTGGCCGGAATCGACAAATATCCACGAAGTGCGTAGTTTTCATGGATTGGCCACATTCTATCGTCGTTTTATTCATGGGTTTAGTTCAATCACGGCTCCTCTCACGGATTGCATGAAGAAGGGAGAATTCCACTGGTCTAATGCTGCTGCAAAAGCGTTCAAAGAGATTAAGGCTAAAATGGTTGAGGCTCCAATAATGCACCTTCCAGATTTCTTAAAGCCTTTTGAGGTAGCTTGTGACGCGTCAGGGGTAGGAATAGGCGGAGTATTGAATCAAGAAGGGCATCCAGTGGCTTATTTCAGCGAGAAATTGAATGAAGCCAAGCAAAAATACTCTACCTATGACAAAGAGTTTTACGTAGTTGTTCAAGCTTTGAGACATTGGAGACATTATTTGTTACCATAAGAATTTGTTTTATTTTTAGATCATGAGGCTCTTCGATATTTGGGTTCACAAAAGAAATTGAATTCCCGGCATGCAAAGTGGGTTGAGTTCCTTCAAGAACACATTTGTGTTGAAACATAAAGCTGGTGTGGAGAATAAACCAGCAGATGCTCTTAGTCGTAAAGTTTCTCTTATAAGTACTATGAGTGTGGAAGTTACTGGATTTGAAAGATTGAAAGAAGACTATTCGATATGTCCAGATTTTGGGAAAGTGTATGCTGCACTTTCAGAAGACAATTCCAGAAGCAATGAATTTGTTTTACAAGATGGTTTTCTCTTCAAGGGTAATAAACTTTGCGTTCCTCGCACATCAATACGAGACTTTCTGGATTTGGAATTGCATGCTGGTGGCGTAGTTGGTCATTTTGGGAGAGATAAAACCATTGCTCTTGTGGAAGACATATTTTATTGGCCAAGTCTCAAACGTGATGTTGCTAAGATTGTGGAGCGGTGTCGTACTTGTCAACTTGCGAAACATAAGAAGCAAAATACAGGGTTGTACACTCCATTACCAGTACCCCATGTCCGATGGCAAGATATTAGTATGGATTTTGTACTTGGACTACCTACGACACTGAGGAAGCACGATTCTATCTTTGTGGTTGTGGACCGTTTCTCCAAAATGGCCCATTTCATCCCTTGCTCCAAGACATTCGATGCTTCTAAAGTGGCTAAACTTTTCATGGATGACGTGGTTCGTTTGCATGGTGTGCCTAAGACTATAGTGTCGGATCGTGATGTTCGATTCATGAGTTATTTTTGGAAGACTTTATGGCGCATGATGAGTACTAAACTCCAATTTTCTTCCGCTTATCATCCACAGACAGATGGTCAAACCGAGGTGGTTAACCGAAGTTTGGGCAATTTGTTGCGATGTTTGGTGATAGCATTTTGAGAAATGCTATGTTTGAAAAAAGAAAGGAAAGCTCCGAGGCTAAGGAGGAGCCAATGGAGGAAGATGAGCCAAGGGTGGAGTCCATGGCCGATATCATTGTAATCTCAAGTGACGATGAAGAGGAGCCTATGGAAGAGCCCATGGAGGTGATCTTAATCGAGTCAAGTGATGACGAGTCTATGGAGGAGAGCAATGGTGAAGTGGTTCAAGCGGAACCATGTGATGTTCAGAGGAACGAAGATCGCCAAGGAGTTGAGCCGACGAGGGCGTCGGGCTCTTATGGTGGGGGTGGTTTGTAAGACCCTTACAAGTTGGCATAGGCCATGGCATGGTTTTGATGTTTTGCACCATGCCAAGGCAAGCCAAAGGTGCATGGGAGGTGCACTCTTGAAGCAAGACGACGTCGAAGGACAAGTGTTTTGGGTTGAGAGTTGGCAGCCAAGACATGGCAGCATGACAGACTTGGTGACATTGGCATTGGCGCTGTCGAGAGCTTGGCATTGGTGCTGTCGACAGGCAGTGCGCGTAGCATGTAGGCAGGCTGTGCAACAGACGCCGACAGAAGGTGCGCGCGGGCTGCAGGCAGGATGCGCAAAGGGTGTCGACAGAATGTGGCGCGAGTATGGAATGGAAGGCAGTTACGCTGGTGCGCATCGTGCGAGCAGCGTGCGCGCAGAATGCGCAACGCATGCATGCAATTTGTGCTGGACATGGCAGTTTGGCTAAAATCATGCTGTAGTGGGTCTAGGACGTGGGCAAAACGGTTTTGAGCAGTCCTTGAGTGGTTGGACGTGGCTAGGAGTTGCTGCATGCTTGAAATTCGGAACATCGTGCGAGCAGCGTGCGCGCAGAATGCGCAACGCATGCAGGCAATTTGTGCTGGACATGGCAGTTTGGCTAAAATCATGCTGTAGTGGGTCTAGGACGTGGGCAAAACGGTTTTGAGCAGTCCTTGAGTGGTTGGACGTGGCTAGGAGTTGCTGCATGCTTGAAATTCGGATTGTGGGCTGATCTTGGAGCATTAGTGGGCGGTTACTTGGTAGTGGCAGCATGTTCCAAGGTGTGGGGAGATTTTTAAGGAGGAAAATCTGCCCATGAAGATAGTGGGCTGCAAGGTGGCGGCTGATGGGTGCTAGACAGGTTTTTAGGAGAGAAAAACGTGTCTAGGTGGCTAATCTAAAGGTTGGCAAAGTTTCCTAAGTAGATGGGGGGGTCATCTACATAGTGTAGGCTTATAAATACCTTGTGAAGGTGTGTGGTTGAGAACCAAGTGATGTGGTAATCCAACCAAGAGTGAGAACTTATAATCCTTTGCTATTCGTGAATAGAAGGTTGGGAACTTTCCCGTATATGTGTGTGTGAGAGTTTTCCTACGTGAGACAAGTCTTACTTGTGAGAGTGTTGGTGTCACTTGTTCCGCTGCGTGTACTCTGAAGCCTCGCAGGTTTAGAGGTGAAGAGAAGGCTGACTTAGGAGGAGTCTAAGTGCCGAACAAGGGCCGAAAAATTAAAGGCGTTTTTCACCCCTGTTACAGTTGGTATCAGAGCGTGCTTTAGTCGCGTTTCTGGTGGTGTTCGAGTGGAGTTCAGATATCGTTCGAGTGGAGTTCGAGTTGCGGATTGTCCCCTGGGATCCGTGTGTGGCAATTTTCGAGCAAGGATTAGTCTTGGAGTTGCGAAGGGATGGCTGGTGGTAGTGATTCCTTGAAGGAGAGAGTAACAAGGATTGAAAATTTCCTTGGTACCGTGTCTGGAGATGAGACCGAGAGTGTGGTCAACCAGATGGGAGATCTCAATGCCAAGATAGCAGAGATCGAGAAAATCCTCGGAGGGTTGAAAGCTTCGATGGAGAAAGAGCTCACCGATTGTTTAGGTGACATGGATGGCTTAGCAGAGGCCATTGGTGGAAAGCTCAAGGAGGTGGAGACAGAATTGAGCGTGACGAAGCTTGCGATGAGTGGCATGACTTCGAGTCATGAGAGTTCCATGACGACCAAGATAAAGGTGCCTGAGCTAAAGGCTTATGTTGGCGAGCGAAGCTCCAAAGAGTTGGAGAATTTCTTATGGGATATGGAGCAGTATTTCAAAGCTGCTAAGATTCCGGATGCCGAGAGAGTGTCTATCACGAGCATGTACTTGGCGGGTGATGCTAAGTTATGGTGGAGGACTCGTGCACAAGAAGTGTCGAATGAGGGCATACCTGCTATTGAGGAGTGGGTTGTGCTGAAGAAGGAGTTGAGAGGCCAATTCCTTCCATGCAATGCTGCATGGTTAGCAAGGGAAGCTTTGAAGAACTTGAAGCAAGTAGGTCCAGTGAAGGACTACGTGAAGACTTTCTGTTCTTTGATGCCCGATGTGTCTAATATGTGTAAGGAGGATAAGTTGTTCAACTTCCTCACGAATCTGCAACCATAGGCACAGACGGAATTGAGGAGACAAGATGTCAGGAGCCTCAATACCGCCATTGCTGCTGCAGAGAGATTGATGGACTACCGAGCAGCAGTCACTTCCAGTGGGAAGAAAGAGCAAGGTGGGAAGAGACATTTGGACAACAAGACAGTTGACAAATTGAAGGAGACCAAGGTTGTTCAGAATGGTGCCAAAGGTGAAGATTACAAGGACAAGAAGACGTTCTCGGGTTGTTTTCTTTGCCAAGGGCCTCACCGTGTGAAGGACTGTCCCAAGAAGCAAAACTTGAATGCAGTCGTTGTGAAGAATGGAGGTGCTGAAGAGTGCAGTAACTTCCAGGTGAGTCCAATGGTTTTGTTGAATTCACTAAGAGTTGTCCCACCGGAAGATCCTTTGGGTGAGGATGCGTTGGTGCAACCGGTGTTGGAGGTGATTGAGGTGTTTGTGGATGTGTTTGCCATGGAGCCCTCAGAAATTCTGATTGATGCTTCTCTAGTGCATGAGGGTATGCTGATAGAGGCCATTGAGAATATGGTTCCGAATTGGGATTTGGATTGTGGGTTGGAAGAGATGCAGCTTGCAGCGTTAGCACATTGTCTGGATACTTGGAGAGTCTATCTGTTGGATAGGAAATTTGTGGCAAGGACTTGTGTGTTGCACAGTCACATGTACTGTTCAGGTAACATTCGAGATGAGTTTAGCATTTATTTGGATGTGCTAAATGAGTTTGATTTCGAGTTAGCCAACATGACCACAAGACATAGAGACTTCGTGGAGCAGTCAAATGAGTTGATGACAGATGGAGCCGAATATGATTCTTCTACTTCAGATCCTTCGGAAAGTGAGTCAGAAGGTGAGCCATGGGAGAGCTCGGCTATTGATAGCATTTTGAGAAATGCTATGTTTGAAAAAAGAAAGGAAAGCTCCGAGGCTAAGGAGGAGCCAATGGAGGAAGATGAGCCAAGGGTGGAGTCCATGGCCGATATCATTGTAATCTCAAGTGACGATGAAGAGGAGCCTATGGAAGAGCCCATGGAGGTGATCTTAATCGAGTCAAGTGATGACGAGTCTATGGAGGAGAGCAATGGTGAAGTGGTTCAAGCGGAACCATGTGATGTTCAGAGGAACGAAGATCGCCAAGGAGTTGAGCCGACGAGGGCGTCGGGCTCTTATGGTGGGGGGGGTTTGTAAGACCCTTACAAGTTGGCATAGGCCATGGCATGGTTTTGATGTTTTGCACCATGCCAAGGCAAGCCAAAGGTGCATGGGAGGTGCACTCGTGAAGCAAGACGACGTCGAAGGACAAGTGTTTTGGGCTGAGAGTTGGCAGCCAAGACATGGCAACATGACAGACTTGGTGACATTGGCATTGGCGCTGTCGAGAGCTTGGCATTGGTGCTGTCGACAGGCAGTGCGCGCAGCATGTAGGCAGGCTGTGCAACAGACGCCGACAGAAGGTGCGCGCGGGCTGCAGGCAGGATGCGCAAAGGGTGTCGACAGAATGTGGCGCGAGTATGGAATGGAAGGCAGTTACGCTGGTGCGCATCGTGCGAGCAGCGTGCGCGCAGAATGCGCAACGCATGCAGGCAGTTTGTGCTGGACGTGGCAGTTTGGCTGAAATCATGCTGTAGTGGGTCTAGGACGTGGGCAAAACGGTTTTGAGCAGTCCTTGAGTGGTTGGACGTGGCTAGGAGTTGCTGCATGCTTGAAATTCGGATTGTGGGCTGATCTTGGAGCATTAGTGGGCGGTTACTTGGTAGTGGCAGCATGTTCCAAGGTGTGGGGAGATTTTTAAGGAGGAAAATCTGCCC
The DNA here is from genome assembly GCF_002207925.1 of Prunus avium. The sequence continues at coordinate 41,287 of NW_018921864.1, forward strand.
ATGAAGATAGTGGGCTGCAAGGTGGCAGCTGATGAGTGCTAGACAGGTTTTTAGGAGAGAAAAACGTGTCTAGGTGGCTAATCTAAAGGTTGGCAAAGTTTCCTAAGTAGATGGGGGTGTCATCTACATAGTGTAGGCTTATAAATACCCTGTGAAGGTGTGTGGTTGAGAACCAAGTGATGTGATAATCCAACCAAGAGTGAGAACTTGTAATCCTTTGCTATTCGTGAATCGAAGGTTGGGAACTTTCCCGTATATGTGTGTGTGAGAGTTTTCCTACGTGAGACAAGTCTTACTTGTGAGAGTGTTGGTGTCACTTGTTCCGCTGCGTGTACTCTGAAGCCTCGCAGGTTTAGAGGTGAAGAGAAGGCTGACTTAGGAGGAGTCTAAGTGCCGAACAAGGGCCGAAAAATTAAAGGCGTTTTTCACCCCTGTTACACTTTGTATAGTTGCTGGCCGCATATAATTCTGGTTTTGAATGTATATAGGTTGTGCTGCACTCATTCGTCCCTCGTAAAATGACGTTACTTTTTTTTATATATACAAAGGTCTGGGGCGTACTTTTTGAGCTTTTTAATGAGATATGTCCAATTATGTTGTCCTCATGTAATAATATTCTTGTTCCATATTAACTTTTTCTTGTTTGTGGCTGTTTGTTTAGACCCCGTTTGAAAATTTGGAGCCTGTTTTGAGGGAAGATATACGAAAGTAATTTCATCTTCAAAGCTATGTAGTTTTTAAACCTTAGTTGTTTTCTTCGTATCTCTCTGATATTGTAAATTCTACAGCTATGGGATGGAGTTCCGAAGCCCAAAGCCCATAATTATGTGTAGGGAACTCCTAAACAACCAACAAGTACGGAGTGTGGATATTTTGTGATGCGTTATATGAAGGAGATTGTTGAAGATAAAAATTTGGAATTTGCATCTAAGGTACTAAATATCCATATAGCATGGTAGAATAGTACATTTAATTTGGATGGAAACTAAATCTTTGATTAAGATTGCTTTTTTATTATGAGACTTGGCTAAGTCCTATTTTTGATATCTTGTTACAGTGGAGTAAAACAAATGATTGTACATATACACAAAATCAAATTGATGAAGTATGGCATGAATGGGCAGGTTATGTGTAGCTCAAACCTCAAAGTGGACAAGGTTTTTTTGCTCAGAATAGTGGACAAGGTTATCAACCACTGTTTTGGTTTCTTTTGAACATGATTACGTGGCAATCACTTTGATTGTCATTTTGTGAATGGTAGAATTTTCACATAGAATGTACAAAATTTTAGATTCTGTGGTTGGTTGCTTTGGGATGTATGTACTAGATTCCAAGCTTTAAATTGCCTATAGATCTCAAATTGTTGTAATTGAACCAATTTTGGAATTGTATATATGGTTCAAATATTTTTCATATTGAAATATGAATACATCATTGTTCTAACTATATTCAGTAGTGAAGGAATGTCATTATTACAACGGTCACCTTCTTAACAACGGTTACCCATTCAAACCGTTGTAGAAATCCACTTATTCCAATGGTTAGAACCAACATCTGTTGTATAATAAGAACATTTACAACCATTATTCTAAAAACCGTTGTGGAAAGAAATATATTACAACGGTTATTGAGAAAAACCGTTGTCGAAAGTGACTTACTACAACAGTTATCATAAAAACCGTTGTCGAAATGACCATTTTACAACGGTTGTGGAGAGTAACCGTTGTAGTAAGAACTATACTACAACAGTTATTGAGCAAAACCGTTGTTGAAATGACCATTCTACAACGGTTTTTAAGAAAAACCGTTGTTGAAAGTGACATATTACAACGGTTTTTTATCCTTGTCATAAATAGGTAGAAAAGACGACACTCCTAAGCACAACGGTTTTAGAAGACTTTCAACAACGGCTAAAAACCGTTGTCTATTAACTTTATTGTAGTAGTGGAAGTTTTCTGATCTGAGCTTCCGAAATATGACTTACGTACTAATGCACAACACCCACGAGTTTGAATCTCGAGGAGAGAAGAAAGAGTTGAAGGAAAAGAAGAAAAATGAGGGCACGGGTGTTGAGATGAAAAAGAATAAAAATGTGGGATCACCCTCTGCCAAAAAAAGAAAAAAGAAAAAAAGGGACAACATGCCGAGTGATATTGCCAAGCTGACATGCCATCACCTCTTATTGAAGAATGAAGGGGTTACTGGCTTTGCCAAGGCAGACCAACAACAACAAAAAATGTACGTAGAAATGCCAAACCCAAAACACTCAAGCACATCCACCATGCTAAATAGCCAAAAAGCTATATTAAACCATGTCACCTTAGCCAATATCAAGCTTACATGCCAATACCAAGCATCCAAGCATACAAGCCAAACCTAAGCGTACAAGCCAATACCAAGCATACAGGCCAATGTCAATCTTACACGCCAATGCCAAGCATCTAAGCCAATACCAAGCATACAAGCTAAAATCCAACTTGAAGAAGAATTCTTACACGAAGAACTTGCCATGACTTCCCCGTTACTCTCATCCGTAACCGTCAAGAGTTCATCACATGTGTCCTCATCACACACGTGGGGTGAACTTCCAGCTTTCTTCATCTTGTTCAGCTTCTCCTTCCATACCGGACAATCTCGCTTCCAATGATCCATAGATCCACACTCGAAGCACCCTTCATTGTCCTTGGATTTAGCATTCTTCTCGTTGCTTCTCTTGCCTTTACGCTTGCTTGAACGACTCCTTGCGATCAAACCAGCATCTTGAGAGTTCTCCTCCGATCGTTGAGACATCCTGTGATGCGTCATCACATCTTGCACCACCTCCTCAAAATTCAAAGTACTCTTCCAGAACATAAGTGTAGTTCGGAAATGCTTATAAGACGGAGGCAAGGATGTAAGAAACATGAGTGCCTTATCCTCCGTATTATACAACACGTCCATTCTCTGCAAGTCAGCAACACATCTATTGAAGCTGCTCAAATGCTCCATTAGATTGCCTTCCTCCGCCATCCGAAGATTTAGGAGTTCTTCTTGAGGAAGAGCTTGTTGGACAGCGACTTCCCTGCAAACATCTCTTCGAGCTTCTCCCATGTTTGCTTCGCTGTGTCCTTCATCACGTGGATGAGCACCTCATCGGAGATGAAGTTCTCAATGGCTCCTCTAGCCAACTCGTCTAGCACACCCCACTCCGCGTCTGTCATGGTTGCCGGCTTCTTCTCTTTGCCTCCCAAGACAACACTGAGATTTTGTTGTGTAAGGGCTGACTTCATCCTCCTTTGCCAAAGCGTGAAGTTCTCCTTCCCTGTGAAAGGCTTTAACTCCACCTTCATGTTGACAGATTGTGGCAGCCTCTGCAGCATAGAGCTACTTTCACCTTCAGCTTCCTTGTCACCTGCCATCTTCAACACTCTAGCAACTTGCTGCTCCAACACAGCTCTGATACCACTTGTTGTGAAAAATGGACAAACACTTTCACTCACTCCCCTAATGATCTTGTTGTTGATGGACTTTGTGACACACACAAAGATGGATGAATCACACACACACACTTGAGACAACAACCAAGCACAAAGTGACACAAGAATTTATAGAGGTTCAGCAATTACCTACATCCTCTTGGTGATCCCCTTGAGAAATTCACTTCATGAAAGAATAAGTTACAACTTTGGTATTACACAGAAAAACCCCCTTAGAACTCTATTCTCTCCTCAAGCTCTCTTTTCTCTCACACCCCTTGCTCAACACTTTGATGCACTTGTGAACACTCTCACAACCCTTGGTGTTTCCCTCCTTTTGTGTCTAGACTCTCATGACTGCAACACTTCCTCCCTTGATGATTAAAACACCCTTGATGGTATTACAATTACCCTCACCCTTTGTGAACTTAATCACCCCTTGGAGAATAAAGACCATCCCTTGATGAACTTAACCACACCTTGGTGAGATAACCTCCATTGGAACACAATAGCTCCCAGCTACTTGACCACCTGAGATTAACCACATCCCTTGAGGAATAAAGAGCACTCCCTTGGTGAACTAAGTCACCCCTTGGTGAACTAAGCCACTAAGTAATCAAATCCCACTTCAGCCACCTTCCACTAAACCAGAAAATGGAGAGTGAATCCTTCAAAGCAAGACAACCAATTGGCAATGAGTGCTCTCCCAACTATCCAGCAGGTAGTCCACCTTTTTTTACCTCAGAAGTGACCCACTAAGCCTCTGAAATCTTGTGGAAAGCGATAGCCCTCGAAAACACAGTTGAAAACACGTAAGAAAACGTCACAGCACGATTTGGGCGACCGGTCGCCAGGAACTTGCGACCGGTCGCTTTTGGGCAGAGTCGAAAACACTTTGAATCTGTGCTAGGGGGACCGGTCGCAAAGAGCTGGCGACCGGTCGCTCGTCATTTTCGATTCAGACTTTGAATATGCTTCAAAACGACCGGTCGCCCAAACCTTGCGACTGGTGGCTGCCTCTTTCACTTGCAACCTTAATGTGAGCCAAATTTCCAACATAGCTCCCATGCCACAAGCCTCTCATGCCAAGCCTAGTAGTATCTTGATTCACCAAAGCAAACTCTCATGCCAAGCATGTGCAACATCAATGCACCATCTCCAACTCTTCGTCTAGTTGTCAGAAACATCAGCTCAAAACATGCAGCCGTTGGAAGAAGAACAAAGTACTCCCCTGGGACTTGCTTCTCCCTCGGGATATAATGGTGCAAAGTAATCCTTAGACTTGAGGCATCATAGATGTTTTGTGGCTATGTTGTTAATATTTGAGGGCACTATAAGGTCATGCTGAATTAGGCGTAGCTTAAAGGTCCTCATCAGGATTATCAATAGAGTCATGGAGGCAAATGAATGTACAACAAGGAATCTCTTCTCTTAGTAAAGGAGAGATAATACTCCAACATATGATTGGTCAAATCTCTGCTCATAGTAGTGGATAAGACTTGAAAGAAGAAGTCTTCAAGTCTTACTAGGATAATAATATAAAAGGAATTATTCACATTAGGATATTGACAATCGGATTCCATGATCTAATAATGTGAATAAGGAGTATTGACATAAGAGAAGGATTCAATTGCACGGTTATTCCAATTTGAATAGGTTCTTTCACAACGTCTCATTTAGCTCGGATAACCATAACTTGCTGCTAGGCGACAACCATGGTTTGTGAATGTTCTAAAAGGTTTCAATTAACCTTCATTAATAGGAAGAATTAAATTGTGGAATTAAATTCGTATATCACCTTTTAGGAGTTGAGTTAACCCACTACCTTGCTAAAGGCAACCTACGGATTTGCACACCCAAAGAATGTGATTAAAGGTACAAATGAGAAGAAATGAAATGAGGAGACACAAGTCAATGGTTGATAATCATATGTCGAAGTCAACGGTCAAAAGTCAACATGTTGACCAGAGCAATTGACCGAAGTCAAATAGTTCGACCGGGTCAATTACGTAAGACTATAATTATAATTTAATAGTTAAATTATAATTAAAAGATTAATTATGGAATTAAAATTGACATATAGGAATATTGGATTGGGCTTTTAAATATGATTTAAAAGGAAATAGACAAAATAGCCCAAAAGGCTATCGGGCCCAAGGGATAAAGTGGCATAAGATGACATGACCAATGGAGCAAATGGAGCCCCAAATACCCAACCAAAATTTGTGTTATCCTATATAAGCTAAGTGTTGGAGAAAACCTAGCTAGGGTTTTTGGTTTTCTACTTTGATTAATGAGTGATCATCTTTGTATCTCATCTTCCATAAACCAAAAATTGGTCCAATCAAGAAGTAGGCTAGCATCCATACTTCTTGATTGCCTTCTCTTCATCTCTAGGAGCATTTGGTGTGGTGAGGTAGAGGACTCCAATCTTGGAGCCTTAAGGTGAATGAGTCAAAATCAAGAAAAAGAAAAGGCATTTCCAACAAAGGTGTTCATTCTTGAGAAATCAAGAAAATGTCATCAAGGGTAAAGATCTATTCCCTTTTTCCCTTTTCTATTTGTGTTCAAAGAGACTAGGCTAAGATATTTGGTTTAAAATGAAAAAGGTTTAGCTCAACTAGTATAGACAAAATGAATCCCCCATTTAGAATGTTTTTGTTGCATAGGTTGTGGCTAAAGTTCATTTCCTAAGTATTAGATGCATGTTTCCTTTACTTCAAGCCTCAAGTTTTTCCTTCCATCATCCTTCTCTTGAAACTCGTAAATCACCATAGCCATAGCCACAAACAACAAGTTCTCAACACCAAAACTCAAGCCTATCCACACCAAGCCAAGCACATGCATTCTCATTTGCTAAACTTGTGGGTCTTTAGCTCCCACACTCCAAGCTCTCATGCCAAGCTCATATAATCTCAGATCAACATTAGTAAGTCATCTTCAACCATCCAGAGCACGATCAAGCAATCGTCAAGCTGCTGAAAATCTACTCAAGCCACCCATCCTCTCTCTCTCTCTCTCTCTCTCTCTCTCTCAAAAAGCTCCATCCCAAATATGAAACACTCATCCTCTCAAACTAAGTTGAAACCATAGTCATTAACCTTTCAGTAAGAAAACAAAGACATCGCAAGCTCTTCATCTAGCTGCCGAAAACACCAAAAATCTCAAGCCTTAATCCTTTCTTTATGCTCACTTTCTCTTAGCTCCCACGCCACAAGCCTCTCATGCCAAGCCTAGTAGTATCTTGATTCACCAAAGCAAACTCTCATGCCAAGCCTGTGCAAACTCTCATGCACCATCTCCAACTCTTTGTCTAGGTGCCGAAAATATCAGCACAAAACACACAGCCGCTGGAAGAAGAACAAAGTACTCCCCTGAGACTTGCTTCTCCCTCGGGATACTTTGGGCCTATTTCTCACTAACTCATAAAAAGGGACAACGAAGGCTTGATTCACCACTCTATGGCGGTCCAAAAATCAACAAACCCGAACAAGCCTTCTAACGGAAAAAGATCCCAACAGTTGTAATGGGCTAAGAATGAGAAAACCCTATAGTTATACATGGCAGGTGCACTGGGCTAAAGCCTTGGGCAGCCTAAGCACAGTTATGTACTTGATTAACGGCACAGTTCCATGAATTCGCACAAATTTAAGAGCAATATGAAAATGACCTAATAATTTAGTTGGATTTATAGAGTTCATTCTTAATTATTTTCTCTATATCATGTTCCTAGATAAGTAAGAAAATTCAGTGGTAATATATTTACTTTATTTTTTTTTGGACAAAAAGGAGATTTTTTTTAATTTTATTTTTTAATATAAGTGATAGTTGAAACTACAAGGGGTATGAAGTTTTCTCACACACACACTACCAAGATGTCATGGGGGTTCGAACCTGAGACCACTAATCTAGAAGTCAAGACCCTTTTCTGCATGACTGACCCCGTTGGTCCAATTTTGATAAAAACAGAAGATTTATGCCCAAAATCGGAAATCAAACTAGCTTATGGGTAAACTGCACCAAACTAGATAATTTTTTCATCAAAATTGGACCGAATGAATAGTGCTAATTTATATTCCAGTTTGGGGTGAAAACCAGACCATACCCACCCCTAGTGGCACCACTCTTGCTATTTTCAAGTTTCGCTCTTTATCTTTTTAGCATAGACCTAGACAATGTAATACGAATAGAATGGTGTTACACATCGCTTGGCTCAATTTGGTCTTTTTGTTTTGAATTGTTTCATTTGGGTTGAGTAGGGGTCACCTGGCTGGCTCTCCTCTCTATCTCTCTCACTTTTTTTTTTCTTGAACAAAGCTTTAAAAACACGAGGAAAATTAATCAAGAATCTCTCATTTCTAATGTGATAAGCTATAATTACTGTTCTTGATACAAACGTTTTTGTTTTCCTTTACTTTTGTAAAGAAATATGACGTATTTGGAATGATGATCTAAGCAGTACACTTCACAAAAATTTTAGAGAACTTTAGTTATTGTACTTCTGATTATAAAAATTGATTAGGAAGATTTTAGTCAGATTATAAACTTTTTATCAATTTACTACAAATTTATATTTTCAACAAAGACTAACGAAGCGAATAATTTGTCTTTAAAATATATTAATTATAAATTAAATAGTGTTTGCTGGAATCAGATTTGAAGGAGGCAGTTTTATTTTCTATTTGTTCTGGATGTGCTGGTACCTTTTTCTTTGACCAATGTTATTTTTTTAATTGGAAGTTTTATGGTGATGTTTTAACGAGGCCATTATTTTGACATCTTGGATGGTACTATTTGGACTTTATTTTAGCATCCTGCGAGGTATTATCTGGCTATTTCAGTTTGTACACAACACTACATAAAGCGATTTAGTAAAATACAGGTCTAATTCAATTCGGCATACTGAACGGGATCTAACTAGGCAGCCATACATTGAATGTGTATTTTTGTTGTTATTGTGAGTTTATGACTTGTCCCTTTGACCACATCACACCTACTAGTCCGTGTCGTGTTCTATTGAACTTGATGGGAAACTAAAAATGACACATGCACGAGCACAAGAATACATGTGACGACTCCAAATAAAAAAAATTACTACAATAACGAGAGAAATCATCAATCAAGAAAGTTAGAAATTAGAAATAAAGAGAGATAATATGAAATAGAATCAATTACTCCTCTTAATCAATCTAATTCTTAATTTTTATTGTATTGAAATACGAATTTTAATGCGAATTCAAATGCGAAATTTGGGATAGGTTTTCTTTTATTCTTTTTTTTTTTTTTCGTGGAATAGAAGTAAAGGTAGGCATATGGCTTGGGGAAAAAAACAAATATTTCTAGTGGAATACAGCTAAATTCAATTCGGCATACAAAATGGGAATAACTTGGCAAATAGAACACTTGCATGTGTATTAATCAGTTTGTGGTCACTAAATTTGCTTCTCTCTCCCTCAGACCCTGTCAGACCTACCAGTCCATGCTACGTTCTTTTGAAATTTGACGAACAATTGAAAATGAATACATGCATGCCTTCTCATCTGATTAGGAAGTCAAATCTGAATAGAAATCCTAGTCTGGTTAGGAATTAAAGAATAATTTTCCACAAATCTAATCTAGTGGGAGACACTAGTAGTAAAATATTATTTTCTTTTGAAAAACAAACTAAAACAGCATTTTGGGTCATTTCATAATGAATATTTAACTACAATTATTTGGTTTATTTTGTAGGGGTCACATCGCACCAGTTCTTCTCTTATGTAGATGTTTAGACATTACTATGTTAATATCATTGTAAACAAGGAGAAAAGAAGAAAAGGATAATGGAAAATACATGACATCTGAACGATAATAACATCCAGATTTTCGCATAGGAGAAAATCTAATATATCGTACTATGCTATATATGTGACAAGGCAACATGTGTAAATTACGCTATTGAGAGTTATATTGTTTTTCATACAAGCAAAATCAAAGATTTTGAACTTCTCCAGTACAGAATATGGGTAAAAATACAAAATCCTATAATATTACAAAGTAATTTAATATAATACAATTCAATCCAATCCAGTGTATCAAACCACATTTAATAATAAACTAGACAAATCATGGACAAGGCCCACAAATTGCATGAGACATGCATGTAGACAAGGCCCACAAATTGCAAATCAGACAAATAACCATGTCATCAGCGTTTTCAATTCGTCACCACAGACGTCACTTTTCTCACCCCAATCCCTTATTTAAGTCTCCACATTCTCTCCCTCTCACTTCATTCAGCTAAGCCCACACACAAACACCCAATATTGTCTTCAGACCAAAAAAAAACCCCAATATTGTCCCAACAACTCCACGCTCAGCCGCGCACCTCCACTACCGCAACGACCGCCATGGTGCAACACCGGTTCCTCCTCGTCACATTTCCGGCCCAAGGCCATATCAACCCTTCCCTCCAGTTCGCAAAGCATCTCGTCCGCACTACTGGGGCACATGTCACGTATGTCACGAGCCTCTCTGCCCATCGCCGCATAGGGAATGGCTCAACTCCTCATGGCTTGACCTATTCGCTCTTCTCTGATGGTTACGACAATGGATTCACAGTAGGCGATGACGACGACCACTACATGTCGGAGCTTAAGCGTCGCGGTGCACAAGCCATCACCGACCTTATTGTGTCTAGTGCAAAGGAGGGCCGCCCCTACACTTGCCTAATATACACAATACTTCTCCCTTGGGCCGCGGTGGCTGCGCGTGAGCTCCACCTCCCATCCGTGCTCGTGTGGATTCAGCCAGCCACTGTTTTCGACATCTACTACTATTATTTTAGCGGTCGCAAAGACCTCATTCGGAGCAGTACTAGTACTACTCATACTAATGGCGCTTTATGTTCAATAGAATTACCAGGACTGCCACTATCCCTCGCCAGCCGTGACCTTCCCTCTTTCATGGTGGATTCAAATCCGTACGGTTTCGCACTTCCCTTGTTTGAAGAGCAATTTGAGCTGCTCGAGAGAGAAACCAAGCCCATCATTCTGGTGAACACGTTCGATGCGCTGGAGCCAGAGGCCTTGAAAGCAATTGACAAGTACAATCTGATTGGAATCGGGCCATTGGTTCCATCTGCTTTCTTGGACGGCAAGGATCCATCCGACAAGTCATTCCGCGGCGATCATTTCCAAAAATCAGAGGACTCTTCGTACATCGAGTGGCTTAACTCGAGGCCCGAAGGGTCCGTGGTTTACGTGTCCTTTGGAAGCATTTCCGTTCTGTCGAAGCCCCAGATGGAGGAAATCGCGAAAGGGTTGCTGGACAGCGGGCGCCCGTTCTTGTGGGTGATTAGAGAAAAAGAAGAAAGCAATGGACAAGATAAGGAGGCCAAGAAGGAGGAAGAGAAACTGAGCTGCAGAGAGGAGTTGGAAGAGCTTGGGAAGATAGTGCCATGGTGTAGCCAAGTGGAGGTTTTGTCAAGCCCTTCATTGGGTTGTTTCGTGACACATTGCGGGTGGAATTCAAGCTTGGAGAGCCTGGTTTCCGGGGTGCCTGTGGTGGCGTTTCCTCAGTGGACGGACCAAGGGACCAATGCCAAGTTGATTGAGGACACGTGGAAGATTGGAGTTAGGGTGACACCAAATGATGAGGGGATTGTGGTAGGTGAGGAGCTCAAGAGGTGCTTAGAATTGGTCATGGGAAGTGGGGAGATTGGTGAAGAGTTGAGAAGAAATGCTAAGAAATGGAAGGGTTTGGCAAGAGAGGCTGTGAGTGAAGGTGGCTCTTCTGATAGGAATCTAAAGGCTTTCTTGGATCAGATAGAATGAGAAAAACAAAATGAAGAAAAAAGACGAAATTATGGTATATCTAAGATTTCTTGGTTTGGTAGACTCAGAATTTTAGACTGTAATTTTAGGCTGCACCTGGCATATCAATGCACCAACTTTTTAAATAATTTAAAAAAAATGTGTTCACTGTCATTTGAAGGTAACGGGTTAAAGTGCAATAATGTAGATTTCATGCATTGCAAGTTTCAAAATGCAATTTGTTACAATTATTTCAATTATTTCACAACGCTTGCAAATTTTTTCATGATTCATGAATTAGGGGTGGCTTTATATAATTTGTAACAAAAAACAATACAATTTGGGTAACTTTATATAAATTCAATTAGCCAAATTGAAATTGTTTTTTTTTACTTGTAACCATAAATAATTTTTGAACATCTAAACTATTCTTTTTGTTTTGTTATTTCTTAAATGTGAATAAATTATTATAAGGAACTAAAATACTACTACATAGTATAACTCGTTCACATGTTATAATATCAATCAACGATAAGATATTCAACTTTTAAGACATAATATCAATATATCCACTTATATTATAATAAATATTATATGACTGTACTCTGAAGCCACACAATAATTACTTCTTAATATGACATATTATTATATAAAAATATATATGTATTCGTGCTTATTCTAAAAATAACTTTAAACAAATGTCTTATAAAAAAAAATTAATATTATTTTTTGAAGATGACTCATAGCATCTTCCAACAAAAATTTCCCTTATGATCCTTCTCTGGTTTTTGGTTCATATCCCCGTAATATAATTGGTTCACATTCCGATTAATAAAAAAATGTTAAATAAGAATATCTAATAATATAATACTTAAATAATATATATTGCACTTTTAATCAATATATAATACATAAATATGGTATTTAGATATAATATATACAATTTCAACTAAAATACTCGAAATTTATATAAGTATGTAACATAACAAAATACTAATTGGGGTAATGAAGGGGAAGAAAGTGATTGAGTTACCCTCTCATTCGCTTCTCATGTACAAAATTTTAATGAGTGACCCTCTCATTAGCTTCTCATGTACGAAATTTTAAAATTCAAGCTAATTCTAAAATAATTTGAGACAAATGTCTTAAAATTAAAACTATATATATTTTCATGAATATGACTCATAGCATATTCAAAATATGATTTTACAAACTTATTTCTATGCCTAAACAAATAAATTAATAAATTAATACATTGTCATTCTCATATTCATATTCCCACAAAAAATTTCCCTCATAATCCTCCTCTGATTTTTTGTTCATATCCTTGTTATAGAGGTTTCCCCTTCCCATCTATAAAAAAAAATTGTTAAATAAGAATATCCACTCATAAATATAGTATTTATAATATGTGTAATTTCAACTAAAATACTCTAAATTTTATATATGTATTGTAACATAATAAAGTACTAAATGAGGTTCTTATTTTAGTAAACACGAGGGTTTACAAGATTAAGGACCGGTATTACAATAGTTTACCATAACATTGTAGGAGGATCCCAAACTTATAAGTTATAAGATTTGGGTAATGCGATTTGTTAGAAATATTCCCTTAAAGCCAACTAATTATGTGATAGTTAGAGTTAAGGACATCTTTGATAAAGGACATATTATACTATCAATGGGCAAGAAAAGTTATTTTATACATTAAATCATCCTATATTATCTTTCAATATGTAGAACAACCATAGTCCAAGGAATACACAAGTTGATATGAGAGCTATGTAATGAGATTGCATACATGGAGACTTCTCACCATTCCTTAATCCTGAATATGTTCTTGGTCATAGGAATATTGATTGGGCGTCAATATTCTGTAAAGACCAGTACACATAGTATCGTCTCTATATGTAGGGAATGGCAAGGTCTCAAGTCATTAAGTGTGGAGACACATCGATATGTGTGTAGGTGCTTGTAGAAGAACAAGTACACTGAACGCGATCCAACACATGAGTTACAACATGGAAGTCTTTACTCACATGTCAAGCTGGAACTCATAAGTTACAATGGTGTAAACTAATCCTTAGACTTGAGGCATCATAGATGTTTTGTGGCTCTGTTGTTAATCTTTGAGGGCACTATACAGTCATGCTAAATTAGGCATAGCTTGAAGGTGCTCATCAGGATTCTTAATAGAGTCATGGAAGCAAATGAATGTACAATAAGGAATCTCTACTCTCAGTAAAGGAGATAGAATACTCCAAGATATAATTGGTCAAATCTCTGCTTAGAGTAGTGGATAAGACTTGAAAGAAGAAGTCTT
>NW_018921864.1:70004-85004 GCF_002207925.1 Prunus avium
GAATAGAGAAAAAGAAGAAAGCAATGGACAAGATAAGGAGGTCAAGAAGGAGGAAGAGAAACTGAGCTGCAGAGAGGAGTTGGAAGAGCTTGGGAAGATAGTGCCATGGTGTAGCCAAGTGGAGGTTTTGTCAAGCCCTTCATTGGGTTGTTTCGTGACACATTGCGGGTGGAATTCAAGCTTGGAGAGCCTGGTTTCCGGGGTGCCTGTGGTGGCGTTTCCTCAGTGGACGGACCAAGGGACCAATGCCAAGTTGATTGAGGACACGTGGAAGATTGGAGTTAGGGTGACACCAAATGATGAGGGGATTGTGGTAGGTGAGGAGCTCAAGAGGTGCTTAGAATTGGTCATGGGAAGTGGGGAGATTGGTGAAGAGTTGAGAAGAAATGCTAAGAAATGGAAGGGTTTGGCAAGAGAGGCTGTGAGTGAAGGTGGCTCTTCTGATAGGAATCTAAAGGCTTTCTTGGATCAGATAGAATGAGAAAAACAAAATGAAGAAAAAAGACAAAATTATGGTATGGCTAAGATGGAAGGATATGGTTAAGATGGAAGGATATGGTCTGAAATTAATGAATGGTTGTGAATGTTTTGTCTCTAGACTGTAATTGTTTTGTCATTGTCAATGTAAACCCAACCGGTCGACTTTAGTAAATTGTCTTGTCAGGTTGCATATACAATGAACTTTTTTCTTTTAAAAATCTGTAATTGCCAAAGTTAAGAAGGGAAGGAAGAAAACTTACACACACATTTACTATGGGGGTTTGAATACAGGACTATTTGGGAACAAATCAAAAACCTACGCCAGTCCAAACACCCCATTGGTTTGTATTGTCACCTTTACTGTATTGATTGAGCATTGTGCTTTTAAGTGTTTTAATTGGGCACTACCAAAAATCTTAGCAGCTCTGTTTGGGGTTACGGTGCTCTTAAAAGAAGCAGCTTATTTTTAAAATTCTTAATGAAAAGGGGTTTGATAAATCAAGACAAAAGTGCTTTTTTTTTCCTTTCAAAATTGTAGGTCACTGACAACAGTTTTCAAAAGCAGCTGAGATGTAGTGTTTAAAAGCTGATGTAGATGGAAGCATGCAGAGCTCTTTAATGAATGTTTCAATATGCGTGTATTGTCCTCGTTTATTTCATAAATGACGTGATTTACCCTCTTCATTTTCCAGGATCGGATCTTCATTCCCACCTCAGTCCACTGTAGCTCTCTCTATTGGAAGTTTGAATGAAATTCAAGGACATTTGTCTCACATTGGTAGAAAGAAGAAAGAGTGAGGTCTTTATAAGTGTGGAAGTCCCACACTTAGTAAATGGAAGTTGGGCCAAGTGAAAGCCAATTGGGCTTCAAAATCAATTTGGGCATTGAATATTATATAAATAATATTTAATATTTAATTTCAAAAAGATGGGGCCTTGGGATTAAAGCCAATCCAATGAGTCAAACCTGGTGGACACCTAACCTAGTTGATTGTAGTTGATTGGAGATCTTATAGTCTAGGTTCAATAGGCAAACTGGTTGGGTAAGATTCAAAAAGTTGAACACACAATTCAACTCATTCCTATGATGGTTAGTGTGTTGTCTGTTGATGTGTAGGTTATGCTTTGCATAATGACACTAATATCTTATTAAGAGGAATTTAGGTAGAAAACTCTTAATTGGTGTCACCTATATGGGAGTAAATGTGGGGTCGCATTTATGAGAACGAAAAAAGGCTAAGTTCTCTAAAGCACATTTCATCTTGTCTGAGAGGAAAACAAACAAAGTTCGCCAGATTCTAAGTCTGAGTGATAGGGCTTAGAATACAGATGTTGAATCGTGGGAGGCAATCACCTGTAGAACTTTAAGCACCAAGAATGGATGAAATTACTGTCTTTAGCACATTACATCAAATTTGCTAGCCTGTATCTCGAATCCAAGTCAGTTTCATTTCTTGTTTGTTTACTGTATTCTGTATTACAATTTGTTATAAATTCTATTTCGTTGATTCATATATATATTGTAAATATATAATTATTTTAAATATTCACTTATTGTTGTTTTTCCAACACTCTCTTCCCACTCTCCATTGATCTCTCATTTTTCTCATAGATATCTCATCTCTCCAAATTATTTTTTCGACATTTCAACAAACCCAACCCACCATCCCTACTCACAAACCCAACCCAACCCAGCACCTACACCCACCTAGATCTGTTTTCTGGCATTGAGCCAAGGAGATCTTGAGGTCAGGTGCGATTGTTTGGGAGGCGGTGGCTGGAGGTTGACAGGACAGAGGGCGAAGGGTTGGGAGGCAATCACCTGTAGAACTTTAAGCACCAAGAATGGATGAAATTACTGTCTTTAGCACATTACATCAAATTTGCTAGCCTGTATCTCGAATCCAAGTCAGTTTGATTTCTTGTTTGTTTACTGTATTCTGTATTACAATTTGTTATAAATTCTATTTCGTTGATTCATATATATATTGTTAATATATAATTATTTTAAATATTCACTTATTGTTGTTTTTCCAACACTCTCTTCCCACTCTCCATTGATCTCTCATTTTTCTCACAGATATCTCATCTCTCCAAATTATTTTTTCGACATTTCATGCAATTTCATGCAATGTTCTATCCAAATGTCACATGTTAGGCACATGACTCACTGTTCAATTAAAATTTAATTTTTTTAAATTGAAAATAATTAAACTGTTAAAACTACAAAACGGAAAAAAAGAACAAGAAAAAAAGGAAGGAGCAGAGCTTGATCGACATTGGGGCTTTTGGGGCTGAGAATCTGATGATTACGATGCGAAAACGCTCCTTTTTGTTGGTGGATGGGCTAGAGGGAGCTTGGCGGAGAGGACTTTTCCCAGGATTTGTATCTGGGAGTCTGATGGGGAAGCTGGGGATATTACTTGTGATATTATCGATAATGTGGAGGCTTCCATGTTCTACAGAAACGGCACAGGTTTCGATCGAGATGGGTTTGGCAAGTTCCGGCGAAGTCCCTGTTGTTTTTCTGGCGAGCCCAAGAAGCCTGGCCAGACCATATCAAAAGGGCATAAGAACTACGATTTGATGCTCAATCTTCAACTGGGTATTAGGTACTTTTTCTGATTTTTCGATTTTACAAGTCGTGGAGTGATTTTTGCTTATGGGTTTTCTTTTTCAATGGAGGATGGTTGATAAGTGCATTATTTCCTATATTTTTATACCTCTTTTATTTGGTTTTTGTAGGAAAAGTTAATTAAAAAGAGCATTATTACCTTACTTTCCTCATTTTCAGCTATTCTGCGCTCTTGGAAGCATTTCGACTGAAAATCGACTTTTCGAATGAATTTTAGTGCAAGGCCAATTGGATAAGAAATCTAAGACATTGAAGATCATTGTGTCAAAGTTTCATAATTTTCTACTAAGCCAAATGCTCCAGACTTGCAAGTCAAGACAGCCTAAGTTGAAATCCCGTCAGAACTGTACTGCTGTGGAAGATTGATGATTTGAAGACCTTTCCGATTTTTCCTAGTGGTGTGTAATATATGCTTGGAAAGCTTAGAGATAAAGCAACGTTTCTCATATTTTTCCAGAATTTTCTAGGAAGTGGAATGACCCCAAAACGTGCGTGCAAGTTGGCTGACGTGTTTCCAAGTCAAAGAAGGATTCTTTCCTAGTTTGTTTCCTTAATTGTTTGGGATTTTGTTTTACTTTAGGAGAGTTTTTCCAGACCTTTTAAGAATAGGGTTTAGTTGTTTTACACTATATAAGGTCACCCTAAGCTCTCTCTATGGGGGATCCACATACCATTAACCATCTTCCCATATACAACTTTCATACACCCAGAGAAACATCAGAGAGAGCCAAGAATTTGCTGCTGCACTACTTGAGGAGCTTACGAAGTGGTTGCTGTGGAGAATCCAGAGATCAAGTCCATCTGCCAAATCGGTTTTATGACAACAATTCTCTTGTTTATCTTTTCTTTTGTCATGAGCTAATTTTCCTTGCTAGGGCTACGATGTAGCCTAACAATGAATACTTAATTTTTATAGTTATATTAATTTCTGATTACTATTTCATGTTGAGTATTTGTTACTGTTCTTAATGCTTTGAATATCTGGCCAATATTTAATTGATTTGATGATCCAAGCGGAGACCGATAGGAGATGTTTGGTGTTTGCTTCTCGTAACAAATACCATGTCTTGAATGAGTGCTCGAGAGAGACTAACATGACTCATGCAGTTTTCTTGCAGGTTCTCATAGAACTTAATGAGTTCTTGATTTTCTAAATCCGTTGCTCGAGAGAGAATGGGTTGTTAATTAAGAATACTTTTGGTTGAGCCTGAGAGGGGATATCGAATGAATTAGGAGAAACCAACTGTCAACATGGATAGTAATTAGGGTTAATTGGCTATAAGAATTAAGTGAAATTGGTTATGGTGAAATTAGATGCTCTAGTGTCTCATCATCTTGATTTTCTATCATTAATTAAATTGCTATTTTTCATAATTGTTTTAGTTTACTTAAACCAATCAATCTTTTTAATCAACTGTTCAAATAAACTTTTGAATTAATTATAATTGGTAATTAATAGGAAATTACAATCTTTGTGGGAACGACACTCTACTTACTTCTATATTACTTGTGCAGATTGTGCACTTACAATAATTTCACAACAATGGTGTTTGATGTTGTGGTGTTTTTGATTTTTTGATACTCTATTGGGAAGATCTGGAGAGATAGACGGGGAGACAAGAAAGAAAAGAGAAAGAGAGGAAGAAGAAGGAAAAGGAAAAAGAACAAAGAAAGAGAAAGAGAGAAAAAATCATAATTTTACATTTTCTTTATTATTTTTTAGTATTGTCCTTGTAAAATGACAAACTTACCCTTATAATTAACAAAAAATTGGATGGAAGTTTAAAAACTTGATGACAGGTGCTAAATTGACCATTTAAAATAGTCTGCGAGCTAAATTAGTTGAAAAAATATTTCAGGGTGGAGATTTCGACAAGCGTGATAGTTCAGGGGGTTAGTTGGCAGTTTACCCATTTTATCTTGTTACAGTAGTTGTTTTAATTAAATAAACTGATTATCCTACTCTATAAGAAGTTATTTTGCATGTTGTTATGTTTTACCAAGTCTTTAGGAGTCTCCCAGTATTGGAGCAGTTTGTTAGTAGTGTCAGTAATGCATTAAGTTAGTAGGAGTCATGTCCTTGCACTTGCGGCAGTAAGTTTCTATGGCGTCTGACAAGGTTACAGAAAACTATGTGCAGCCAGCCATACCACACTTTGATGGTCATTATGATCATTGGAGCATGTTGATGGAGAATTTCCCGAGGTCTAAAGAATACTGGACTCTCGTGTAAATCGGTATAGTAGAGCTAGAAAATGGAGTGGTGTTGACAGAGATACAACAAAAAAAATTGGATGAATCCAAGCTGAAAGATTTGAAGGCGAAAAATTACTTATTCCAAGCTATTGATCGTTCCATTTTGGAGACCATTCTCCAAAAAGATACTTCCAAGCAAATTTGGGACTCCATGAAGAAGAAGTACCAAGGCTCAACAAAGGTGAAGCATTCAATGTTGCAAGCACTGAGGAAAGATTTTGAGACTCTTCAGATGAAACAAGGAGAGTCCATCAATGACTATTTTTCAAAAGCAATGGCAATTGCAAACAAGATGAGTATCCATGGCGAGAAGATGGAAGATGTGACCATTGTAGAAAAGGTCCTGCGATCTATGACTACAAAGTTTGATTACGTTGTGTGCTCCATTGAGGAGTCAAATGAAGTTGAGCAGCTTTCAATTGATGAGCTGCAGAGTTCCTTGCTTGTACATGAGCAGAAGATCAATTGAAGTACATCTGAGGAACATGCATTGAAAGTTTCAACAAATAGTGATTCTCCAACAACAAGAGGTCATGGTGGTCAAGGACGTGGTAAAGGCGACGACCATGGAAGATGTCGAGGTAGCAGAAATGGGAACAAATCCAATGATGATTCTGGCAGCGAAGACACCCCTTGCACCCTTTGCTTTATTCATATTTGTGTAACATTCAGACCGATAATGACCATAATTGCCAGACTTGAAACACTCAACATTTGATTTGTCAATATTCGAATCATGATTGTATGACTGCCTTCGGCCTCTGCTGCTGGTGCCTCCAGAATTATAATAGCCTCTGCTGCTGGTGCCTCCAGAATTATAATAGCCTCTACTGCTACTGTTGGAATCATGAGATTTGGAGATGACACCAAAGTTTCTGTTTTGGGAAAAGGAGATATCAAAATTCGGGCTAAAGATAACACTGTCCATACTATCTTGAGTGTTTTTTTTTTGTCCTGAGTTTGAAGAGCAATTTGCTGAGCTTGGGACAACTGCATGAAAAGGGATATGAGATCAAGATTACATGAGGAGCTTGTCAGATTCATGACCAAAAGAGGGGCTTAATTGCTAAGGCTTACATGACGACAAATCGAATGTTTCCATTACATATTCAAAGTAATGGTCCTACATGTTTCTCTACCAAGGTCAATGATCCAGCATGGCTATGGCATTTACGCTATGGTCATCTGAATTTTAGAGGTTTAAAGACGCTACATGATAAGGACATGGTGACTGGCCTTCCTCAGATACCTTGTCCATCTGAAGTTTGTGAAGTTTGTGTTATTGGAAAACGACATAGGGAAACCTTCTCGAAGGGAAAAGCATGGCGGGCTCGAAGACCTCTTGAGCTGGTCCATTCAGATATTTGTGGGCCAATAACTCCGGCTTCCAATGCTGGAAAAAGGTACTTTATAATGTTCATTGATGATTACAGCAGAAAAACATGGGTTTATTTCTTACAGGAGAAATTAAAAGCCTTAAATGCATTCAAACACTTTAAGGCGGTTGCTGAGAATGAGATAGAGAATACGATCAAGGTTCTTCGAACTGATCGTGGTGGAGAATACAATTCAAAAGCCTTCGAAAATTTCTGTGCTATACATGGCATTCGCCGACAGCTTACAGTAGCTTATACACCACAGCAGAACGGTGTGGTCGAGAGGAAGAATCGTACCAATTTAAATATGGTACACAATATGCAGACAAAGAGTTGCATTCCAAAGAGTTTCTGGGCGGAAGCTGTAAACTGGAGCATTCACATACTGAACAGAAGTCCTACTTTCGCTTTTTGGGATTTGACACTTGAAGAGGCATGGAGTGGCTATAAACCAATAGTTGGTTACTTCAAAGTTTTTGGCTGCATTGCATATGCACGTATTCCAGACGAGAAAAGGAGGAAGCTTGATGACAAAGGTGAAAAATGTGTCTTTCTTGGCATAAGTGAAGTTTCCAAGGCGTATAAGTTATTCAATCCTGTGTCCAAAAAGATTATTATTAGCCGAGATGTTGTATTTGATGAAGAGAAGACATGGGATTGGAGTGATGATGTTTCTCGGTAGCAGTAGAACATTCCAGTGAATTTTGATGACAACGTGGAACAGCAACAACAACAATACATTCCAGTACCAACTTATTGAATTGTTCCATCACCAACTTCTTCAGTTGTTCCACCAATTGGAGCTTAGGCTGCAAGTTCATCTAGTGCACAACCCCAACGTTTAAAAAAGTAGTCTGCATGGATGACAGATTCTGAATGGGTGTTTGATTCCGTTAGTGGAAGTGAAGGAAGTGATGATGATCCACTTGTTCACTTTGCTTTATTTGCAGATTCTGATCCCGTGTCATTTTCTGATGCCGTAAGAGAACCAAAGTGGCAGAAAGCCATGGATGAGGAAATCAAATCTATTGAGAAGAACAATACTTTGGAGTTGACAGAACTTCCACAAGGGCACAAGACGATTGGTGTCAAAGGGGTCTTTAAGACAAAGTTGAATGAGAAGGGTGAGATTCATAAGCGCAAAGCACACTTGGTGGCGAAAGGTTACAAGCAAGAGTATGGTGTTGACTACACATAAGTGTTTGCGCCAGTGGCAAGGCATGACACAATCCGACTGGTGATTTCAATGGCAGCACAAAACCATTGGCCTATCTTCCAGCTAGATGTGAAGTCTGCGTTTTTACATGGTAAGTTGCAAGAACAAGTTTATGTTGAGTAGCCAGCAGGTTATGTTCAGCCAGGGAAGGAAAGAAAAGTTTACAGGCTAAAAAAAGCTTTATATGGGCTGAAGCAAGCTCCTAGAGCCTGGTGTAGTCGTATAGAGGCATATTTTGCAAGAGAAGGTTTTCAAAAATGTCCATATGAGCATACACTCTTTACAAAATCTGGAGATGAAGGGTATATACTCATCGTGTGCTTGTATGTGGACAATCTGATCTATACAGGTAATGATGTGGCCATGTTTAATGATTTTAAGAAATCCATGATGCATGAGTTTGATATGTCTGATCTTGGATTGATGCACTATTTTCTTGGTATAGAAGTAGTACAATCTAGTGCCGAAATATTTATTTCACAGAAGAAATATGTTCAAGAGATCTTAGACAAGTTTGAGATGAAGGACTGCAATTCAGCTAGTAAACCAACTAAAATTGGTTTGAAACTAGTAAAGAATTTTGGAGAGAAGGTTGATCAAACTCTCTACAAACAGATTGTAGGAAGTCTGATGTATTTGACAAAGACTAGGGCAGACATACAACACGCAGTGAGTCTCATTAGCAAATATATGGAGCGTCCGGAAGTGCCTCATTTGGCAACAGCAAAAAGAATTTTCCGTTATCTGAAGGGCACAATCGATTTTGGAATATTATACAAGAAAGGAGCTAATTCAGGTTTGTTTGGCTTCACTGATAGTGACTATGCAGGAGACCCAGATGATAGGAGAAGCACCTCAGGTTATGCATTTATGATGGGAACAGGAGTCATCCAAAAAACAACATATTGTTACTTTGTCAACCACCGAAGCCGAGTTTATTGCAGCAACAACCTGCGACTGTCAAGCTATTTGGTTGAGGAGGATACTTGAAGAATTACGTGGTTTGCAAGACAGTCCAACTCCTGTCTATTGTGATAACAGTTCAGCAATCAAGTTGTCCAAGAAATCCAGTTTTACATGGCAGAAGCAAACACATTGATGTTCGCTACCATTTCCTAAGTGACCTCACAAAGGATGGAACAATTGATCTAATCTACTGCATAAGTGAAGATCAGGTAGCTGATATTCTAACCAAGCCTCTCAAATTACCAGTGTTCTTGAAGCTAAGGATGTTGTTAGGAGTTTGCTCTGTAAAGGATATAGTTTGAAGACAGAAGTTGTAGTGCATGTTGAAGGTTTCCCTCTAAACTGATTGTTCAAGGAACATTTAGTTTAAGGGAGGGTGTTAAGATTTTATCTAGTTACAGTAGTTGTTTTGATTAAAAAAACTGATTATCCTATTCTATAGGAAGTTATGTTTTACCAAGTCTTTAGGAGTCTCCCAGTAGTGGAGCAATTTGTTCATAGTGTCAGTAATGGATTAAGTTAGTAGGAGTCATGTCCTTGAATTTAGCATACTCTGGTGATGTAACGTTCTATTTAAGTTCAACTTTATCAATATACAATTATGCTTTCCAGCACCTCTTCTTACATGTGTTTGAATTGGAGTTTAACTCTACTGGGGTTTGGTTTAAATGTACAAGAAATATTTCATTCCATCCCTCTCCAAAAAGAAAAATAGTTTTTAACAAGATCAGTACTTAACCCTAATTTCTTCACACCCCCTCCTAAATACAAATACACAGAAACAGCCCTAACTCTTGAAGAGCTAGTAAACTTGGTAACAGACAGCAAGTGCCATAGCAATCTGGATCTCCCTTGAAGTAATAGTCGGTTTCTTGTTGTACCTTGTGAGCGTCGAAGATTCCTGAGCGAGCTTCTCAAAACTCAAATATATCATTGATGGAGCTGTTCATGATATCCATGGCCTTGCTGGAGATCCTAATATCACACAACTCAATCTCTTGTTCTTTTCTTGATTAGCATCTGTTAATTAATAAAATAGCAAAAACTAGATTAGCATAAGACCATTACCATAAAATTAAATTTCTTGAGAACCTGTCAGTTGCACCTGCAAAACTGCAAAACTGAAAATTTAGATAACAATAAAAAAACCTTAACAATACAAATCGAGTTTTTATTTGTATATTACAGACCTTTACTTTGTTCTTTGTTTCGCTCTCTTGGACACACCAAGGGAATATTGCAAGGCAATATTAAGAAGAAATGGGTAAGAAAATATTATGAAAAATGAAAAAAAAAAAAAAGTGTTCACCCGTTTTGATTTAGTTCCTGTGGTGGTAGGGTAAAATTTCTCATTGGCTTGAAAACCATTGGTGGTCAACAAGTCAACTTTCTTTGGTGTGCGAGCGTGCCACTGTTAGCGGTTAAAACCCTAACAGACTTATGAAAAATAAATAACTTGTGCCCCAATTTATTGACTTTAAACAAGTGATTGTAAATTTCTCTGAGGAATATCTCCCAAGTAAGTTCTTTTCTTGCCTCAGATGGATGAGGACTTTACAATTTTTCACAGTAAAAAAACTAGTACTTCAAACAAATCAAAATGTTTCAAAGAGAACTGCCTATTACACAATTTAAAACAAAAGAAAACTGTCATGTCTGGAAGGACATCAGAACATTGGGCTTCGATCATTCCTTGAGCCATGTCACGTGGGCATTTTTGTAGAGAAAAATCCTCCCCATTGTCTGCTGATTTGATCAACGGCTATGATCATTCCTTGAGCCTTTGGAGAAACTTAGAAGCTGAGTTTCAATTTAAACCAATTAAATTTGGTTTTTCCAGATTAAATCACCATTAGTGGCATTAATCTTAAACCTGTAAAATTATTTTTGCAATTGGTTCGCAATGGCCTTGGCCTCTAAAGCATTCTGGGCGGACTTCTAATTTTTTGGTAAAATAAAGCCCAAACCGCTATTTGTTGACATGGGCCAATAGTCAGATGGGCTGGCGTGTGGAATTTAGGCCCAAACAATAAGAAAGAATGATTTCAGAACTAGACAAGATAAAAAAATGAAGGAAGACAAAGAAGAACAATAAGGGAAAAATGGAGATGAGTGCGGCACAGGAAGAAGGGAAGGAGAGAAATAGGGGAAATGGGTGTGTGGGTATTGCCAGTGGTGGATCCAGAATTCTTAGGTCAGGGGGTCATAATGTAAAAGCTTTGAATCTTTTTTAAACAAAAATAACATTGAAAAAATAAACGATAGCACTTTCAGCTAATCAAAACACAAAACCTACTTCCAGTGTTAGAAACGACTTGGACGGAATTTTTCTAGCCAAGTCAAGTTTTTCTCTCTGTTACAATAAACAACAAGAACAAGTATACTTAAGGAATGAACTTCACAGGGAAGAGTTTTGATCAAATTAGCAGACCTTCATTGTGATGGACCTGGATATTTATATTGCACAAGTTGAGTACATCAGGTAACTGATTACATCAAGCCCTATTTACATGGTAGGTATTTGAAACTCA
This sequence comes from Prunus avium, assembly GCF_002207925.1. The sequence continues at coordinate 81,465 of NW_018921864.1, forward strand.
AAATACAACCTTATCAAATAAAGTTGAACAAGTAAAACAAAAGCTAGCAAGCCTTGGCCAAAGTCTAGAATGAATTTGAATTCGAAACCACAGATAATGGTTGTCTAACATATACAAGATTACAATTCTACAAGTCTTTCAAAGCCACAAGAACTAAAAAGAGAAAATACAGAACAAAAAACTTCCAGGCTTTAAACCTTACTAGAAGAGTGTGAAGGACCTCTGGGTCCTCATCTAAGAATTTGACCATCCATGTCATTGGGAATTAAGGGTGGTGGGGGTTGGTACTTAGGGTTTGAGAGGAGAGGGAGTGGGAGTGTGAAATAATTTGGGAATTAAGGGTTTGGGGGTGTGGAGTCAGCTAAAGAGTAAAGAGGGGTGTGGTGGGCGCTGTTCCTTCTTTTTTAAAAAGCATGTTGGTGTTCGCGAATCTCACGACCTGGTGATCCTGGGCGAGTGGATCTGCATCAACACGGGTCGTCCTTCTTTGGTATGGTGTGGTTGGATGCGGGCGTGCCAGCACGGTTTACCGTGCGTTTGAGGATGAGTTGATTGGATGGATAGATGAGTGATGCACCTGTTTGAGTCCGACTTCCAATCAAACGATTGTGGCCGAGAGAGGAACTGATCTACAAGGCCGTTAATGGCGGTGCTGATGGTGGTTTTCAGGTGGTGCTCCGGCGCGTCTCTGGGTGGCAACGGTCTTATGATATATGAGATGAACGAAAGAGTAACAAAGATGGTGCTCCGGCGCCTTGAAAATCAAGGGTCGTATGATATATTGATGAATGGATTTTCCTACAAACTGACACTACTCCTAAGAAAGCAAGTAAAAGTATTGAAATGACATTACAAGAAGGTAAATGACAAGAAGTAAATGACAGGAAAATATAATCTGCTCCGTGGGAGGCTTGTGTTTGGTGTTGAACCCTTCAAACATAGTTGGAGCCTGGTATTTATAGGGAAGTTCTTGAGATGACAAAGAGGCTGAAAATCTGCATGGTGAGGTTGATCAGAGCTAGTGGGTAGTCGAATCGACATTTGGGAATGTGAAGCATGGTGGTGTGACCCCCATAAACCCCGCCCGCTGCTCTGATGGTGGGCTCTGCGTCTCGGGCCTTGGAGGAGCATTTAATGCCCTGGTCTGATGGTTGGTGGCTTAGCCTTACAAAATCTTGGGATTTTCGCACCTAATCCCTGATTTTACTCGCCATATCTGACTTCAATCACATCCCCTCTTCCTTGGCTCATTAAATGCTCCTACGTGGATCATGGGCTTTTTGTTGTGATCAGAGGCATTACTTCATTAAATGAAGCGTGGGACCTCAACGCTACGTGGCGACGCCACTTGAGTTTCCTACTTTGGCCGTATATCTAAGGAGTTTGTCCTCGGCCGGGATTATCGAGGCCCTGATGACTTTGAATTATAAGCCTACCTTGTTTTTAACAAAAGGAAGCGAACGATGACCTGTAACGTTCAGCCGTAAAAAGACGCTAGGGCCGAGAGGAAGTTCCTTCGGTCAGTCTCCTTCGGTCAGCTTCCTCGGCCGAGATTTATTAGGCACAAACAAAGCCTGGCTCAAAATGACTTTAGTTTTGAATCCAGGTCATAAAAAAAAGTTGAGGAGCCTGCAAAACGATGTCGTACGCCACTTGACTTTCCTACTTTGGCCGTATATCTAAGGAGTTTGTCCTCGGCCGGGATTATCGAGGCCCTGATGACTTTGAATTATAAGCCTACCTTGTTTTTAACAAAAGGAAGCGAACGATGACCTGTAACGTTCAGCCGTAAAAAGACGCTAGGGCCGAGAGGAAGTTCCTTCGGTCAGTCTCCTTCGGTCAGCTTCCTCGGCCGAGATTTATTAGGCACAAACAAAGCCTGGCTCAAAATGACTTTAGTTTTGAATCCAGGTCATAAAAAAAAGTTGAGGAGCCTGCAAAACGATGTCGTTTTCCAGGTGATTTAAAAACAAAAGAGCCTCGCCTTGCAGCGCTGCTGCGTACAAGGCCTTCGTGGCTTCTCCTTTAGGTTTTTTATCGAGAAGCTTATGTGCACCTCATGGGGTCACACCACCAGCAAATAAGGACCTCCAAGCCTATTTCCATAGCTGTCATGGGGTCATTTGATCCCATTGGCTCCACAACTGGGTATTGCAAAATTAGGGTTTACATATCTCTTTTTTACTGCCTATAAAAGTAACAAAATTAATAGGGGCGCTTTATACGTCTGCTCCTATTACTTTAATACAGGCAAATCCATATTTTCGTCCCTAATAAAAATTAATAGAGACATATGCATAATTTTGCCCTAATGCTTACTTTTTTAGTAGTGGGGTAATTTTCACTTTACTTTACCGTGTTTTAGCCTTTATAGTACATGAAGTTTTTTTCATCTCAGTCACATACATAAAGTTGATTTTCCTACCACTTTCATACATACTATCAGTCTTTAATTTAATGGGGGTGAAGAGATGGTAGGGTGCTAGGGTTTGGAGGAAGAAGATGACGGCAGCTTATTTAATTAATAACGTTTTCTTATTAATTTAATTAATAATTTTTTTAAAAAAATATTGTCCGACCACATGAGTGGGTCTAGATGACATATTTATTGCCACGTCAACAGTTAACAGAGTTGGAAAGACTGACGTAAGGTATGAAAGTGGTAAGAAAATCAACTTTGTGTATGCGACTGATATGAAAAATATTTCATGTACTAAAGACTGAAACTCGTTGAAGTGAAAATTACCCTTTTTAATTTGATGTAACTTGCAACAGATGGCCCCAAAAGTCACGTTTATGATGGAGAAATTGCTTTGACGTGTAACTTTTACATTTTTAGATAAGGACAGCCAAGAAAAAAAGATAACAAGAGAAGATACTATTACATCATATGGAAGCTTCTTGTTTCGTCCATGTCTATTATCATCTCACCCGTCGTAGCCAATTATATATGCCAACCTTACTGGTAGCCAAAAGGTGACTTGATTCAAAAACTAGGTTTCACTTATCATCTCACCCATCGTAGCCAAACGATTATGCATAAAGCACAAGATGTTTCTGGGCCTGTGTGGTATTTGATTCAAAAACTAGGTTTCACTTTTAATTCTGAAATGATGTTTGGTACGTACCAGATTGTGAAGACAAAAAATCGAAACAAACCACCGTCAACCCAAATTAATGGCAAAATATAAAGCAATCAAATTCAAAACTAAAGAAATAAAGAGGGTGGCTATGTGCAAATGACAAACATGTGTTTTTTTTATATGCGATAAATAAGATTTTCATTAAAGAACTGGGAAAATTACAAAACTTGCATTACATATCAGCCCTTAAAGAAGGGTGGGTTCCTCCACAAAACCTCATAAAGGCTAGAAACAATGAGCCAAAGAAATCAAACAAAAAACAAGCTCACTAGAAGCCATCTCATAATACAGAGCAACATCTGTTAGAGATGTTAGACTTTTGAAAAATTCAAATGTCTAGAGTTTATGACTTGTTAGAACTCTAGTTTGAATCTGTTAATAACTCCTAGTGTTTAGG
>NW_018921864.1:90004-91287 GCF_002207925.1 Prunus avium
GAGAAAAAGCATACCACTCAATTTCTCCTAATACTAATCAAAGTATCAAATTATCAAAGCACCAACTCCTCTCCAACTGGACAACAACACCCATACTCTGTGAAATCAGCCAACTAAATGCTTTCTCCTCCTAAAATTAACCCTCAATCCTCATAAAATTGAACCCCCAAAGCTGTGAAGTGAATATTCTTCCAATCAACACACATCCAAGGATGAAAATTGAATAAGAAGCAAGAAGAGGGTCAGCATACAAGCTAAATAAAACCCTAGAAAAAACTAGGGGGAGACAAAGCCTTGCCAACATCAAGGGGGGATTGTTTATGCACAAAAAGGGATGACCAATAGTGGGCCCAAACTTAAAGATGATATGCGATCTACCTTCAGTAGGTTCCTACCTTCGACAAGTTGAGGGCTATTAGCAAGAAGAAGAAGGAATGAAACAAGATGAGACCTTGGGTACCGATCGAAGGCCCTTCGATGCTTAAGTTAGCTGAAGGAGAGAGGAGATAGCAAATGACAAAGCAGGGGTACAAATGTAAAATTGTTGTTACCTTTTGCCCTTGGGGCAAGGGGCTCTATTTATAGAGGTCTGGAGGTGTTTACTTGGTGGAAACGTTCGATGTGGGCCTTGTGGTAGTGGCCTAGGGGACTGCCATGTGTCCTAGTGAATATGTTCAACAGAAAGCCTCGTAAAGTACTTTTGGCAGGGATAATTGGTAGGGGGTACCAAAGGCACCCGCCTATTGGGGGATATGGGCCTAATCGACTAGGCTGGCCAGCGTAGGCTTTCATGGACCTCATTCGGTGTCAAGTTCCTTCCATGTGTCATGGCTTGTGGGTCTGGTCAGATATGGTACAAACATGAGTCCCCAAAGTTACCGATTGAGAAGAGACTTCTTGGTTAGGAACTTGTACGTGTCCTCGGTATTTTCACCCGGAGCCATGGTACAACCAGTTCCTCGTATGTACCGATGATAGTCTCATAGCCCCCAAGTCTTCGATAAAAGGGTTGCTTGGAAGACGGGTACTTGGACATTGTCCATTGAGTGATAGACAGATTGTTGTTTGGCGGGGGCGCGTGAAAGGGCTTTGCCGAACGGTAAGGAAGGAGAAGAGTTCGGCCTTGCGTGCCTGCCGTTCGGCATGGGAGGAGGAGCGGTTGGGAAGGGGAGGGACTTGACCCTGTTCGCCTGCCGTTCGGCATGCAATGAACTGTTGGGAAGGGGAAAGACTCAACCCTATCCGTCTATCGTTTGGCATGCCACGAAAGGTTGAGAAGGAGA
>NW_018921864.1:102624-116825 GCF_002207925.1 Prunus avium
TAGTGGCTGCCCTTGCAAAAAGTAAGTTGCACTTCCAGCAGTTGCCATGGCAAAGGGCAAGTACTATTCAATTTTTTATTTTTTTCACAAATTTGTTTACCTAAATAATTAATTTGGACAATATTTTCGGATGAGATTTTGTGATAAAATATTCGGATAAGATTTCAAATTTCGGATAAATTTCAAATTTTAAATTTCATATAAATTTCATCTAAATTTCAAATTTCAGATAAATTTCATTTGAATTTCAACTTTTCATTTCAATTTCAAATTTCAGATTGACGGTGACTGAAGTGAAGTGAAGATGTTTTTTAAGATTTTAATGTTTATGTTTTATGTTTAGTTATGTTAGGTTTTTTTATGCTTTGGTTGTGGTTTGTTTGTTTTTATATTTTTAATGCTTTGGTTGTGGTTAGTTTTTTATGTATGGAATGATTTGAATAAAAAGGAATTTTATTTAATAGTTTCTTTGGTAACTCAAAGAAAACCAATACTACTAATAAAATAAAATACATGAATTACAAGCAAAAATTAAAACAAAATATTAAAATACAATGAAATGAAAAGGCAAGCAAACTAACTTAAGGGTTTTCATCATTTAACCAATCCGTATTGCTAGGTCCATCATCACGAAAAAGTCTTCGTCTCATAATAGCCTTTCGTTCAAGCTTCCAAAATTGTTTTGTTTCAGGAGACATATGGCTTGTATCCATGGCCATGGTTTCCCGATCCTTCTTGTCTTCATTTTCTTTGCGTACATACTCCCTTTCTTTAGCAAATTCTATTTACATTGCCCTATCATCTTCTTGGGCTTTCCTGTCTATTTCAATTCTCAAGGCGCTTTGCCTTGCAATTTCCTCCAAAAATTTAGAGGCATTACTGGTACAATTATTTCCTCTCTTTGCCTTCGTCGCCTTCCTCCCAATAGGCCACGGCTCCCTTTCAATGGGTGAGTCTTCACTCATAGGGGATTCCATAGGCGAATCCGAAGCTTGTGAATCATGGAGTGGCGTCTCATTTAACATCACCGTTGGACCCTTTGGAATAATGCTAAATCTCTTACAATGCTTCACCACCTCCCAACATTGGGTATGGTTGAAAGTTTTTTTGAAACATTTAAATAAATATGGAAATACAAGAAATATTAACAAAATATACAAATTGCAAGAAACATTTAAATAAATATGGAAATACAAGAAATATTAACAAAATATACAAATTGCAAGAAACATTTAAATAAATATGGAAATACAAGAAATATTAACAAAATATACAAATTGCAAGAAACATTTAAATAAATATGGAAATACAAGAAATATTAACAAAATATACAAATTGCAAGAAACATTTAAATAAATATGGAAATACAAGAAATATTAACAAAATATACAAATTGCAAGAAACATTTAAATTAAAATTAATAGGACATTAAAATTAATAAAATGAAAATTACAAATAATTTACCTCATCATTGAGATTTTCCCCGCTTCTTTGGTTATCCATCACTTTTGGGAGGGCATCTCTCCATTTCCCCAACTCTTTGTTGAGAATTTTCCACCAACTAGACAATTTCATTTCCGTTCGGGTGGAACCCAATCTTCCAACAAATTCGTGATGAATTTTTTTCCACATTTGACTGAATTTCATCTCATTACCCGATATGGGATCATGACTAATTTGGACCCAACACTCACACAACAAGACATCTTTCATGATGCTCCATGCCCCTCCGGTTTCTTGAGAAAAAGTCATAATGATAGAGAAAAATTAAATTTGAAAGTGAAAAAAATATTGAGTAGAAAGTGAATAATAGTTGGAGAAGGAGAAGATGTATGAGGATTTGTTGTTAAAAGTGAAGAGTAGGGATTGGTATTTATAGAAAAAAAAAATTCAGTATTTTTTGGGTATTTTTTTTAAAAATTTCCGAATTTTTTGCCTTGAAAAATTCCAGGCTGTTAGATTGGATGACAAAGGAATCGGAAGGACCAGAACACGCCACGTGGCATAGATCCGTTGGCGGAAAGCTAACGCACGCGCAGCAAATTTTTTTTAACGTTGGCGCGTGCATTGCACTCGCCAATGATAAAAAAATTTCAAACCCGCTTGCTGACGTCATGCTGGCGTCAGCAATGACGTCTGCCGCGCCTTCGGGTTCGCGCTTGGGCTCCCCTTGCCTTCGGGCCAGCCCAGGCTCGTGGACACCCCGAATTGCCCGGGCCAGCCTTTGTTGTTGGAACTTGATTTTGGGCTCTTCCCGAGCCCTAGGGGGCTGTTGGAAGTGGCCTAACATGTAACCGCCCTAACTTATTCCAACACTTACCCACATCCCGAATTTGAAGCTATAGCACTTCCAACCACGTTCAAACTCCTTTGAAATTGCTCAAAACCGTCCAGCCACGTTAGAATCCCTCTACTGCATGTATGCTAGCATCTTGCCACGTCCCAACGCAAGTCATGTCGACATGCAGTGCGTGCGCTGCACTCAGTGCTACACGCATGTACATTGCTCGTTGTATTGCTGCATGTTGCCATGTCTGCCATGTCTCGACTACCTACTCTTAGCCCAAAACAACCTTCTTCTAACATTGTCTTACTTCCAATGTGCACCTCTGCTGCACCTTTGGCTTGCTTTGGCATGATGCAAAACATCAAAACCATGTCATGGCTTATGCTACTTGACAAGGGTCTTACAAACGACCCCCACCACAAGAGTCCGACGCCTTCATTGACTTAACTCATTGGTAGTCTTCGTTCATTTGAACATCTCTTAGCTCCTCTTGAACAACTTCTCCATTAATCTCCTCCATAGACTCGTCATCACTTGACTCAACTCAGATCACCTATATCTCGGACTCTTCCATAGGCTCCTCTTCATCGTCACTTGAGATCACAATTATCCTTGCCATAGTCTCCACCATAGGCTCATCTTCCTTTTTCAACTCCTCCTTAGCCTTGGGGTTTTCACCACTTTCCCCAAACATAGCATCCCTTATAATGCTATCAATTGTTGAGCTCACCCATGGCTCATCCTCTGACTCGCTTTTCAAAGGGTCTGAAGCAGAAGAAATAGATTGAATCGCATTTGCCATCAACTCATCAAATCGCTCCTCGAAGTCTTATGCCTCATGGGCATATAGGCCAACTCGAAATCAAACTCATCTAGCACATAAATGCTAAAGTTATCTCGAATGGTATCTGTACTGTACATGTGACTATGTAGCACATAAGTCCTTGCCACAAACTTCCTATCCATCAGGTAGATCCTCCAAGTATCAAGGCAATGCGCCAACGTCGCAAACTGCATCTCTTCTAGCCCACAATTCAAATCCCAATTGGGCTCCATGTTTTCAATTGCCTCCATCAGCATACCCCAATGCACCAAAAAAGCATCAATGAAAATCTCTGAGGGCTCCATGGCAAACACATCCACGAACACCTCAATCACCTTAATCACCAGTTGCTCAATCGCATCCTCTCCAAATGATCTTCTGGTGGGATAACTCTTAGTGAATTCAATAAAACCATTGGACTTACCTGGAGACTGTTGCCTTCACAAGGTATTTATAAGCATAAAACATGTAGATAACACCCCCATCTACTTAGGAAATGTTGGCAGCCTCTAGATCTGCCACCTAAACATTCATTTCTATGACAAAACATGTCCAACCAACTCTTGGCACCACCTAGCAGCCCACTTTTCCATGAGGACGACTTTTACTCCTTAAACATCTCCACCATTACTTGGGACATGCAGCCACTATCATGTAAAGCCCTTACTTGCTCCAACACTTATCCACATCCCAAATTTTAAGCTATAGCACTCCTAACCACGTTCAAACTCCTTTGAAACTGCTCAAAACCGCTCAGCTATGTTAGAATCCCTCAACAGCACGTCTAACAACATCCTGCCACGTCCCAGCAGACGTCCTGTCTACATGTTGTGCTGCTGCCATGTCTCGTTGCGCTGCTGCCTGCACGCCTACATGCACTGCACATTTGCCTGCATTGTGCGCTCCTGCTCTGCACGCTAACTGTGCTGCGTTGCTGCCATGTCTTGTTGCCCTGCTATTAAGTCAGGGCTGCCTACTCTCAACCCAAAACTCCCTTCTTCTAACATTGTCTTGCTTCCAATATGCACCTCCGCTGCAACTTTGGCTTGTCTTGGCACGCAGACCTACGCCTAGGGACCTGCAACGACTTCTACAGAAAGCCAAAGCTAGAGGCTTTCCAGGAATGATTGGTAGCATCGACTGCATGCACTAGCAATGGAAGAATTGCCCAACTGCTTGGCAAGGCGATTATGGGAATCGGAAAGGCCAAAAAAGCATCATCCTTGAAGCCATTGCAGGATTCGATACATGGGTTTGGCACGCCTTCTTCGGAGTTGCTGGAGCTGCAATTTTGGCTTGTCTTGGCATAGTGCAAAACATCAAAACCATGTCATGGCTTATGCTACTTGTTAAGGGTCTTACAAACCACCCTCACCACAAGAGTCTGACGCCCTCGTTGACTTAACTCCTTAGTAGTCTTCGTTCATCTGAACATCTCCTAGCCCCTCTTAAAGCACTTCTCCATTGATCTCCTCAAGAGACTCGTCATGACTTAGCTCAATTAGGATCACCTCTATCTTGGACTCTCCCATAGGCTTCTCTTCGTTGTCACTTGAGATCACAATTATCTTGGCCTTAGTCTCCACCATAGGCTCATCTTCCCTTTGCGACTCCTCCTTACTCTCAGGGTTTTCACCACTTTCCTCAAACATGGCATCCCTTAGAATGCTATCAATTGTTGAGCTCACCCATGGCTCATCCTCTGACTCACTTTCCGAAAGGCCCGAAGCAGAAGAAACAGATTGAGTCACATTTGCCATCAACTCATCAAACCGCTCCTCGAAGTCCCTATGCCTTATGGACATATAGTCCAACTCGAAATCGAACTCATCTAGCACTTCCACATAAATGCTAAAGTCATGTCAAATGGTACCTGTACTATACATGTGACTATGCAACACAAAAAGTCCTTGGCACAAACTTCCTATCCAGCAGGTAGATTATTCAAGTATCAAGGCAATGTGCCAACGTTGCAAAATGCTTCTCTTCTAGCACACAATTCAGATCTCAATTGGGCTCCATGTTTTCAATTGCCTCTATTAGCATACCTCATGCACCAAAGAAGCATCAATGAAAATCTTCGAGGGTTCCATGGCAAACACATCCACGAACAGCTCAATCACCGGTTGTTCAATCGCATCCTCTCCCAAGAGATCCTCTAGTGGGATAGCTCTTAGTGAATTCAATAAAACCATTGGACTCACCTAGAGACTGATGCCTTCTTCAGTACCTTCATCTCTCTCTGTCACAATTGCATTCCAGTTCTGCCTCTTTGGATAGTCCTTCACACAATGGGGTCCTTGGCAAAGAAAGCAACCTGAGAACTTCTTCTTGTCCTTATCCTCCTCACCCTTTGTTCCATTTGGAACAACCCTAATCTTCTTCCCTTTGTCGACTGGCTTGTTGTCCAAATGTCTCCTCCCACCTCGTTACTTCTTCCTACTAGAAGTGACTATTGCTCTATAGTCCATTAGTCTCTCGACTGCATCAATGAAAGAATTGAGACTCCTCACATCTTATCTCCTTAATTCCGACTGTGCCTAGGGCTGCAAATTCTTGAGGAATTTGAACAACTTGTCCTTCTCTAACATATTGGACACGTCGAGCATCAAAGAACATAAAGCCTTCATGTAGTCCCTCATTGAACCCACTTGCTTCAAGTTCTTCAAGGCTTCCCTTGCTAGCCATGCAGCATTCCATGGAAGGAACTGAGTTCTCAATTCCTTCTTCAACACAACCCACTCATCAATTGCAGGTCTGCCCCCACTCGATACTTCTTGCACACGAGTCCTCTACCATAACTTAGCATCCCTAGCCAAGTACATGCTCGTGATAGACACCTTCTCAGCATCGGAACCTTGGTAGCTTGAAAATATTACTCCATATCCCACAAGAAATTCTCCAACTCTTTGGAGCTCCGTTCGCCAACATATGTCTTTGGCTCAGACACTTTGATCTTTTTCGTCAGTGAGCCCTCTTGGCTCAAAGTCCTGCCACTTAAAGCAAGCTTCACCACCCCTAATTCTGTCTCCACCTCCTTGAGCTTTCCACCAATGGCCTCTCTAAGCCATCCACATCACCTAGAACATTGGTGACCTTCTTTTCCATTGAAGCTTTCAATTCTCCAAAGACTCTTTTGATCTTTTCCGTCTTAGCATTAAGATCCTCCATTTGGGTGACCATATACTCGATCTCATCCCTACTCACAGTACCAAAGAACTTTTTTACTCTCTCTTTCAAGGAATCATTATCTCCAATCATCCCTTTCTCGCTTTGCAACTCCAAGACTGTTCCTTGCTCAAAAATTGCCACTCTTCTACCGATCCCAGAGGACAATCCGCACTCGAACTCAACATGTGACGAAAATTGCCACTCTTCTACCGATCCCAGAGGACAATCCGCACTCGAACTCAACATGTGACGAAAATTGCCACTCTTCCCACGATCTTCACAACCGTGTAAAACAAGGTATGTTGCTTATGCCCTTTTTCTTATGAATCAAAGTGCATGATTTGTTTGAAGTTTTATATTAACATATGTGATCTTACATGAACTTGGAATGTTTCATAAAAACATAGGCTTTGATGCATTAGGATCGATAGTTTGATTTGAGGATGCAATTTAGTTTTCTTTCGCCTTTGTTTGTAGATGTCAAAGAGCGAGTCAAAGTATGAGGATAGTCTTGGTGCATTCGATGAGGAATCATAGGACAAAAAGCATGTTGCCGATTCAAAGGGCACCCATTCTGATGTTCCTGCCAAAGAAGGCAGTTGTGCTATTGTGGGTGCCCATGCTGGGTGCACTTCAATATGTGCTTCAAGCTCGGTTTGGGTCGTTGACACATGCCACTATGTAGATTTCTTGATGTGTGATACTCGTGTGTCAGAGCAGAATGCAAGCTATCATTTAGAGGCCTCTACATCTGGTCATGGTTACAAGGCGGTCGAGGTTTCAAAGTCTCTTCTTGCCGACGAGGTGTTAAGAGTCATTAATGGGAAAGTGCGGGTGCTAATGGTATAGCCGAAGGGCCTGTTATTCAATGTTGACCATCTAGTGTCGAAGATTCTTACGGAATGAGAATTGGCTAAGATACGAGCAGAGTATCACATTCCAGATTCAGTAGTCATGCATATTCATGACGGTGAGATTGTATTCTTTACTGACGTATTCAAGTATGGCCTTCGGCTGGCATTGAGGCCATCAACCCAAAATTCTGGATAACCTTCCTCTACACCATTACTACATTCGACGTTCCCGGGCAAAAGGCACCAACCTACGAGCAGTTCTTGCATCTGTACAATGTGTCAAGGGCGAAAATCTTGGACCAATGGGGTTGGGTGCAGTCCATCTGTTTGCATGCCGAAGAGTGGGGGCAATTTGTAACTGGGGTGCCGAGCTCACAAAAGACATGGAGGCATCGGCAAGTGCTGGTTTCCGATAACTGGGAATCGACACCAAGCGAGGCCATTGAGAGGAACATCCTCACTTCATTCCAAATGATCGATAGGCATGGGGTTGTCGTTTGGGCACTATCTGTTTGATTCGTCTGCATATAGTGCTTGTGGCATGCCAATTGCATATGGGTTAATTATTATGTACCATTTCTAACCAGGCTTTATCATTATTTGTGCAATGTCTTTGAAGCAGGCCTAGCGTCTCCAAGGAGGACATTACCACCATCGAGAGGCTGAGGCGATCGGTAACGTTAGACAATCGATACTTCAAGATGTTACTGAGCTTCGACAATCGATCCCCTGAGTTGTTTGCTTGTTGTTCGTCAGTTTCTTCTTGTCCATCTATTTGATATTCTAATTGGTAGAAATCTATGCCGATTTTGTATTGACTTACATTTGGCAGCGTCTTGCAAGAAGTTACATGCAACAGAGCAAGGCCGAAGGCCGAGAGTTTACTTGTAGTAGTACTTCAAATGATCGGCGTTCCATGGATGGCTAATGGCATTTCCGTCAGAATCGCTCAATCGGTAAGTCCTTGGTTGACAAATGCTGATGACCTCGTACCCATGAAGGACTGACGGTGCCTTCGGTAGCGGTCTTTGTAGCCAAGGAGACTTTGCGCAAAACCCAATCGTCGACTTTAAACGATTGGCGTTTGACGCACAAGTCGTAGTTTTGGGAGGTGCACTGTTTGTACGTGGCATTCCGAAGGTGAGCTTGTTGGGATCCATTTTCCTGTTGCTGGTTTCCGTTTGATCGCTAGGCTCGTTGATTTTGACGAGTACGACTACTTCTACTCCAAAGGCTAAGAAAATGGGTTTTCGCGTGTCGACCTTTGGTAGGAAGTAAGGATAGCCCATAGTGCTTCCAGTAATGTGTCTCGCTAATTGCCTTTGGCTGCTCCGAGCTTCTCCTTCAACGTCTTCTTGATGATCTTGTTGATGGCTTCCACTTGTCTGTTGGACCGTGGGTGTGTTGGAGAGGTGAAGAAGATGTTGATGTTGAATCGGGAGCACAGGTGCCGAAAGGGAGAAGAATCGAACTGTTTGCCGTTGTAGGTGACAATAACGTGTGGGATGTCGAAACAACAGATGATGTTTTTCCACACGAAGTTCTCAATTTTGGTGGCAGTGATTATGGGGAGAGGCTCTGCTTCGACCCATTTGGTGAAGTAATCTACAACCACTACTGTGAATTTGACCTGGCCGTTGCCGTTCGGCATGAGACCTATGAGATCAAGTCCCCATTGCACGAATGGCCAAAGGCTGATTATCAGTGTGAGAGGCTTGGCACGAAGGTTCGGCATGGAACCGAATATTTTGCACATGTCGCATTTTTGCACAAGTCTTAGAGCATCGACATGCAGTGTTAGCCAATAGTATCCTTATTGAATGATTTTGTGGGCTAACAATCGGATCATGAATTATCGACGCAAGCACCTTCGTGAATCTCCCTTAGGACGCAGTCCTTCTATTTTGGTGAGACACATCGTAGCAATGACATGGAGTGGCTTGATCTATAAAGGATTTTGTTAAAGATAAGGTACCTTGTCGAGTGGTAGCAGACACGTTTTGTTGCTGCCTTGTCTTCTGGGAGCGTGCCATGTGCCAGGTACACATATATGGGATCCATTCAGCTGGGGTTCTGTTGAGCGACATGTACTTCCGCTTCAACTTTGCTGTGTCGAGCCAATAATTTGATCGGTACTTGTCATCTGACTCGCTCATTGATGGCCGATGCAAGGTGAGATAGGGTATCGACATAGCTGTTCTCTGATGTGGGAATCTTCCGGATCTGGTATAGAGTGAATCGTTTTAGCAATTGGTGGGCTTGTTAGGTAAGCTACCATCGACTTGTCCTTTGCCTCAAATTCGGTAGTTATCTGATTAACCACAATTTGGGAATTGTTGCAGATGTTGATTTGTTCGGCACCCATGTCCTTGGCAAGTCGAAGACCGGCGACGAGAGCCTCGTATTCGGCCTCATTGTTGAATGCCTTGAATTGAAAACGGATGATGTATTCAATTTCCATTTAGTCTGGTGCCATTAGGACTAGGTTTGCCTCGCTACCCTGTTGGTTGGACAATCCATCGACATGTAATTTCCAAAGGGGGATGTTTAGGTCTAGTGGCTCTTTGGCTGAAGGATGGTCTGGCAGTGCTATTGGTGGCTGCGATGGTGTTTCATTTGCCGAAGGTAGTGTGAATTTAGAGATGAAATCAGCTACTGCTTGCCCCTTGGCAGAGCTTGATGGCCTATTTGATCAATTTTTTAGATGTTTCTAGCTTCTACAAGACTTGGCACAATGGATGATATGTGAGCACTGTTATGATATGTACCTGAAAGTAAGGTCGAAGCTCGCGAGCGAAGGTGATGACGATGAAAATAAGGTTATCCAATCTGGGGTACCCAAGCTCGGCATCTTACAATGCATGGTTGGTTTAGTATATTGGGTGTTCAATACTATCAGGCTTCCAGAAAAGCATAGAGCTAACGGCAATTGCCAATATCGAGATGTAAAGGATGAGGCTTTCTTGTAGGAGAGGCTTAGACAACATAGGTGTTTTGCTCATGTATTCCTTCAAATCTCAGAAGGCTTGGTCGCTTCAATGGTCCAAATAATCTGCCGCTTATTGCCTTTGAGGGCTTTGAAGAAGGATGCCTTTGAGGGCTTTGAAGAAGGAAGCACATCAGTCGGTTACATTGGAGATGAATCTAGCGAGGGCAGCGACGCGACCTATGAGATTCTGAATATCTTTCTATGTCTTCGGCACCTGCATGTTTAGTAATGCCTTAATTTTTTCAGGGTTAGCCTCAATACCTCTTTGGCTTATCATGAAGTCTAGAAATTTGCTAGAAGAGACGCCGAAGGCGCAGTTGTTTGAGTTGAGGCGCATTTTGTACTTCTTCAGGATGCCATACATAAGTGAGAGATTGTGGAGATGCTAATCGGTGGTCTTGCTATTTACAGCATGTCATCCATGTACACCTCCATGGTGCTGCCGATGAGTTCGGCGAAGATCTTGTTCACCAACCGTTGGTAGGTTGCTCCGGTACTCTTGAGGCCGAAAGGGCATGAGGTTGTGGCAGTATAAGCCTTTGCCAGTGATGAAGGCCATATGTTTCTAATCGGTAGTATGTATGGAGATCTGGTTGTAGCCTGAGTAGGCGTCCATGAAGCTAAGGAACTCGTGCCCGATTGTTGCATCTACTAGTTGATCAATCCTCGAAAACATGAAACTTTCCTTGGGACAAGCCCTGTTGATATTGGTGTAGTCCTGGCACATGTGCCATGCTTGGGGTTTGTTTTTCACCATTACTGAATTAGTGAGCCAAATTGGGTATGTTACTTCCCGAATGAAGCCGGTTGTCTTCAACTAGTCCACTTCGGCTTTCATAGCTTCATATGGTTCGACATTGTAGGCTCGTCGCTTCTAACAGATCGGTTTGAAGTTAGGAACTGATGCTGAGCCTATGGGTTGATGATATCAGGAGAGATTCTTGGCATGTTGTTATATGACTACGTGAATACTTCCAAATTGTTCCCGAGGAAGGTCATAAACTAGGCGAGAGGTGTGTTACTGAGGCAGGTGGCGATTCTAACCTTCCGATCCGGGTGATCTTCTGTTAAGGTGATGTGTTCAAGTTCTTCGACAGTTTGAGCCTGGGGGGTGACAACTTCGTCTCTGGGATCGTCAGGTTGCTCAACCCCCTTACCATTTTGCAGGTCCTGGGAGACGATGGAGACTGAGAAGGTCACCTTCAGTGTTGCTTTCATTGAATCATGTGTTGCCAATACGTAACATGTCCTAATCCTCAATTGATCGCCTCGAACTTGGCCGGTGCCAGAGTGTGTTGGGAACTTGAGCAGAAGCATGTGGGGTGACACGAAGGCTCTCATTTTGATCAACGCTGGCCTGCCGATGATGGTGTTGTAGGCCGTAGGCAATCAACGACCAAGAAATGAGTGTAGACGATCGTCCGCCTGGGGGCAGTGTCGAGGCCTAGTTGAAATCTGCCCAAGGCAGGTTGCCGAGACTTGTTCTTTTCTTCCTCTATCTGCCTAATCTTCTGGAATATAAGATGAATTTAGATATCGGTATAGGGTAGTTCTTCATATGATCGGCCTCTGTATCTCTCATTGTTGTTACCTGCCGTTCGGTAGAGTTGATGGTCTTGCTGAGGACGTTTCGGTCTTGCCGAACAAAGTGAGAACGTGGTTTTTGGCGAGGTAGGCATATAATCCAATTCGTCAATTTTTTCTAGGGCAGGGATATCATAGCTTCGGCGTAACGCTGACTTTGGGCCCAGCACCTTCAGCCGAAGGTCGTTGAGTTGTGCCTCAACTCAGATAGGATCCTCATGCCGCTCCTCATGTCGATCTCTCAGCATGTCTAGTGAGAAAGTGGTTTTTGGCGAGGTAGGCATATAATCCAATTCGTCAATTTTTTCTAGGGCAGGGATATCATAGCTTCGGCGTAACGCTGACTTTGGGCCCAGCACCTTCAGCCAAAGGTCGTTGAGTTGTGCCTCAACTCAGATAGGATCCTCATGCCGCTCCTCATGTCGATCTCTCAGCCTGTCTACGCAGTTTGAGTAGGCCCTGATGGCCCCTTGTGGTCGCCCTTTTGGTGGAGGCACGATCAATCGCTGCGAGACAGTAGGCTCGATAGTCGCTGGTCCTTTGCCTTTGTTGGTTCGAGCATGTGCGAGCACACTTTGGCGGGATTGTTCTTGTTCGATCTGCATGCCTGCTCAACGCCATCCTACAGCTGTTCCGAACTCCCATGCTGGTCCTGTAGTTGCCTCTTGGTATCATCGAGTTTGGCAGAGAGAATGTTGTTGTGCTCTTGCATTTTCGCCATATCTTGTCTCATAGTTTTTGTTTGAGCCATGAGGTTAGATTCGACAGGTATGTGTCGAGCTATGGGATCCGACTGCAGTGTCTGAGGCTGAGGAGCCGAGCTGGCTCCGCTCTTTTTGCCGAGGATTAGACTCTCGGGTGAGAAGAATGGTGGAAGTGGTGGAGGGACCATCTTTGTTAGGTAAGAGTATGGGTTAATTAGTGACGATTCCCATAGACGGCGTCAATCTGTTTGTGCACAAAACAAAATGACCAATAGTGGGCCCAAACTTAAAGATGATATGTGATCTACCCTCAGTTGGTTCCTCCCTTTGGCAGGCCGAGAGCTAGTTGCAAGAAGAAGAAGGACGGAAACAGGATGAGAACTTGGGTACGGTGTGGTACTAGCCGAAGGCCCTTTGATGCTAAAGTTAGCTGAAGGAGAGAGGAGATAGCAAAAGACAAAGCAGGTGTATAAATGTCAAATTGATGTTACCTTTTGCCTTGGGGGCAAGGGGATTTATTTATAGAGGTCTAGGGGTGTGTAAACTTTCGATGTGGGACTCATGATAGTGGCCTAGGGGGCTGCCACGTCTCCTAGGGAATATGTTCATCACAAAGCCTCGCAAAGTACTTTTAGCATGGGGTACCGAAGGCACCCACCGATTGGCAGATATGGGCCTTAGCGACTAGGCTGGCCAGCGTGGGTTGTCGTGGACCTCGTTCGGTGTCAAGTTCCTTCCATGTGTCATGGCTTGTGGGTCTAGTCAAGTTCCTTCAAAGGTTTTAGACATCTCATTACGGAATTTAGATATGGCTTTAGAGTTGTCTTCAAAGGCTTCGTGAACATCATTGTATCTGTTGGAGCTATAATTTAGCTCACCCATAATGTATCTCATTACGGAATTTAGATATGGCTTTACAGTTGTCTTCAAAGATTACTTTTGTGATGAAAATCTTATTCACAACCATAATTTGCCTTGTAAACATATTTTGTTCACTGAATAATTATTTTGACTATATTCAGAATTTTTTAATATGCGGACTATATTCAAAATTTGACTTGTAGACATATTGGCCACTATTATTATTATCGGAGTAATAATATTTGAATCATAGCCATATTTTCGCGACGCCATCTTTGTCATATTCCAAATCATAGTCATGGTGATCAAATTGATTGAAATTGTAAGCATCTCTTGAGTTTGTTCCTAATTCAATTCTTGGATTATGAACTAACAATATCCCCTACGTCTGCCAAAATAAATTGCGAATGTGCCATTTTTAGTGTTGTAAAGAGCCTAATAAGTCCAGAGATTGAATAATTTACACCTCAACATGACCTAATTATGAACCTAGAATTGAGAAAGTTCAAGGAAGAGAGCCTACTTGTAATTTTTGAGGAATATTTAGTTGGTATGAGGCATATTAATAAAATGAGGGACAAAAAATACGACTAAAATATGTGCCTTTATTTCTTAGGAAAATTTTAAAAAATATATATATGGTGACCAATTTGGCCATTTTGTAATACTTACTATTGTTTATTGTAATTTATTAATGCATATTCATTTTATTCAATAATATGTAAAAATAATGTATATAATATGTGAATTTCACATGCATTATTGAAAAATGTGTATAAAAAACAGTATGTGCATTAAACTTGAAACTGGGTTTGACTTTTAAACATATGGAAAGTATGTGTATGTAACTACTTTACTTTACAATTCACTATTTTCAAAGCACAGCATAAGAAACTTTTTTTTTTACACGGCTTTTTATACTAACAAT
>NW_018921865.1:11576-61294 GCF_002207925.1 Prunus avium
GGAATTTTTTTTTTGGCATAGACAGCCGAAAAGAAACTTACAGCAATAGCCTCTGTCACGCTCTCCAGATGTTTATGCAAGTTTGAAACAGCAGTAGTCATACTACGCTTTGTCACATACATAAGATCTGAGAATTTTAGACCCTAACCATTTGTGAAGAGCAAATATTAGATTGTCAGTCCTTTATCTTCTATACTCACGAGTAAGGGAGCTAGTTTTGAAGGTGTTACCTCACAATTGTACTTCATAAAAAATTTGACATCATCATCGTCCTCAATCTTTATGTGCTTCCACTCATTCGAGGCCACCAAAACTGAGAATTTTAAGCTAACCTTGTCTTCCCTGCCGTTTGTATTACGAATCTGATGCACACGGTCCAACAGTTCAGCAAATTTGATGGTCCGTGGAACTATTAAGCCTTTTGACTCACCCCCTTCGTATTTGCACATCTTCTTCGAGGTGACCCATTTTCCATTGTAGCACACGAGAATAACAATTGTCTCCATTTCTGACCATGACAAAACAACATTTCATTAACACAATATAACCACAATAACCATACAATACAATAGCAATATAACAACAATATAAAAGCAATATAATAGCAATATAACATCAACATAACAGCAATACGACAGTAAAATAAGAGGAACACAACAGCAGTACACCAGTAACACATCAGCAATCACACTATACAGATCTACTACATCAAATGGAAAATCCCAAGTTTCAAGATTCACATATCCAGACCAATCTAACCCAAAGCAATTAAAGCCAAAACGAATTTATCACAAACCCAAACAATCAAAATATAACCCATTTCACATAATCCCACTGATTTTAAGAAAATAACCATCAACACTACCTTTTCGAGGTCGGCAATCCACTAAAGCTTCAAGGTTGCAAGCAGCTATACCTAAAGGGAGGGGTTCGCGATTCCAAACAGAGAGCAAGAGACCGAATAGAGGGAGAAAAAGACATAATGAAGCTAGAGAGAGAAAGAGATGCGCTATGAGAAAGAGAGCAAAGAGAGAGAGAGAGAGTTGCGCTAGAGAGAGAGAGAGCCAAGAGAGACACAAAGAGCTGCGTTAGACAGAAACCAAAGAGAAAGAGAGCTGTGCCAGAGAGAGAGAGAGCTGAGTGACCTAAGAGAGAACAAAATTTCTGAAGTTGTGAAAATTCAGCAATAAATGGACAATAATTTTATATTTATAGGTGATAGTTGTACAAATATTGGGGGGTGGTATTTTTAGTTAAGATTATAAAATTGGGGTATATACCGCTATTTCCCAACATTTTCAAGGGTTTCAAAAAAAATTTCGATCCGCCTCTTGCTTTCCTGTTTCTTCTTCGTTCTTCCTCTCTCAGTCTCTAGCCTCTGAGCCTCTCACTCTCTCAGACTCTCTCCAGATTTCACACGAATCACGATCTCAACCACTATCACTCTCTCTCTCTCTCTCACCCGCTCTCTCTAAGTGACTCAGTCTCTCTCTCAATCGCTCTCGCTCGCCTCTGCCTCTCTCGCTCTCTCTGTCTCTCGCTCAGCCACTATCGCTCTCTCTTAGTCATCAAAGGTCTCCCTCTCTAGATTTTTGTTGGTTTGAGGTAATAATATTTTGAAACCCTATTTCAAAATTTAAGGATTTTTGTTGATTTTTGTTAATTCTATTTATATATTCTGACTTTGCATATATATTTTTTTCTGGACAGAATTGATTTGAAGGCAAAGTTTTTCCAGATTGGCTTGCTGGCTGTGTTTATTTCTGGGATGGAATTGTTGCAGATATTGAGTAATAATTTAATTTGTATGATTGGTTGTTGTTTTGGTTGCTATATTTATTTTTGGTTGCTGTTTGAATAAGAGCTGCATTACCGTTGAAAATTGTTGTTGGTTTATACTTGTATTTGTTGCTGTTTTGTACTTTTATTTTTGTTGTTGTTTCAGTTGCTATAAGAATCATGAATTATGAGCATATAAGAACCTTGAGGAAACAAAAAGGTTGTTCTATTTCTAGCTTTTCAAGTTTGTCTGCAACAAGAATCTATAGTAAACAAATTCAGGGTATGCATTAATGAACTGAATTAATTACTAATTAACAGGTTGAAAACCAAGGATTAGCATGTGAACAAGTGGGGGATGAAAATGGATTAATTTTGGAACAGCAGTGTCTGATAAAAGTACGATAAAAAGGAGAGTACACATGCTATCATCCTACCAGGTCCAGCATGGAGAAAAACTCCTTTTGAGGAGTGTGGTTCAGGTAACATGGTCTTATTAATTATTTGCTAATTAAATCACTAATTTAGTAGTTAGATGTCCAAATCATTTTCTGGACAGAATTGTTGTTGGTTTATACTTGTATTTGTTGCTGTTTTGTACTTTTATTTTTGTTGCTGTTTCAGTTGCTATATGTATTTTGGTTGCTGCTTTATTTGCAATATTTGTATTTTGGTTTCTGTTGTATTTTGGCTTATTGTTTTTGGTTATTGAAGCATTAAATATTTTCATTTTCGTAGGGTATTATTAATTTCATGGAAGGAGAATCTGAAACCCCTGTTTCAACTAACCCACCACCACCACCACCACCAAGTCCACACTTGTGTCAAATATGAGCGACATCTACAATATAACCTGATGTAGCCGCTGCTGCATCTGTCATTTGAAACAAATAAAAGCTAGCTATTCTTGAACATACTGTAGATCCCTTCCACTAGCCCCGCGCCCAGAGCCAAACAGCTCTATTCTGTCATCTCAGTACAAAACTCATCCATCTCCGCCCTCTCCCTTCTTCATTTCTCTCAAGAATTCAAGAGCCTTGTCTCTCTTTCAACACATTCATGTGGGTTCATCTGTGTAAAGGCGCCAGATCCAGAAAACCTTCAACAAAATCACCATCCTCTGCGGCTTCGTCTAAGAGACCAATCGGATCCTTGCCGAGAACCGTTCCGACCCCAAAGACCCGGATGAGCGGATCCAGACCGAGATCAACCACAACACCACATACACTCTAAGTTCCCGAGCTTGGTTAACGGTAAGCCTCACGTTTTGCTTGTAATCGGGTCTCAATTGGGGGACCATTTTTTTTGTTGAAAGTAATTAGGAACAAGATTGATTATTGTAGACTTCATGGCTCGATCTGTAGTGGCTAACTAAACAACTTCGTTTGACGGAAGCAGCAATTTTTGCTTCAGTTCATGTTGAATTTGCACGATAATATCGATCCCGATATTTGGGCGATATTTTCGACATTTTGACGAAATGTAACTGGTTTGTTCCCAAAATATCGGCAGTCAAAAAAACCGATATTATCGCCGAAATCGAAACGACGTCGTTTCATTACAATAAACCTAAAAAGAAAACACGCGAGTCGTCTTCCTCGCAGAGTCGCTGCTAATTTGCAGACTCGCAAAATTTCTTCCGGTTCAGAAGTGTCCAGATCTGGCTCGCTCCGCCTGGCCACGCCTTGCAACGCCTCCTTACGCCTTCCCAGCGCTAAACGTGCAACTCTCGAAACAGCTGACCGCCTCGAGCGATTTCCTGCCGCCTCGCTCCGACGGGCTCGCCGACGCGCGCGAAGGCATGCCTTTAAAAACACTGATTTCTATATGATTAGATATTAATGTATTTACATATATACTAGATTTTTATACGTTTAGGGGCAACATTTGAGGAGAGTGAGTTATAATGCTCGTTGAGGGGGGCTATTTTCTTTGGGAGTTTCACTAAAACACCCAAAATAGGGGCTGAAATTATAAAAAAACCCAACACCCAAAACACTTTATAAACACACCCAAAACCCATCATTACACACACTCAAAACCCATTTATAAACACACCCAAAAAATATACAATTGTTGATTTTGGGGTTGATTTTGGGTGTGTTTCTATGTTTAAATAGTGTGTGGGTTTTTTTATAAATACATGTCTAGGATTGGGTTTATTTATAATAATCTAATTTTCTTTTTATAAATTTTATTTCCTGTTTTGATTAATTTTCTGTATTGAATTGATAATTAACCTTGGATGTCATTTCCTTGTTTTATTTTGATGTTTGCAATTTTTTGTGTGCAATTTCCCTGCAACTTTGTGTTTGATTAGCTGATTCAATACTTCTTCATTTTGAATCCACTTTTTGTTGTTGGTTTGCATTGTAATTCCTAGGTGTTATTGTTTGTCTTAAATGTTGGCTCTACTCAAATTCGTATCTTTAATGTTATTGTTTTTCTTTTTCTGCTAGAATTCAGACATGGGTAAAGAGGAAGGCCCAAAAACCACAAGGAGAACAACCAGATCCTCCGCTGCAGCTACCCCTTCAAAGAATGTAGTTGACGAAACTAATGCAAGTAGTTCTCAGCCGCCAACTCTCAGTGACCTTGTGCTTGGAGAAGAAGGAGAATCCTTTAGCTTGGATGATCTGTTGTCTAGTTTTCCTGGTAGATGTAATCAGATCCAGGAGCTTCTACAACTTCTGGGCCCACGGAACTCTCCCATGCTTCCTATCTTTGTATATGGAGTCACTTCTACCGGGAAAACTAGTATGGTACTAGAGACATTTAGGCATCTTAAACGTCCTTTTGTTTATTCAAGCTGCCTTAGCTGTTATAATCCCCGAATCTTGTTCGAGTCTGTTTTGAATCAACTGTTTCTTCACCGAAAGAATGCTGTAAATGGTTATTCAAGTGCAAAGCACTGTGAAAGCCCATCTGATTTTGTTAATTTTCTTCGCGAAGCCTTGGTTAGCATTCTTGGTAATCTTGAGGGAAACTCGGGGAAATTAAGCTGCAAAATGTCCGGAAAGGCTAATGGAAATATGATCTACTTGATATTTGACAATTTGGAGCGTGTCAGAGGATGGGAAAAAGGTTCTACCATATTACCTTTACTATTTAATCTCTATGACATTCTGAAAATGCCTGAGGTCGCTCTTATCTTTATTAGCAGTGCCTCACCGGATACATATTACTCAAGTATGGGTTATGTGGAGCCTATCCCTATATATCTTCCTGATTATACTCAAGATGATCTTCAGCAAATCTTCTTGAGAAACCAAGCAAACAAAAAGCTTTATGCCTCTTTTCTCAGGTAAGAATAATAGTTAGTCTTTTTTCTCTGCACTCATGTTTTGCCTTTTGTGTTTATGTTGATGAATTCCCTTTTCTTTCTGTTAGTGTCGTGCTAAGGCCTTTCTGTAGAATTACCAGACGGGTGGATGAATTGTCTCCTGCCTTCTCACTATTATTCACAAAATATTGTGAGCCTGTAACAAATCTGGGTGTTGTTCCCAATAAAGAGTTGAACCAAAGGCTGTTTCATTATTTTCGGCCCCATGTTGCTCCTTCACTGAATGAGATATTTAAGGTTTCATCTCATCCATCCACTGAAGTTGAAGTTAGGGAGACAAGGAAAGGGCAGCACAAGGAAATTTGGAGATTGCGAGGTTGATCAATTAGATTTCCATATGCCTACTTCTGCCAAGTATCTCCTTATTTCAGCATTCCTTGCTTCAAGAAACCCAGCTACCCTTGATGCATCATTGTTCGATTCCACAGGAGGTTCTAATAGTCGAAAACGAAGGAGGAAGTAAGTGTATATCAAGAATAATTCTTGTTTTAATGTAGTTTATACTCTATAGGTTTAGTTGGTGAAATTCGGGCTTTGTATACAAACTCTAGCTTTGTATTCCATGCTATCATAAAAGTTAATACCGCATTAATATTGTCAATATAAGATCTGAAATTCCAAATTCCGGCAGGAAACCAAGGTAAAACTTAAGTACTTTCTAAAGAATGAAGATAACTATCTGTCCAAACACCTGCTTCTGTTTTACCTTCACCTCACTATATTGATAACGAATACTTGAGTTGCTCTTTCTATTATGTTGTTTGGAAAGACCTGTAATTAAAATTTCTGACATCAATTACGAATATTGTTTTACTGCACTTTCGCAGTGGAGTGGTGGGAAATTCTTAAGATTCTCTTTACAAATTGTCTTCAAACAAAAATCTCTGAAAGATCTTATTAAGATTTGCCAATTGACTACCTTTGCACCTTATGCTTTTCTTTCACTTGTTGGTATGCTGCAATGCACCACTTGTAAACACTGATTTCCTCTTAATAATGTTTCTTCATGACTAGGGCCTCCGAGAAGTCAATGGAACAGAAGGAAACTGCAGAACAGGAATTACTTCTGAATCCTGGAACATTTCCAATGGAGAGGCTATTAGCCATATTTCAGTGTATTACATCTGTAGGGGAAGGTTCTCTTGATGAGGAGGAAGAAGGATACGATGGGTTAGGCATTCGAAATGGGAATGGTGGGCTCATGTCCGATGTTCTCTTACAACTGTCCAGTCTCTGCAGGGCTAATTTTATTGTCACCGGTGGAAGCTGCCCACTAGAGGGCTCAACTCGATATCGATCTACAGTGAGTGAAGATATGGTTCTGAAGGTAACCTTAACACTTTTCTCAAATTGAAATTATACCAAAATTTTATGTCGTGTAAGATTAAGGAATTCTTTTGGAAATATAACATCTTGTTTATACATGGATTACAGGTAGCAAGGAGCATTAAGTTTCCTCTCTCAAAGTATATATACAGATAATTTGCTTGTTTGGTGAGGTATTTGTGATATGGTTGCCGATTCATTCTCCAGGATAAAGAAAATTCTCAAGCAGGAGGGTCAGATTGCCTCTGGTTTTCAACTAACATAGCCTCTACCGTGTTAAACCATCACTCCAAATTCTCTGATCCTCATATTTGTTGAGCAACTTCAAATGACTGGTATTGAGTGGATACAACTGATTGTTGCGGTTTTGTGATAGATGGGGATTGCACCATTAAAGGAGCTGGATAAGAAAAATGTCTTCAGTACTCTAGCAATTTGAACAGTTTCTGGAAGTTTCTGACAGTATCTTGGTGTCAAGTTTCTGCAGGCCTGCTATCTAACAATTGTAGTTAACCAGAGACCTTAACCAAACCTTGTCAATAGTCTAGTAAGTCCCAGGGCACAGAACTTGCTCGATGTTCAAATCTAGTGTAAACACTTAAAATGCCAGTGGTAACTATTCTTTTTTGAGATACTCTCAAGTAAATGCCGTTTGTTATGCAGTGTATGCGTCTATCGCGATTTGAGAATTGTTTATTGAGTTTTGCTTCCTTTTTGCTAAGTTACGCCTGAGTTGATTCTCTCTTTAGGTTTGGTTAGATGTATTGTAAGTGCTATTTGCAGAGAAGGGCAGGAACGAACTGGGGTTAACCTCACTCTGTTATATCACATGGCTGCATTACATAAAATAGTTGTTGGGGGCAAATTTCTCACAGCTGCAAGAGACGCCCATCACAGAACAGTGTATGGTTGCTATGCAAGGTGACTCACTGGCTCTCCAAAATAGTCTATGCTGTTAATCGTGAGATTATTTTGTCTGCAATTTTGATTTGTTGAATATGACAGCAATGTGGTGGGAGGACTTGCCAATGTCTCAGCTGGCCTGAAATCCCATCTGAAATGCAATTTAGAGCAATGACTCGTTTGATGCTATATGACCTTTTTTTGTGTGTGGATAAATGCTATATGTGGTTGAAATGGTAGAAATGTGTGAGACTCAGAACGTTGACTTTAGTTTTTATGGGGTCCCCAGAGGGCTATACTTAATGGTCCAGCATGGGAGTTGGATCATCCACATGTATATTTCTTGGTCATCAATAGACAGTTGGAGACCTAATTTTATTTGGGTTTTGAACATTTTGCTTCATGATGCAATATGTGGAATTGATAGGAGCCGCCTGATCTGTGCATCTGTAAACTATCAACTATGAGAGGTTTGGCAAGTCCCAGGATTTGTAGCTACCCAACCTTTATCATGTTGGACTTAATTTTTTTTCTTTTTTGGTTGAACTACTTAATTTTAACTTATTAGGTGCCAAAATCCCCATCTAAACAAATGGGGAACTGTAGGCCTTCTTGTGGAATGTCTCAATCCAAGCCATTCACTCCAAAATTTATGTTATTGTAAACCGTTTGTATTTATATATAAAATTAGGGATGTCATTAGTTCAACAAATAAAAGCTTGTCAGATGTGGATTAGATGGGTTTCGGATGAGATGGGTCTTTAAGTAGTTTTTTTTATATATATTTGATATAGTGACAGCAAAACAAACTTGTTTGCAATGTTTGTTTTTGGGGTAATGCTCTGTTTTCCTTAATTAACATGATGATTGTGATGTGATTCAAACTATAGAAAACAAGAAAACAAAGAGGTTCGCATCAAATAAGTTTGGGATCCAAGATTTTATGGTTTGATCAGTTACACTATTCTTATTTTTTCCACTTATACTAATGCATGAACTTGAATTAATTCTCACAAACACCCTTAAGTGATAATAGCATTTACCCGTGCATCCGAAGTTTTGCTTTCGCTTCCACCTCGGCCAATATCGTTTGTATCCAAAAAAGAAAAAACACAGCTTCTTATAGCAATTAGAATGAGTCAACTCAAGATTTGGAATTTGCTTCAAGTTCTGCATGTAGTCATCTGACAGATTATCTTATGGGTCATAGGGTTAATGCTATACATATAAAGAATGTGACTGGATGGTAATGTTCATAGTGATTGCATGCTGTCGGTGAGAAAAAAACATTATCCTCATGATTTTTCTCATGCAATGTGCACCATGAGGTGATGCGAAAGAAAAAAAAAAATCAATAGAATGTAATTTTGTGCACAAACTGTCGGTGTACATAAAGTTTTGAGTTGTAAAATTCATTCCCTTTGTCTTTATCTTCTTCTCTAGTCCTAAGGATACCAATAAAAGGATCCACCTTCGCTTAATTTACTCGTTTAAGTGTTAATTATGCCATCCATTTAAAAATTAGTTCTCAAAAGGTCGTACAATAATTACCAATGTATATTAGGCGTGGTACATATAATTTTGAGGATTTCACTAATAATTTCATTTTAGCATAATATAATATACAAAAGCTCTTATAAAACCTATTTAGAGTGAAAATCCAAAACTAGCTAATTGTTATTTTCTAATTGGTTCTTATAAAATTTTAACACACTAAGAACCAATTAGAAAATGGCAAGTGGTTAGTTTTGGATTTTTCTCTTCAATATGAGTTTTTATATAATATGTTTTCCTCCTTGTTTGTTTCTCTCTACTTCTCTTTTTTCTCTCTTTCGTCCAGTGGCTGTCGCATATTGTAGATTTCGTTGTTGAATGGTGCAATTGTGTTTGAGTTGTTGGCTTTCACGGCCACGTCCTTCTTTAGCTCAGGGAGTAGTTTTTCTTTCTTAGTGCCCGTTCGGTATTTGCTTATTTGGGGTGATAAGTGATTTTTAAAAAAATTTGTGAAACCCAACCTGTTTGATAAACTATGAGAAAATCACTTATTGTTAAAAATTGTTGGGGGAGAAAGCTATAAGGGAAAGCAGCTAATAAGGTGCTTTCATTTTCTGATTATGCAGGAATCAGTTTCGAAGAGGCGTTGGGTTTAATGATTATGCGGCAATTATTTTTTGATTATATGGGAATCCGTACCAACAACACTTTTAACAAAAAGTTTACCAAACGCCAAACTGCTTTATCTCACAGCTGATTTCTCTCACAGCAAATATGACAGCGATTATTTTCACAACACAGCAATGCCAAACTAGCCCTTAGTATTCCTTCATTTGATTTATTGTGTAATGAGCCTTGATTTTGGCTTTAGCCCAAGTGTCTTTTGGTTTTTTTACTCATTTTTTTTTCTTCTGTTTCAGATCCATGTTGACATTGGCAATGCTCTTTTGGTTGCAAGTTTATGGTGCTGCCAATGTTTTGTTGATGTGCATATTGAAGGGATGTATAGGCTTCCTATTCTTTCTTCTCTTTTCTTGTTGTTTACCCTTGAGTTGTTTAGGCGCGAGTCTTTTTTGAAAGATTACGCATTTGTTCATGTCTGTCATGCTTGCACTACTAGAATATTTGGGTTTCAGCACCATTTTCGTTTGTGCTCTTAGAGCATCTCCAGCGCAGCAACAGAACCGGGCAAAAGGCCCCCCTCGCAAGCCCAAGGCAGCTCCAGCGCTGCAGCCTGGTTTGGTGTGGGTCCCACCAGCTCGGGCAAGCCCAAGGTCAGGTTTCGCCTGGGCTTCAGCCCGAGGGCTGTGACGTCAATGATGTCAGCGAGCAAAAAAATATTTAAAAAATCCAAAAAAATTCAAAAAAAATCCAAAAAAATTTCAATTTTTTTTTAAAAAATACCAAAAAATTATAGATGCTTTCCCTATAAATACATAACAATTTTATTCACTTTCTAAATTGTTTATATTTTGTTGCATAATCTTTTTTTCCTTTCTTACCCTTGCCTTAGCCTTTTGGGATAGATTCTTGCCCTAGACTTAGCCCTCATGGGTGGAACCACAAATGGCAAGGCTGACACTATTCATGTGAATAGTGACAGCCCTTGCTTGCCCTTGCCTTAGACTTAGCCCTTATGGGTGGACATGCTCTTAGCTGCAAAAGACACAAATAATTATGCTCTATGTTCAAAGGCCATGATGCAACCACTATTAGGCTGACGGTGTTGTCTATAGCCTATAGGAGTTTCCATTGCTATAGGACACGAAAGAAAAATTCGTGTCAGAAAATATAAAGGATGAAAAATAATATTTGTGTTTGTATTATGACAAGTTACTTCAGTGACTTTATCAATTAATTAGACATATGTACAGACACAATTATAAAATTGTGCTCAATGCTATATATTTTATTTTAAAAAAAATATTACAACCCAGGTGCTCACGCGCCTAAGCTTCCACTTTTTTTTTACACCCTAAATGCAAACATGCCTGAGCAAAAAAAAAAAAAAAATGCGAACATGAAAAGAAAACTTGGGATAAGCCACTATAATATTTTGGTGCATAATATATTCTAAAACCTGTCATAGAAATATAAAGTTTAAACCCCAAATTGGGATACATGCTTACCAACTTTTGGTCTCAACAAATGGGCCCTCCTAAACTTAATCAATACTGAGCTTCCCACCCAGTTAAATAGAATTGACACCACTACGAGATTGAAGTAGATATTTTCTAGGATTGGAAAAGATCCGTGTGTTTTTTATACTATTATAAAATAATAATAATAAAACGTACGTATTTGTCCCTCTTTTTTTTTTGTGTGTGTGTTATAAGGGTGTCACATAAAAATTATTGGGCACAAATGTAGTTTTGTGTTATAAGGGTGTCACATCTGAGGATATAGACACAACTATTTGTGTCTACACAAATAAATAATTTTACTTTTTTTGAACAACTTATCAGATAATGCTTATTGTTTTCATTCAATTGACATTTGACACAATTCTTTGTGTCCAGTATAAATTTGTGCTTTATGTAAATTAATTTGACATAATTATTTGTGTTTTATGCAAGAAGAGGACGAATAAAATCTATTTGCGCTCAATGTTAAAGATGAGGGCACCATACATGTATTTGTGCTCTTAAGTTCGTGGTTTTTGCTCAATTTTGTAGTAGTGTTGGGTTTTGGATAGTATTGATTGTTTTAGTACTATCTTTGTACACTCTTATGGTGCTTAGTATTTTTTAATAAAGCATCTATTCCAACAACAAAAATGAATTTTTAAATAAATATCTCTATAATTTTTTAGCACAGCATGATCCAACACCAAATGACATGACTCGCTAACACAAATTATAAATGAATCGATAACAAACTTATTTAATTGGAATTCTGCGAAAAATATTATGTCGGATAAGAAAACCTAAAGCTTTTTATGTTTTTTTCTTGTCAAAGAAAACCTAAAGTTAACTAGCCTAACAATGATAGGATCCACCCAAACATATGTAATATTATCCAGGTAATTACATAAATTGGATTGGCTTACCTTAGCACTAATATGGAAATTAGAATGAATGAAACTTATATAATTTCATCCTATAATAATGATAATCACATTATTATAGAATGAATGAAGCCTTGTCAGATGCACATGATGTGATTAATTTGATGACACTGATAGAGATGGTGCTTAGCCAAGCACACCTAAACCGTGGAATGGTTCAACAATTGTTAGGCACTCTCACGAACTCATTTCCACCATCACATGGGATCTCACGTAGGGGCTTAATCACAATCACAATCACGTTCTCATTCATGGATGTTATAATTCATTCATTAGCGTTATGTTTTGTTATCAAACTTTATGTATTTATCAAATAAATACTTACGTTGCTAGAATGTGACAAGAATCTAATTCTTATCAGACTTTATGTATTTATCGAGTAAATACTTACGTTGCTAGAATGTGACGAGAATCTAATTCTTCTTAGACTTTATTTATTTATTGAATAAATACTTACGTTGCTAGAATGTGACGAGAATTAACAGTTTAGATTCACAGTTTGACGAGATAACATTATCCCAAATTTGTCAAAGCTCTTCAATTTCAATGCCAGGTTTCATATGAATCCTGATGAAGCGTCTGCAGCCTGCCAATGTGCAAAAATTTAGGCCATACCTGCATTGAGGTGAACAGTATATATATATATACAGATATTGTACATGGGGTTTTGACTTTTTTCATGTTACAGGTAGAGAGGCGCGCATTTTTTGATAATTTCATTGATTATAATGCATTAAGGGCATGTTTACGTATCTGTAATGGAGAAAGTACGGAATCAGAGAATTTAGGAATCGGGAAACTACTGAATCGGTATGGGAAGAATCATTCCCATTAAGTTGTTTACTAAACATATGAAATTAGCAAAGGAATGGGGTTGATTCCCATTGTTATTGTTTACTAATTTTCATGAATCCAAATCCAATTTAATTTGATTACTAAAATGCCCTGCACATTTTCACCACAACACATATATAATTCTCAAATTGGCTAAGGAGATCAAACTAATCCTGCAGCAAACTAGTAAGGTGGTGTAAGCATGAGGACTCATATGCTGAACAAGGTGAACAATAAGAGCCCAATTCAATGATAATGTTAATAACACCTTTGTCCAGAGCCAATTTCAAACGAAAAAATAAACTCCAAAAAATATATATCTTTCACCTACGTAACTAGTAAACAATCAAATAATAATAACCTGTTTTGTGATGAATGTGAAGACAGAAGATAGAAGAAGAAGAAGAAGAAGATAGATAGATAGATGGATAAATAGATAGAATGACTTACATAGCACAAGGCGTTGCTGCTGCTTCTGGGAGGTTGTGTCTACAACGCTAACGTGAAAAAGAAGTTGGAGTGTCTTGGAACTTCTTGGAGTGAGTTTTTAATTTTTTTATTTTTTTATTTTTAGGGTTTTGGGTGTTTGGGAATTATGGTAAAGTGGTAAGGGTATTTTTGGAAGTTATTAAGATAAAACAGGAATGGGAATCGTATCGACTACTCCCCCCTAGTTGATCTGATACCTAGTTTTGAGGGGATATGATTACGGATTTTGAGGTGGGGCCCACTTATTTTTTCATTCCTGATTGCAAGTAAACATAGGGGAAGTCAGGAATGGAAATCATTCCCTTTCCTCCCATACCCATTACTGATACGTAAACATGCCCTAAAAGTGAGAGGGTCAAACCTGTGAAGAATCCCAGAATTGGTTTTACTAGCTGAGAAAAAAGATAAGAAAAAAAAGTCACACAAGCAAAGCAAAGGAAAGAGAAGCAAAAAAGGGTCTTAAATTGTGGGTAGGTTGCTCACCCAACCCTAACCAAAAAGAACCACATGAAGAACCCAATTTTCATTTAATTTTAATACTTAAAGGTATAACTTATAAAGAAAGAAAGAAAGAAAGAAAAAGGGGAAGGGGGCTTATTAGGGTTAAGATAATGATCATAAACAACCCATAATTGATCCAATTAAAACAGACAGTGTGTATGTGTGTATGTGGGTGACCTATTTTTCTTTCTTTTTTTCCAATATAATTATCATTGTTTTTTATTTGTGTTTTTTTCTTTTTGGGGTCTCTCTACTTCCTTTATATATATAGTTAATTCTCAAATTGGCTAAGGAGATCAAACTAATCCTGCAGCAAACTAGTAAGGTGGTGTAAGCATGAGGACTCATATGCTGAACAAGGTGAACAATAAGAGCCCAATTCAATGATAATGTTAATAACACCTTTGTCCAGAGCCAATTTCAAACGAAAAAATAAACTCCAAAAAATATATATCTTTCACCTACGTAACTAGTAAACAATCAAATAATAATAACCTGTTTTGTGATGAATGTGAAGACAGAAGATAGAAGAAGAAGAAGAAGAAGATAGATAGATAGATGGATAAATAGATAGAATGACTTACATAGCACAAGGCGTTGCTGCTGCTTCTGGGAGGTTGTGTCTACAACGCTAACGTGAAAAAGAAGTTGGAGTGTCTTGGAACTTCTTGGAGTGAGTTTTTAATTTTTTTATTTTTTTATTTTTAGGGTTTTGGGTGTTTGGGAATTATGGTAAAGTGGTAAGGGTATTTTTGGAAGTTATTAAGATAAAACAGGAATGGGAATCGTATCGACTACTCCCCCCTAGTTGATCTGATACCTAGTTTTGAGGGGATATGATTACGGATTTTGAGGTGGGGCCCACTTATTTTTTCATTCCTGATTGCAAGTAAACATAGGGGAAGTCAGGAATGGAAATCATTCCCTTTCGGTAGAGAGGAGCGCATTTTTTGATAATTTCATTGATTATAATGCATTAAAAGTGAGAGGGTCAAACCTGTGAAGAATCCCAGAATTGGTTTTACTAGCTGAGAAAAAAGATAAGAAAAAAAAGTCACACAAGCAAAGCAAAGGAAAGAGAAGCAAAAAAGGGTCTTAAATTGTGGGTAGGTTGCTCACCCAACCCTAACCAAAAAGAACCACATGAAGAACCCAATTTTCATTTAATTTTAATACTTAAAGGTATAACTTATAAAGAAAGAAAGAAAGAAAGAAAGAAAAAGGGGAAGGGGGCTTATTAGGGTTAAGATAATGATCATAAACAACCCATAATTGATCCAATTAAAACAGACAGTGTGTATGTGTGTATGTGGGTGACCTATTTTTCTTTCTTTTTTTCCAATATAATTATCATTGTTTTTTATTTGTGTTTTTTTTCTTTTTGGGGTCTCTCTACTTCCTTTATATATATAATAGTTCCTCAACTAATCTCATTAAATTTCCTCTTCATTCAATGCTCTTGAATTAAATCTCCTCTTCCATTTCCAGCAAAATTAGGTGTAAGAGTTGCAGATGAGAGACACAGAGAGAGAGAGTAGATCATCTTAATTTGCTAGAGCCAGTGGTTTTTGTGGAAAAAGAGCTCTAGAGAGAGAGAGAAAGAGGTTTCGGGCAAGCTTTAAAAAGTTCAACGACCTCTGAAGACATTTATGGCGCCTGCTGTGCTGCTGTGAAGCTTAATTTTAGTGAGAGAAAACAAAAAAAGAAACAGAGAGACAGACAGAGTTAGAGAGCGATTTCAAGGACCAGTCTGGCCTTAATAATTGCTTCTCAATACAATTCTCAACTATAAATCCCTCTCTCAATTAACACTCCACTCCACTTTATATCAGTCACTCTTCCATCTCTCTGCTTCATCAAATATTTACTCCTCTCTTGTTCTTCTACTTGAGAAGCACCACCTTACTGTTAACCTTCCATATTTTTTAGATCCATTAAAGCTCTCTCCTTTTCTCAATCAATCCCACAAACATTTCATATGCATGAAAAACACAACCTGGGTTTTCCTTCTTTTCATCTATTTCTCACATTTCAGACCCATATTCCTATGACATACGTTTTATAGTAACTTCTTCCCACTTCTTTACGAGACAAGTACTTTCCCAGAAAACTTTTTCTCGGGAAAATACTTTCCAGGAAAAACAGGTTTTGGGTTTGCTTGCTGGTAGCTGGCCCAGTGAGATTGAGTGTGGTTGTTGCGTTGCATTCTTTTTGGGTTTTGGGCGATTTGGTCAATACGTGGCAAACAAGTAAGCATGGATATTGGTACGGCCTTTCTGGTTTTGACGGCCATCACAGCTTATTTACTTTGGTTCACCTTCATCTCACGGTCCCTGGCCCACGTGTCTGGCCCTTATTGGGCAGCCTCCTGGGCCTCATAGAAAATTCCGACCGCTTGCACGACTGGATCTGTGACAACCTATGCGCCTGCGGCGGCACGTATCAAACATGCATCTGCGCCATCCCCTTCCTCGCCAGAAAGCAGGGCCTCGTGACCGTCACGTGCGACCCGAAGAATCTGGAGCACATACTGAAAACCCGGTTCGACAATTACCCTAAGGGCCCCACTTGGCAATCCGTGTTTCATGATCTTTTGGGCGAAGGCATCTTCAACTCAGATGGCGACACGTGGCTATTTCAGAGGAAGACGGCCGCACTGGAATTCACAACCCGGACGCTCCGCCAAGCCATGGCTCGGTGGGTCAGCCGATCCATCAAGCTGAGGTTTTCCCCCTTCAACTCAGATGGCGACACGTGGCTGTTTCAGAGGAAGACGGCCGCACTGGAATTCACAACCCGGACGCTCCGCCAAGCCATGGCTCGGTGGGTCAGCCGATCCATCAAGCTGAGGTTCTGCCCGATTCTTAAATCGGCTGAGCTTGAATCCGAGCCTGTTGATCTTCAAGACTTGTTGCTTCGGCTCACTTTCGACAACATATGCGGCTTGACTTTCGGGAAGGACCCACAGACTTGCGCGCCGGGGTTCCCAGACAACGGCTTCGCCTCGGCTTTCGACCGAGCCACCGAAGCCTCGCTACAGCGTTTTATTTTGCCCGAAGTGCTGTGGAAGCTGAAGAAGTGGCTTGGGCTTGGAATGGAAGTCACGCTGAGCCGAAGCCTTGTGCACATTGAGGAGTATTTATCCGATGAACCTTCAGCCCCTCGCATTCCAGCTCATAAGCCATCGAACCCATCTCCAGGATGTCCTGATTTACCGATTTGCCCTCGTGCATCTTGTGGTCGACGTACTGCCGGAGCTTGACCATCCGCTTGGCCATGGAGGGTCGGGTGAAGAAGGCCGAGAGCGGGTCCTTGAGGGACTTGGTGGTCTCGTGGCGGTTGTAGGACATCTGGACGTGCTTGTGCAGCGCTCCGAGGATGATGTGGCGCGCCGTGAAGTCGTCGCGCAGCCATTTCTGGTGGAGAACGACGTCGTCTGGTGGGGTGTCGGGGGTTGGGGATTTTGGGTCGGGAAGACGTAAGCGACATTGTTGTCAGCGAGGACGAAGTCGAGCTTGCTTCTCCAGGTTTGGAAGTTGGTGGTGCAGTCGAGTTGGTGGGTGGTTTTGAGTTCTGGGTATACGAGTGCGGAGAATGACGATGAGTCGCTGTTCATTGTTGAAGCAGAAACTTACTGTTGTTGTTTTCTATGGGATTTTGAAGTATAGCCGACCGGCTATACTAAAAAATCTAAAAAATATAATATTTTAAAGGTCTAGCCGAACGGCTATGCTCCAAAAATATAATATCTAAAGCGTATAGCCGCGCGGCTATACCCTACAAATAGAATATGTTAACAGTATAGACGCGCGGCTATACCAAAAAATAGAAGGGAGTTTCACTAAAACACCCAAAATAGGGGCTGAAATTATAAAAAAACCCAACACCCAAAACACTTTATAAACACACCCAAAATCCATCATTACACACACTCAAAACCCATTTATAAACACACCCTAAAAATATACAATTGTTGATTTTGGGTGTGTTTCTATGTTTAAATAGTATTTGGGTTTTTTTATAAATACATGTCTAGAATTGGGTTTATTTATAAATTTATAAAAATGGAATGTTTTAAGCGTATAGCCGTGCGGCTAAACCCTTTAAGTAGCATAATATGGATTTCTCTTTTTTAATTACTTTAATTAGTAGTTATGTTTTAGTTATTATTTACTTAGTGAATAATTAGTATTTAAATATTTTATTCGAGAAAAAAAATAATATTTTAATTACTATTTATTGAGTAATATAATTTATGAAGTTAATTAAAATATTTAATACTAATTATTCACTAAAGAAATAATAATTGAAATATAATTACTAATTTAACTAATTAAATAAGGCAAAGATATTATTCAATTACTAAAAACAAAATTAATTAACCTAAACATACTAAGTTTTTATTATTATTATTTTTTAAATTCTGTCTCGACGAAAGTTCACCGGCACATGTCTATCGTGGCGAGTAGTACAGTTGCGTGGCAATATTGGGTCCTTTTTTATTAAAATTAATAGTATGGCCGCCTGGCTATACTGGGGGCCCTTTTTTAATTTAATTAACAGTATAGCCGCTCGGCTATACGGGGATTCTTTTTTTAAAAAAATAAAATGTATTGCCGCGCGGCTATACTCCGATGTTTTTTAAATGTTTTTAATTAATTGTATAGCCGTGCGGCAATACTTATGAAATATGCTATAAATTGAATTTTTTTTTAAGTACAGCCGCCCGGCTATACCCTATCAGTCTATAGGATTTCTAGGTTTACCCGCAATGCAAGTTTCTTACTTGCTATCGAAGTTGTTAGCCATTTAATTCTTGTTGGTTTCCTTCCTATAATTTAGCCGTGTGTTATAACTTACTTATATATGTTGCTTGGTCTCGAGCGCCAAGAGCCGTCGTATTATATCACAACTGCGGATCCGTGGCACCATATTTTTGACACAAGTTTTGACACAAGTTTTAGGCCTTTAGATCTATAAACTTTTAATGGTTGTGATGTATTTTCATTTCTCAAAACAATAAATTTTCTTCAATTAATATTTATACATTGGGATTAAAATTCTGATACTATATTAATTAAGAATTCATTCTCTCTCTCATCTCATTAATTATTTTTATTTAGTTCTTTCCCTTTCCCACTAGACTCTTTTGTTCCATCGCAGCCTCTGCATTTTTTGCTCTCTCTTTCTTCTACATTCATCATCCACCTGCGATCTTCTCTTCTCTACTAATTAATTTGTGGCTTGAAGCAAATGAGAGGGGGAAAAAAAGTAGCTATATCTTCTATATGGTCTGTTGGAACAAAGAAATCTTCCATATTTTCTCTACTAATTTGGATTTTCTTCGAGTTTCTCATATGCTATGCTATGTTTTAGCTTTAACTTATATTCAACATCTAAATAACCAATATTTATTGAAAAAATTTATTATGTGATAAAAATAAAATATTACGAAGAAGAAACTAGATTGTACGATACTATAGATTAAAATATAACATTATTATTATTATTTTTTAAAGTAAAAATTATTGGTGGGAAATTGTAAGACGTAGAGGGGAGATGAATGAATGGAGAAGAAGAGAGAGACAAAGAGATGTAGAGCGACGAAGGGAAAGAGCCAAATAGGAAATAAAGAGAATGAAAACTAAGGCGCGTTATTTCCCTAACTCTGAAGTAATTTTGATTGAACAGAAACAAAGACCCAGTTTCTCTCCAACGCCCACAAATTGGCTAGATTTATGTGATTTACTATGCAACTTGTTGTGTAGATTATTAAAACAATGATTTATCAATATAAATCTTAACTCTAAGGATTAATTGCTAGTTTGTGATTTGGATGGAATGGTTTGCTGAAATTGGATGGCTAGTTTGTGATTTCAGGGTTACTGAAAAAGCAAGAAGAAGAAACCAAGGTGGTTGGTGTGAGTGGTTCGGCACTCTCATTCCTTAAGAGAGGTCAGGGGTTCGATCCCTGCTCTCGTACGGAGTCACCACTTTAGCCAACACTTTACCCCTTACGAGCCGACCCGATGTGAGTGGGGATTAGTCTGGGTTGTGGTTAAGGCTTAAAGGTGCCACCCATAGTTGGGGCCCATCCAGGACCATCTCATGATTTAGACCCCAAAAAAAAAAAAAAGCAAGAAGAAGAAGAAGGGAGGTGGTGTAAATGAGAAGGCACGAAGAAGAAGTGCCTTGTGTCCTTATTTAAAGAATAAAATAATTAATTTGTTTAATCACATCCTTTGATAGTGGGCTAATCCAAGGGTTTAAAGCTTGTGTCAAAATTTGTGTCAAAAATATATATATATATATTTGTACTCATAACTTTCAATGAAATTCAACATCCCAACAATTCTATCAAACATAAATAATTATGTGAAATTCAACATCCTATTTTTTTTTGAAATAAACCGATTCATTGCAAAGAAGATTAGCTGAGGCAACAGTCTTGGGTGAGGAGTTCCTGAACAAGCTCAGGGGCCTCACCAAACCAAAAACAATCTTGGTGCAAATGAAAAGCAAACAAGGCAAGCCTGTTAGCGACACGGTTACAAAGCCTAGGCACATTGGCCACGGAAGATGACTGGAAGTGAGAGAGGAGCACACAACAGTCATCAATCAAAACCCCCCCACTAGAAGCAACAGAGGTATCTTGCGAGACAGCTATAGCAAGCTTGGCGGAGCCGCACTCGAAACAAACCCGTTGGAGATTCAACTCCACAGCCAACCGGATGCCCGCCAGCAAAGACACAGCGTGAAGATGATCAAGAGACCCAATATTCCTAAGTTTTTTAGAACAAGCCGCCAGAACGCTCCCTGACTCGTTGCGGATCACCACCCCAATACCCCCACAACGATCGGCAGCAAGCCACACTCCACCGACGTTGACTTTGGCAAAACCGTCCCTAGGCGCAATCCTATCAATGAAGGAGAGAAAACAATATGTACCTCACTTCAATTTCCTTCAACTTCCCGCGCCGGGTTTCTTGGTCCTTGATGAGATTACTGTTGATCTAAGAAACAAACACAAAAAATAGGCACAATAAAATAAAATGAAATTTCAGAAAGAAAAAAAAATTTTGATTTCACATAAACACAGTACTCCAATGCCAAACCCCAAAATAAAGACGAGCACATTACAAACTCACATCTTCAACAGCATTTCTTTCCTCAAGACATTTCTCTAGTTTCGCTTGAATATCCAGCATCTTGGAATTTACAGCCTTCTCCACTGCTTCTAAAGTTGAACTTTCCTTTTTACTTTTGGCCTCCATAAGTAGAGCTTCATAATACTGAATTTCAAGAAAAAGAA
The DNA here is from genome assembly GCF_002207925.1 of Prunus avium. Next base: position 32,625 of record NW_018921865.1, read on the forward strand.
AAGGATATTACTTGATCAACAGCCATTAGGTAGAGGGAAAAATAAGAACACAAAGAAGAAGTGTGTTTGGTGACAACCTACTTGTCTTTGAGTCTCAAGCTGACTTGCAAGAAGTCGGTTATACTCGTCTACAATCTGTTGTAGCACAATATCTAAAGATCAGTTATGTGAATAAGAAAACATCAAATAATGGATAGTGCAAGGTAGAGTAAAAGTAAAAAAATTTCTTAAAATAAATACATACAGTTTCAACTTTGCTGCTATAGAGGGCTCCACTAATTCCAGAATCGTCACTGCATTCACACCTGTCACAATCCCTTTCCACTGACAAACATTGAGAATCCGTATCAGTTATTAGCTTGCCATCAATTTTCGATTGGTTCAGGCGGTGAACATAAGCATCACCAACGTAATCCCAGATCTGCTGCCTGTTCAACTCAAGAGAATAGCAATGTTGTGTATCCTTCCAGTGCCTAACAGCATGGCCTTCTGTATATCTTTTTGAAGAACAAATAATATCAATAATTTTCCGTGCTGGACAAATTTAATTAAGACAACGCCATAGCTCATCAAGTAAATGATGCGTAGGCTATATTGTTTTCTTGCTTTGGGGACAGAAATAACCAAAGATATAAGAAGAAAAAAGAGTGCATCATGTTTACCTTCCACATCCTACAAAACCACATATTACACAAACCCAGGGATTCACAGATATTCCACATACAGAGCAAGCTGGCTTTTCATCCTGCTGCTGACAAAATCGGCAAACCTAGTGGCACACAAATATTAAATCAGCAACTTTCTTCTATATAGCTGGACTCTCAAACTTTGCTTGAGTCCTAAAACATATCAGAGTTACAAAGGGCTCAATGCCAACTCAAGGGAAACTCAAGCTGAAATTGATAAACCCAATTAAGACCACAATCGTTACATAGAAATATTTCATTATAATCCACAAAAGAAATTTATTTATTTTTTCTAACTACTGAACCCATCAGTGGTCGGTCCAGTTTAATGGATTTTGAGTCCCTCAGTACCTGCAAGTAGCAATTGATATCAGTAGTGCAGTCAACAATGCTCTCAACCAAGATCTCTAATAAACTTAAACACATAAGACAAAATTTTGGAACAGAAAACCAACTCACCTGACAAGATAAATAAGTCCATTTTGAAATGCATGGACATTGAAATGAATGGTCACAAAGTGTACTTGCTATTCCACTAGTGTCTGCATCCAATCTCTCTGACATTGAAACAAAAGTTAAACCAAAATCATATAAATACTGGGCACAAGAATATCAAATCTCTGAAAAAATATAAACAGAAGAACCCCCATCCCACCAAACAAAATTGTGACTCACCAAGGCAAACTGGGCAAGTAGGTAATTCAGTACATCCTTGTGGTGGAGTCCCAGCTATTTCATCTGAATCTGTGTAGTCCACAGAAAGCAGAAACAGAATGTGGCACACCTCAGCCTGAAAAAAAACACAAACAAACAAAGAAAATCGCACACATAAGATGTACAATATACATCATACATGAATATAAACGACAATAAGAAAAACTCATTACCTCTCCAGGCGAATACTTCTTCCCATTTAAAGTGTGATAAAATCCGTCGGCGGTCATCTGATTCTTCAGCTCAACTAAAACACTGTACCGATCTTCCATCCCATCGTTCCTAATCCAATTAAGCAAATACTAAATTGGACTTTGTTTGATCACTAAGGAAACAAAAACATAGATAAAATGAAACTTGAATTTCAAACAAAGATATTCACTGAACTGATACATAGACCCTTTTTTTTCCCTTTACTTCACAGCATTGCTTTTTTAGATTGTCAGCTCAAGTTTATCTTTTAAATGTGATTTATTATATTTATGAAAATTATCAATGTAAGCCTGGCACAACTCAGTGGCTCAATTGAAGTAAAATCCTACCCGCGTTTTTTTTTATTTTAAAGAAGAAAAAAAAAACAAATTTTGCTATTTCCTCAATTTCGTCAGAAACCCATTTCAGGGTTTTGATCAAGCAACCAACCAACCGAAGATTTCCTCAATTCAAAAGTTCTTAATTTCTCGGTAAACAAAGAAAATCTAGAAGCGGTACCTGATGAAGACGAGTTCGAGGACATGGTCGATTCGGGACCCACAGAAGCGGATGAAGTCGTCGAAGGAGAGATAGTTGGGAACAGCAATGACGAAGAGGAGAGTGGATCGAGAGGCAGGACTGTTTGGCAGCGACGAGTGCCCTATGCTTCGGAACAGGTGAGCTATGCCTCTTCGCTCGCTGAATTTGGGGCTGGTGTTAGGGTTTGATTCAGTAGCACTGGTGATCTTGGAAGTTGTGATAGTGGTGAACTCGGCGTCTTCGAGGCTGAGGGGGTGATTGGTGTCCACTGAGTGGACTCGGAGGAAGAACATTGTGTTTTTCTGAGTCGACTTGGTTGGGGTAAAGAGAAAAGAGAAAAACAAAATAGAATTGACAAATTTGAGAGGCAAAGCTATTTATGCTCCAAAGCTTACTAGTATGGCTGATTTTCAGAAGGATCATATCGGATCGGAATTAGGGGATTCAATTCCATTCCGCAAAAGTTCGGAATGAAAATTATTTTCTAAAAATTTTCGGAATTTCAACATTCATTATAATTCGGAAAACTCAGAATTTTCGAAATTATTGGAAAATTTCTTAACTTACATATTTTGGAATCTTTTTGGCAAGTTTCAGAAAATCATTGAAAATTTTAAACATGTCTAACAATTCAAAAGATTAAATTTAGCTCAAAATTGAAAAATTATACAGAAAAGCTCGAAAACCTGTTATATGAATTTACCATATTATCCTCATTTAATTAATAATTTCAATTCTTAGTACCCGTTTGGCATTGCTTATTTGGAGTGATAAGTGATTTTTTAAAAATTTTGAGAACACCAGCCTGTTTGGTAACCTATAATAAAATCACTTATTATTAAAAATTACTGTGGGAGAAAGTAATAAAGGAAAGCAGCTAATGAGCTGCTTTCAATTTCTGATTATACGATAATCAGATTTGAGGAAGCGCTGGGTTTAATGAAAATTATAACATTCCAAAAATACCCCAATATGATTTCACGCTTTCATCTTCTTCGTGCGTCTTCTCTATCCCAAGCCACAGAGCACCTTCTCCTTCTCTTGCATTCTTCCTCCATTTTTTTTCTTGTTGGATCAATTGAAGCGCATTCCTAAGAAGCCACAAGACTCAAGTAAGGGGCATATTGTGTTTATTTCTTCTCAATTTCATTCTTCCCTCTTTTTCTTTAATTTTTAGGGTTTTAACTATCTTGGTTCTTCTTCACGCCATCTCTTCACAGAGATCACTCATCTCCTTCTCTTCCATACTACCTACGATTTTTTCTGGTTGGATCAATTGAATCGCACTGTTAAGCTACAAGACTCAGGTATATTTCTTTTCAATTTCCTTGTTCCCTCTTTCTCTTTGATTTCTAGGGTTTTAACTTTCAATTGTAGCTGCTGTTGGTTTTCTATATTACGTATTGGCATGAGAATGGCATTTTTCTATTTGGGTTTTAGGGCAAGTTCCTATAAATTGATTGAATTGGTATAGAAAAGGGAAATAGTCAAATAGACTTCGAGGAGGTCATAATTAACTTCTTGGAATTTTCTACTTGGAAACAGGCAAAATAGATTTCGAGGCAAATAGGGTCAACCTCCAAAGCATTATTCCTTGTTCCCGAAGATCACAGTGAACTAGATCAAAAGCAAGCCAACTTTTATGATTACTCAAATTGAACGAATAGCTAGTACACAAGTCTCACAATAGAAGTTTGGCGTAGCACCATGAAGGAAACACATATCTTAAACAACCCAAAGACGGATGTCCTCAACGGCAATGCTATAACCTGTTTGTGTGTGTGTGTGTATCTGATATTATTGCTCTAGGCTTGATAGTGTAAAGTCAGGTCATATAACCCCTCTCCTTTTGCCTCTTGTCTTGAGATCACAGTGAACTAGATCAAAAACATATATGTTTTTAATTGAATTTGAGTCATTGTTTTATTTCATATGATCCGTAAATTCATATACAATTATTTGCACATATCATTCATTGAAAGTACGTTTAAGGTGTCCTTCATTGGTGAAGTGTATTATTTTCATTTTGTGAATTTTGTTTCACAGAAAACAATCTACTGGAACAAATCGGTCATATTTAAACACTTTTAGGTTTAACAGGATGGCTAAGGAAATTGATCCTATATGAAAATCGCTTCAATTATGTATTTGCATTAGAGTAGGATAACTCCTTTAGTTTTTTGTTTTCCACCTTTCCCAGCACTGTGTGGAAGCTTAACTATAGAGTTCCTTGTGGCCTCATCTTAGAGACAATCCTATTCAGTTGCCTCCTTATTTTTCTGGTTTTTGGTGCCCGGCTACCAACAAGGTATGGGTATTCTGTGAGCAATTTGAAGTGCCGTAGTTAGAAATTTAATTGTTGTTTTAGTGGGAGGATATTACATTAGTTAACATGGAAGAAGGGTTTTATCCTTCTATAAATGGTCATGTCAACCAGTCTCTTGGGATTACTTCATTATATGAATTTACCGATCATGTGTAGGATTCCAATTTCATGAAGGTGAAGAGAGCAAAATATGAATTTCTATATAATTTGGGAAATAGCGTATAAACAAAAGAGATCCTGTAGGTGTTTATTTTGTTCTCTGTGACTATATGATTACTCTTTGAGATTATTGCTCTAGCATATCTTAAAAGGGCAGATTGTTTCTGCAGTTCTATTTTACTCTTCTTAGTTGTACATTTATGTTTCATTGTTGTCTTGCCTTTTGGTTTTTCTTTTCCCTATCTCTATGCCGCTTATCCATAGTTTGGTTTGTTTGTAATTCGCTTGTATACCTATTATTTTCTTTTGTGCTTATATGTAATGTCTTTGTTGCAATAAGATGACAAAGAAGAATAGTAACTTCACCACAACTGAAAATGTTGCAAGTGGATCCCGAAAATTATCAGCATTATGGAATGCTCAAACTATAGCCATCTTCATTGACCTTTGTATCAAGGAGGTGGATCTAGGCAATCGTCCCGGTACTCACTTTAATAAAGTTGGATGGGCAAGATTGGTTACAAATATTAGTAAAGAGATAGGAAGACCATATGAAAAATTACAATTGAAAAACAAGTGGGATTTACTGAAAAAAGAATGGAAATTATGGAAAGATCTAAAAGGGAAGGAAACTGGTCTTGGGTGGAATGTCGCTAAGAATACTGTTGATGCTTTCTCTCACAGCTGATTTCTCTCACAGCAAATTTGAAAGCGATTATTTTCACAGCACAGCAATGCCAAACTGGCCCTTAATGTTTGCATTAATCAAGGACATTTTCTGGTATTTTGAATGTTTCACCATTCTCTTCCTTTTGCTTTATATATATAGATTATCCTTTATAAAATAGCTATCTATGTTTATTTGGTCATTAAGTCATATCAAATTTAACATAAAACTAGTCATTATGTGTAGTCTAAGCTTAAAACCTCAATATATTTCGGAATTTGGAATTTTCAAAATCTTGAAATACATTCAAATTCCAATCCAATTTTTTTTCTTTAGAATTCTCAGATTTCAGAACTTTCAGATGTCAGAATTGATTTGGACTCGCCAAAATCGAAAATTTTCGGGTCGAAATCGGAATTTCCAATCCAACTTGCATCCCTACTTACTAGTGTCGAGAGTCACTCACTCTCTTAGATGTACTTGGACCATCTCTAAACATGTTAGGGCTACACACATACCACCCATATGATATTGGTGCGCAATGCAATTGACATTCGTTCTTTAATTTTTTTTTTACCTAGCCGCTCTCTCTTCCTAGGAAAGAAAACCCAAGGCTTGTAGACTAGCCGCCACCCCCCTTTGGGGGTGGGTGACCTCCTTTTGCTCTCCCCCCTCCCTCCCCCTCTCCCCTGCCTCTATCTTGCCCCTCTCCTCTCCTCTCGCCCCTCTCTCCTTTCCTTCCTTTGTTTCCCGTCCTCTCTTTCCCTCCCTCCTTGAGTTTTCTTCCTCACCCTTTTCTTTTGCTGTGACTTTGGGATTTTCTGTTATTTTGCAGGGAGTGTGTGGGTGGGTTTGTTGTTCTGCTCCTATTCTGGATCTACTTTGTCCGAGGATTGCCTCTGTGTTTCGGTGGCTTGGGTGGTTTCCCCTGTGGCCGCCTCAGTTGGTTTATTGTTTCCATTGTTGTGTCGCGCGACCATTTTTTTGCTCTGTTTGTTTCTTTTGCATATGTGAGATTTGATTCATGCTGGAAAACTATTTCAGATCTGTGATTTGGTGGCAAACAAGGTGACCAAGCGTGCTGTGCGATTCTCTTCAGCCTTTTGTGCTGCTTTTGTTTTCAACCCGTTTGTGGTGTTGATCTTCTCTTGTAGTTTTTACTTGTAAGAGCCTATAGTGCTTGATATGCATTTTCTCTTCCTACCAATGGCGGCTATTTCTTGGCACCTTCCCTTCACCACCATCTTCAGCGCCTCGACCACACGAGGGTCTCCTCTCCTTGGTGACTCTTATGCAGTTGAGGTTGCTTTTAAAGTGCTTATGTCACTTATTGCTTGGATTATGGTAGCGCTCTTTGTAGCTTTGGTGGCTTGTCCACCACCATTTTCTGTCTCGAGCATTGGTTACTGGTTCCTCTCTGGTGGGTGTGGGCTTTGTTGATTATGCTGCTGTTTGGTTATGGGTGGTGTGGCATTTCCCTATTCTGTATTCACTACCTTTTGTGTGCACTTTGCTTTTCTGGGCTTTATGTCCTCTTCAAGTTTTATGATGTAGTAGGTTTTATGCCTTCTTGTGTTGCAGTTGGTCGAATTCCTTTGTGGAGCTCACTTTGTTGTAACCGGCTTTTGCCTTCTATCTTATAAAATTTGATTCTGACCCAAAAAAAAAAAAACCATGTTAGGGCTTAATTCAAAATTTCACCCTCCAAAATACAACTATTTATTTATGGACCGGACTCAAATTGTTTTTTCCTTCAACCATGCAGACTCATTATTTGAGTCCGCAACTGCATTAAATTATTTAAAAACGGTTAATCCCTTCTTCTTATTTATCATTTATTTTTCTTGACATTATTTTTCTTTCGTGATTTCATTTTTTGAATATTTTAACCTAAAACATCATATAATTTTACTTAAAAATAAAAACAAGTACAATGACATTTTATTTCAAAAACTTTGAAAGTAATAACAAGTACCAAATGACCTATATTAAAAAAAAATCTAATAATTGTTAGATCTCATAGTCGTCGGTTGGAATTCAAAAAAATAAAAGAACAAGTTGTTCAGACTTAACCGTTAGAGTTCAACGCACAAAAGCCAGAAGGCACACACTCGTCCTTGAATTGGTGGGCCTCAACTACGACATCAATTGGGCAATGGTCTGCACAATCATGTGGGCTGGAAAGTGACTTGCGCTTGTACTCCACCAATTTTCTGTATGGGCAAATATCCGTACTACTATTTGGCCTGGGTTTTTGCATAGATTGATGTTTGGACCGGCTGCATACAATGGTTGGAGAAGGAACCCAAGCCAAAATGTGAAATTTTGATATTAGGCGTCGAAAGTTTGATGATGGCTTGATAATGGTCAAATTTGTGTCGACCCAAACAAGCCATTTCTGATAGGACACTTGTTTATTTTGATTTCCTCTAACATATTCATTGTTTATAACCTTTGCACCTACTTTTGCTTGAAACATATCATATGATGGCAATACAATTAATAATTTATGTATTTCGATTAGAGTAAACTCTTACAAATCAATGTCCTATTACAACAAAGTAGAAAATGGTGGGTGAAGTAATTATAACTGCAATAAATGTGAAACATATGATATGTAAAATTTGTGTGATAGATGTATAGTTATAAGTTAAATTTGTGTGACTAACAATAAATAAAACATTCAGATTCTCTTGTTGGGGAGAGAAACTCTCTTGCAACGGGTATAGTATTTTTATTTATAGTAAATTTGGCTTACATCCTTCAAATTCAATTTGCCGTACCTACAACCCTTCACTTTTTGTTCCTATAAATAATACCCAATTTGTATAAGTAAAAACCCATGACTAGGATCCAACTCAGCAAGTTACCTAATTAAGCATAAAAGCTGATTTATTGTACTTTTCAGATTCCAAAAATACCCCCAACTAAGCCATTATTGCATTTTGTATATTAATGTAGGAATCAATATGGAAACAGTTTTTAATTGGATTTTATATAATGACAGACGTTGAAATTGGAAAGATCTCCAAATGGTTGTAATGGATATAGAAATTAATTTGGAAACATTTTTTTAAATTTAACAATAAATACAGATTTAGGTAATCAGTTTGTTTAATAAAAATATTTATGTTATTTTCTTTTTATGAATTATACATGACTAATAATCTACTTTATAATTGTTTATGAATAATACTGTACATACTAATTATGTTGAAAAAATAATGTACCTATTACTTGTTCTATGAAAAATAACTAATAATCTTTTTATTGTTTGTTTTATGAAAAATATAATTTACCTAGTATGAATAGTGTACCTGTTTTTAATTTATAAAAAAGTGTACATAATTATCTATTCCAATATACCTACTACATTATACGACATCCAATATACCTACATGAATAATATACCTACTACGAAAATATGTATAGGTAAATTACCTACATTATACGACATCCAATATACCTACATTATATGTAATTATGGTTTATATGTATAGCTATACATACATATTATTTATGAACGAACATATATTATATGTATTATGAGAATGTTTTGATTTGTTGAGTCAAGCAACACCATAATAATGGAAAGGCTAGATATTAGAGATTGTTTAGGAAAAATCATTGGATAACAAAAATGGCAGGGTTTTGTAAATAAGTAATAAGAAATGGGCAACTTTTATCCTTCATGGCATCCGTTTTCAAAATTGGGTTTTGGTTGGAAGTAAATATGTAGATGAATTTTTGTATAGACTATTAGAGTTGCAAGGGCCTATTATATAATGACCCTTTTATTTATTAGAAAGATGACATATAATTTAAAATCCATCTAAAATATGAAAATCGACACCACAATCCTAATCCCAATGCCTTTCATTATTTTGCAACATAGCATCGGTTAGAAAACTTCAAAAATCATGAAAATTGGAAGCCACTAAGGTTTCTTGGCTACGGCTTTAGCAAAAATTGACTATTCCTTCTTTCCCTTGCTAAGGATACTGTTTTCTAGCCACAAATAAGGTCAATATGGATATGAAGAGTTATTTTGTGAGAGAAAAGATTTATGTAATCTGAAGCTAAAAAGAAAAGTGAAGAAGAAAAAATTTATGTGACAATGGAGAAGAAGAGATAGACGTTTCAAGTTTGGCGTTGAGAGAGAAAGAAACCTAAAATGCAGGAGAAACAATCTACACCTTTTAGATATGCTAAAGCAAGGATCTGAAAGAGTAATGATACAGTCATAGAGAACAAAATAAACATATGCACATATAAGAGGAAAAAAAAATCTATTACATTCTTTTTTGTATTTTATATTGTTGAACGACAGAAGTAAGACAACATTAATACTTAACGAACAGATCATATATATGTATATATTGGTTGGGGGTGAGGGGTGGGGGGTGGGCAAGTGGTAGAGTTGGCCCCTTGCAATTTGAAAACAACCTAGTAATTTATCATATTTATCTACTTTAATCCCCACGTAACACTAAATAATCCAGGCTAGCTCCCTTGCAATTTGAAAACAAGCTATATGAAGCATAATTTCAAACTCAACCAACATTACCACACAGATCAAAATGTGCACCTTGATCTGAGGCCATGAGGGAAACTTTAGTAGCCCACAAACAGATTTCCCACGAGTTTCCACTGGAACTACTCTCACTAATTGACCACCTTTTGTTGTGCGCAACAACAGCTATGAAAGGTCGTTCAAACCTTTAGTCAAACACCTGGTGTGCACCTTTCATCGAACTCCCTAATCAAACCACCAAAGCCCTAAAATCTAAACATCCTTAACCCCAAACAACAAACACGAAAACATGGTAGTAAAAGCAACAAAAAACAGAGATTAATTTCAATTTTGGCTTAACAATATAAACAAAACTTCATCACAAATACAAGCACAAAATTCATCCCAAAGTAACAATTAAAACCCGATAAATTAAAGGGAAGGGGAATAGTAAAATTGGGAATAAATATATCTACTGTGTCTCTTACCTGAGTCTTGTGCCTTTGCTTCGATTGATCCAAGAAAAAAAAACGAATGGAAGAGAAGAGCTATGGAAAGAGAGGGCATGAAGACTGAAGAGCATGACTGAATAGAGAGGCCTAAGTGAGAAGAATGAGAGAGCGTGAAATTAGATTAGGGTATTTTTGGAATATGAAAGTTTCATTAAACACCCAGCGCCTCCTCAATTTGATTTTCACAAAATCATAAATTGAAAGCAAGTCCACACCCGCTTCTCCTAATGGCTTTGGCTCACAACAATTCTTTGACAAAAGTGATTTTTAACCCTTTTACCAAACAGGCTTGGACTTCAAAAAATTTCCAAAAATACCTTATGGCCCCAAATAAGCAACGCCAAACGGGTACTTAGAGCATAACTTCAAGAAGAGATTGTGATAACTTTTGAAAATGATTGTCTTATAACGAGGCGAAACTTAAATCATGAAACAAATCTCAAGCGTGCGGGTCACACACGATGGAACTCACATTATGATACTTTACTTAGCATCACTTCTATGTTTTCATCTGTGGATCATGTCCTTCAAAACATTATTAATGATAATCCAAATGATAGTGCCAATGAAGCAAATAAGTTCATGAGAGAAATACTTACTTTTGAGTTTGTGTTTCACCTATACTCACATTATGATACTTTACTTAGCATCACTTCTATGTTTTCATCTGTGGATCATGTCCTTCAAAACATTATTAATGATAATCCAAATGATAGTGCCAATGAAGCAAATAAGTTCATGAGAGAAATACTTACTTTTGAGTTTGTGTTTCACCTATTCTTGATGAAAGCTATATTATGACTCACAAATGATGTGTCACAATCATTGCGAAAGAAAGATCAAGAAATTGTGAATGCGATGGCTTTAGTGAAATTATGTAAGGAAAAGCTACATTGGATGATGAATAATGGGTTTGATGTATTGGTTCATGAAGTATCTTTGTTTTGTGACAAACATCATATTGAAGTTCCCTAACATGGATGAGACATTTGTGCTTCCAGGGAGGTCAAGGCATAATGCTCCAATTAAGACAAACCATCATCATTATCGTGTGTAGCTTTTTATTTATGTCATTGATGAGCAAATTACGGAGTTAGATGATCATTTTGCTGTGGTAAATACCGAGTTGCTTATTTGTTTGGCATGTTTGAGCCCAAATGATTCATTTGTGGCTTTTGTTAAACAAAAGTTATTTCACCTTGCTCAATTTTATCCTCAAGACTTTTCGGGTGTGGATCTTTTGGCACTTCAAGATCAACTTGAGCTTTATATTCATCATGTACGTTCAAGTAGTGATTTCTATCACTTGCAAGGGATTAGTGGTCTTGCTAAAAAAAATAGTGGAGACAAGGATGCTTCTAGCATTCAATTATGTGTACTTGCTTATTACATTGGCTTTAGTTTTACCGGTTGCAACAGCTTCATTGGAAAGGAAATTTTCCATCATGAATATTATTAAGGGTCCACTTTAGAACAAAATAAGATATCAATGGTTGAATGATAGCTTGTTGGTTTACATTGAGAAAGATGTTTTCTCTTGTATTGAAAATGAAGCTATAATGCTACGTTTTCAAAATATGAAACCTCGTCGTGGACAATTCTAGCTTGTAATGTTGTTTTTGACATGAATGACACTGATATTGTTTCATTTTCAATGTTTTTTTCATTCTCAATTTTTTTTTTGGAAGTTTTACACTATCACCCTTTGATGTAAGATTCCTCGATCCGCCACTCATTATAGTAGGAGTATGCAGTTTGTTTATTGCCCTCTTATTGCCTTGGTATTGCCATTGTATTGCCCCTTATCACCTTTTGTTCAAGGCATGTGGGCCATGTGTCAGTGATCTGTCTCAGACTTAGAATTATCCCCACGTCGTCTAGAGTATGACAATGTGCTCGGTTTGGTGAAATTCTTTCGTTTGATGCCTGTTGAAGCAAACCACACATAGCATCAAGTTTTGCAGCAATCTCATTATTAGTACTTACCTCATAGGCACCAGACTTCTTAAAAGCTTATCTTCCCCTATTGTAGCTCCAAAAAAGGCAAGTAATCTCTCCTCATTGAGGGTTGTCATTAAGCATTAACCTATAGTGATTAAAGAATATTATTATTATCAAATATAGCACCAGCAATGTTGTTATGATAGAGTGTTTTACAAAAAAAGAGGACAAACTACATAAAACCCCCCAAATTATAGGGTCATTTTCAAGTTCATACCTAATTTTAGAGACATTTACTAGTACATAATCAAACTCTCGGAAACCCTACAATTTACCCCATTCGTTAGCCAAACCGTTAGTTAATCTGTTAAATGTTGATGTAGCATTTGTGAGAATTATTTTTAATTGACGTGGGGTTCCACGTGGACAAAAAACTAATAAACTACTATACAAAACAAGTAAAATTATAGTAAATAATTAATTTTCATTTAAAATCAAAAGAAAAAGAAAAATCATTATCCCTCTCCTCCTCCCAACCCCTCAGCCCAACTTACTACCGTACCAAACCCAACACCACCGTCAAAACACCCAGCCCTTCAATGCTTCCCTGCCAGAACCATCATCTCTCTCTCTCTCTCTCTCTCTCTCTCTGTGAAAGAATGCAAGAACTTTGTTTTTTTTGGAGACCCTAGCTACCCAATTACAACTGCCACCTCCATCCAGTTGTAACATCCTTCCAACCACCATCGAAGCCCCCACCCCATCGTTACCCCAGATCTCTCCCCCCCCCCCCAGATCCGTCAAAGATCCAGCCCTAATTGCAATCACATATCCAACCACCGAAGCTAAAGGTCTTCATCGCCAAGTTCTTTGGTCACTGCAACGGCGACACCAAACCCCACTGAGTCTGGATGCAAGAGAGACAGAGAGAGAGAGACAGAGAGAGAGAGAGAGATAGATTGGGATCAAGGTGGCGACTGGGTTCACTAGAGACATGTCCGCTTTAACAACGCCGAAAACTTGAACGGTCTTTTTGTTCTTTTTTTTTATTTTTCAAATTAAAAGGTCTCTTTCAGTTCTTCAAAATTTTAGCCATTGAACCTTTGGATATTTACCAAAGTTTGAAGGTTATAAATTAAAAAATGGGTAAATGAGCAAGCTTTGAATATTGATGCAGGGTGGGAGAGGTTGGTGCAGGTTGATTGGGGACGATGGTGGTTGTGGGGTGGGAGAGAGAAAAAGAGGTGGATGGTGGTTGTGGGGTGGGAGAGAGAGAAAGAAGTGGCATTGGGGGTTGTTGCCTTTTTTTTTCTTTTTTCTTTAGATTTTAGGTTTATTATTATTCTAATCTTTTAAATGAATCTTTAAATTTTTAAATATTATTTTGTCTACATGGACTGTACATAAGCATAAAAGTGGGACCCAAAGTTTCCATGTAAGCACTTAACATACTTACTAACAGTTTAGCTAACGGAGGGGGCAATTTGTAAGGTTTATCATTTTGCTCTATATTTGGATTGTTTGTAAGATTTTTGTTGTTGTTTGTGTTCAATTATTCACATGCAAATTGCTCTGTTTATTTTTATGAAGAGTAGCATGTGGTTTGGCAGTGTCTCTCTGGAATTTTGTTCAGTATGTTGATTCTAATATTTTTTCCATTTGTGACTGGGGCTTCGAATGTTGTTGATGTTGCTTAGAATTAGGCTTACAACTGTTTGTGTTGCTATTCCCAAAGGTATATATTCATATCCCTTTGATTTCATTTGATATTTTCTTAATTCAAAGTTGCAGACAATCTTGGGTCTAGAAGAAAAAAACATAATTTCATTGCTCACTGTTGATTAAAGGTATCTATTTTTTGTTTTGGCTAAGTGATGCCTTTTCTTAAAGATTTTATGAAAGCTAATTGATTTATGGTTTTTGTTGTTCAGGTAATTTCTCTTTCGTTGATTCATGTTGTTTTCGTTTTCGTTGATTTATATATGGATATATGTGTTTTCCCTATGTTGTTTTCTTATCCAATTTTTAGTTTTTTCTTCCTTTTTCTTCTCTTTTTTTTAAAACTATGTTTTCTTTTGATCTTTTGTTGCTTTGAATAGAGCAGTTTGGTTGGTGTTTTCGGTTCTGTTAAGCAATAGGTGAGTTTCTAGGTTGAAATTCCAATTAATTGTTTTAAGTTTTGTGAATAGAGCCTAGGAATTAGCTAATCGTATCAATTGACAATTGACATAGGAACATGACATTGCTTTTGATTATATATGAAAAAGGACATGGAGTAGTTATAAACGGCCTTTTGTTTCATTTGATTAATGTTTTGGGTTGAGATTCAAACATATATGTTTAGCACAAAATTGAAACTTGATCTTTAGATTGTTAAAAGAGACTTTGAGAAGACATAGTTGTTGAATTAGAATATTAAATGTTTAAGATTGTGATTAATCTGCTGTGAGAACTTGAAGCTTAAATTCTTAATTCAAAGTTGCAGACAATCTTGGGTCTAGAAGAAAAAGGCATAATTTCATTGCTCACTGTTGATTAAAGGTATCTTTTTTTTTTTTGGCTGAGTGATACCTTCTCTTAAAGATTTTATGAAAACTAGCTGGGACTATATGTAATTCATAGTCTCAGGCTACTCATTCTTAGCAATAAAGAAATCTATGATCTAACAAACTAAATCACCTACTTTTTAGGATTAATAAGATACTCAAATATAATTGATCAGTTATATAATTAAGGATACACCATGTGTGGCCTACATTTTTCTGATCTTGGTTGTAATTGACATATACAATTTTTACTGGTGATCTAGTCGAGGATCTTGGCTTTTGCATGAGTAATCTCTCTCTCTCTCTCTCTCTCTCTCTCTCTCTATATATATATATATATATATATATATATATATATATATGTTATATATGTATGTATGTATGCGCGCGCACACACATATATATATATATATATATATATGAAAGTTTGAAACTTTAAAAAGTAATTAGCTTAGAAGTTGTTGCTTTTAATGTGTTATTACTTCGGTTTTTCTTACATTTTATTTAGAGTGTATATATATATGTATTAATAGGAATGTATATGTATGTATAAATATTCTCTAGAACCCGTGTGTGGGAAATTTTTTGAATTTTGTTAATACTTGCTTTTAAGAGAAGGAGAACAAATAGAAGTCTTAGGGTAAGATGGGAGCAAAGGATTATTTATCAAAAAAAGTTAGAATCACTAACTATAGGTCGGTTTATCTAATTGTCTTGATGTCTGCGTGTATCCAACACAACTATGGCCACCTTATAGGAGTGTACGTGCTTCATAGGTTTGTCCAGACAATTGCTTGATGTATAATTTTAGAAGGCTAATCTACTTAATATTTCAAAATCTTGGAACATAGACTTCACTTTTGCATATGGTTATAAACTATACTTGGTTGAACTGTGTTCGTTTGATTTGTGTTTGCTGAATTATTTCAATTTCGGTTTTTGTGATACCTCATTACCCATTTGATTTGGTTTGTTGGCAGTATATGAATATGAATGAACATGTATGAGATAGAGAGATCAACTATGACTTAGTTGCTCCAAAGATAGAACCTGGATGTCTTTATGTCTTTGTTCAATTTGAGCAAAACTTAAGATTCACAACCCTTATAAGATACTTTAGGTGTAATGAACAAAACTATAACCTATAGCCTGTTATTTCTCCTTTATTTTGCTTCCATAACCTTTATGTGTTTATAGGTTATTTCTGCTTTTATAGCCTACTTCTCCATTAGATTAACTTAGCCTATAAATGGCAACACATGTATGAGTTTTTACCATTAGTAGCTCCTTTTTTTCTTCATTTCCTTTTGAAAATCATTAATCATCGTAAGTCATATGCTTATAGATGATTATCTTATTTATGTATATTAGTAGCTCCTTTTTTTTCTATAATTTCCTTTTGAAAATCATTAATTATCATAAGTCATGTGCTTTTAGACTATTATCAAAAACAGAATCTATATGTTTTTATTTTTTGCTCTTTTGATTGTTGCTTCATTTCATTTTCGGTTTTTGCGTTTGTTATAGGTTCTGTCTAACTGCTTTTTGGACTGTTTGATAGCTTTTCCCATTGCTGTTAGGCAACATGTCAGTTTTCTATTCATCTTTTGAAGAGGTCATGCATATCAACTATGGAAAATTGGTTTTTGGATATTGTGTCATTCGAAAATTGTTATTTCTGTGGTTGTGATGTTATTGCTTATATCTGGTTTGCTTGGTTTGGCTATAGAAATTGTATTTAATTCATTTTCATATGTTGTGTTGTTTGAAAATTCTTATTTCTATAGTTGCAGTATTGTTGGTGTGCGTCCATTTTGTTTGATTAGGCTATAGATGTAATAAAAATATTTATAATTTAACTCATACATGTTTTTTTTTTCTTTCTACCTATCGATCTGTTGGTTGGAATTTGTAATTTTTGAATATCATGTCTAAAAGAATTACAAAAACCAGAAAAAGCATGAGGACACAAGAAACCCATATTTCTGCCACTTCAAGTGGTACACAAATCTGCCATGAAAATGTTTGTTGCACTAATACTGAGCATAAGCATCAAGCCAAAAAAAATTCCGAAACCAATCATAAAACAATTGCCAAACTCATATGCTGTCAAACAATTCCTTTATTTTGCATGTATCGAAGTGACGTTTCAAATGAGAAGAAAACTGACACGATTCATGCTACAAAAGCTCTGGAGAAAGATGTATCAGATTGTGATGATGCCCCACTCATCTCTCTCAAAACCAAGATTGCATCAGGCAATGTGGGAATCACCATTTCTGTCCCAAAAAATGAGTATGCATTGTTTCACTCAAATTTCCTTTATTTAACTCAAATTCAGAACATATCAATACTTTTCCCTTCTTTTTTTTCTTTTTTTTGAATTTTTCATGTAAAATTTGACTGTTTGGTTATCTGTGTTTGTGCACTCTGAGTTTACAACATCATTTTTTTTATTTCTCTAGCAAGCACTTACGCTCATAACCGTTTCTAACAAAATGGTTTTTTTATAAACAAGTTCTTCCCCAAAAAAAAACGCTTTTATGGCCTAAAAGCACTTCTACACTTTTTCGCCTAACTTTGTCATAAGCACTTTTAGAAAAAGGTAGTTATGTAGTCCAGATTGTGCATTTGTCTTTTAACTTGGATGTGCATTTGTCTATTACTCCATTGGTTTTTTTCCCCCAAATTTTAAACTTTTCTATTCGAAGTTTTACTATAATGATACGTGGTTTAACCGTAAATTTCGAAAAGCTTTCCTTTCTGTTCATTTGGTGCCTCATGTAGTTGTTTTTTTTCTCTTTCAATTATAACATAAATTTGATAGCATTTCTATTATGTGCACTTTTTTTCCCATATGTTTGTTTATAGATTGTTACTGCTTCTATAACTTACTTATCCATTATATTATCTTAATTATGTAACAAATTTGCTCATTAGATCATTAAGTTATCTTATTTCTGTTTGTAGATCATTAGGTGTATATAGATTATTTAAAATTTATGTTGTTGGCCTTAATTCTTTAACGAAGGTCATTGTTTTCACTAAAATTTTCTCATTTCTCTACACTAACACCTCCCGTTTACCAAATTCTCCAACAGTGATCTTTCCGTAGAACACCTCATTGTGAAGCTTCCAAACTCTCCAACAACAACACACAAAACGTTCCAATTCACAGTCTGACAGAGTATGAAACATAACCTCCAAAAAATCAGCAAAAGAGCATTGTCTGACTGCTGAATCGATGTTGAAGGAAGTTAGCGCCCAAAACCGTCTTCTGCGTTTACACCCCCAAAAAGCATGGATAACATCTTCCGTCGCCGTCCCACAACCAGAACAATAAGTTGAGACCAGTCCCTTCCTTTGAACAAGGTTTAGTGTTGTAGGCAAAATATTTAAACTTGCCCTCTAAAGCAGGATTTTAACTTTATTTGGAACCTCCAAATGCCAAAGTTTTTTTTTCAAAAAGCGCACTGAGTTCCAGAGTTGGAACCTCCAATCTCCCCATTGACCTCTCTATCACAAAGTCGTAATGCAAGGCGATATCCAGTCTTCACAGAATATTTACCATTTTTTGAGAAAAACCAAAAACACTTATCTTTAAGATGTCCAACCGATGGCAATGGAATGCTCAAAATTGCCGAACAGTCCTTGTCACAAAAAGAATGATCCAGGAGAGTCCTATTCCACCCACCCGACGCCGTAATTAGATCAGAAACTTTGGCCTCTACAAAAAGACCTCTATTTAATAGAGGCAAAAAGGTATAAAGCTTTGGAATCCATTTATCATGAAATACCCTCACAGAAGTTCCACCACCAATGTGCCAATAAGGCCATGTTCAATAACTTGTCTTCCCCACAAAATTGAGCACCAGATTAAAGAAGGTGGCTGACCATACCCAGCTGTAATAAAATCACCATTCGAAAAATAACAAGCTCGAAGGATTCGACCAACCAAAGAGGAGGGGTTCACAATTGTCCCCAATTTGTTTTTCAATTGATTTGACATATTGAACTTATACTTTTGTCCGTCAAGTTAATACAATGTTTGATATATCTACATTGTTATTTGTTATATTTGATTTTTTTAAACTTAATTCTATCATATTAGTTCTTGCCCTCACTCAAAATTTTTTCATTCATCAACATTAACACATGGCATTTTCTAACTTTATGGGAACAGAGTTAAAACATCTGCTGAGGAAAAGAAGCATAAGTCGACTCTGCAGAAACATCTAGATCCCCTTCGAATATACATCAAAAAGGAAAAATCCTCTTCCACGACCCAATAGCTTATAGATAAACAGCTGTACAAGCTATTTTGAACAATGCACAACTCAAAACTTCTCATATTTTGATGTTTTTATAGTTGCTTGATCTATTAAAATATGCACAATATTTTAAGATATCAAACAGCATATAAAACATGTTATTAGTTTATCTTTTGTAACTAAAACTTGGAAAACTAACCGCGATGGCACTATTTACATTTTCATGTATATATAAATAGAACGATGTTCCCTGCCTATTTTCATCGCTTTATACAGATTTCACACAATTTTAAAACCCGTAGCATCGCGCGGGCACCTTTTGCTAATTTAAAACTAAAATTAAAACTAAACATTTCAATAGCACCTAACTTTTTGGTTTCCCTTTGACTTCAAAAGGTGAGCGCTTATTAGTTATTACAAAAAATTGTATTCAACTTATAATAAATAGATATCAAAATCATGTTTCTACGTTTTGGTTTTCTCCAACGATTTTGAGGTGGAGTTGGTGATGGTGGATGATGTGGAGGTGGAGTTAGTGGTGGTGGTGGTGGTGGTGGTGGTGGTGGAGGTGGAGGTGGGGGTCGTGGTGGTAGTGATGGTAGTGGAGGTGGTGGGTGATGGTGGTGGTGTTGGTGGTAATGGTAGCGGTGGTGGTGGTAGACGAGGATGAGCATAATTAGTACTGGGATATCCATTAATAGCATGACTATTAATATGACCAAGTTCAGGAGCGCCATTTTTGGTATTGCAATTTGCATGTAGGCTTACTCAGCGACTCTAAAGTACGTACCATTGAAAGTAATATGTGCCCCATTTGATGATGGCTTTGATGTGGGCAAGTTCTTTAGCAGCTTCGTATTTCACACTGTATTCAATGACGCTCCAAGTAATTGAATACAACATTAGATTGAAAGATAATGCATGCTCAATATTTATTTATTTTCCGCCCTTCTCGTCAATCTCCTTATCAACAAGACATAAACCTTTTTTAATCTATAATGTAACTGAAAACTAAATCCTTAGTGAAAGAATAGAAAACCCTAATTATCACCACCAATCAACTTGATAAGTATTAAACATATTTTGTTTTCAATATGTGGGTGTTTACCTGATGAGATCCTGAGCCTCTCCCTTTAGTGATGATTCCTCAATTATTCTAAAAATTTCCCGATTTGCTAGCGTCAAGCTCGTCAAGTGAAATTTTAAAAAAAATAAAAAACCCTAGATTCTCAAATTGAAATTAACAAGAGAGAGAGAGAGAGAGAGAGAGAGAGAGAGAGAGACGAGAGTCACCGACTCCAAAACCATATTCGGCTCATGAACCCGATCCAGTAGCTGTACTTCTTGTTGTTGCTGCAGTTGCACCAGTTGTTGCTGTGACTTGACACCTAGTTGGACTTGCTCAAGACTCTCTCTAGGGTTGACACCTAGTTGGACATGCTCAAGACTCTCTCTAGGGTTTTAAAAGGGAATATGGGGTGAGTTCTGAGAATGAATGTTACGTAATGAATGACCGAGCATTATTCGCATTAAACCCCATTAACTGTCCCAAGTCAAATAGCTAATTGACATAATGGATGGAATAACAAGTCTCGACTGACCCAACAGGCAAATGTCACGTAGCTTAACAACACAATGAAACTAACCACCTAGTGGATGTATACAAGTCTTGCACATTCATACTTTAAATCTTACTTGGGCATCAAAGGCCTTTTGGCTCACAACACACGGATAGAAGAGATATTGAGAGAGGGGATTCGCATACAGGACCTCAAGTGTAGGGATAAGAACTCTTAAGCACTTGAGCAAGAAACCCCTTACCAATAGTTATTAATTTTTTTTATTAATTTGAAAACATGTTTGTGAAATGTTTTTAATTTTAACTAAATTGGCTCGAGTAACGAAGTGGGACACAAATATCCAAGTGTAAATGGCAAAGAAATAAAATAGAAGAAGCATTTTGACCGTCTAAGAAAAAAAGAAAAGAAAAAGAGAACTACAATGACTTCTTTTTTCTTTTAATTTGTAATTTTTTGGTATGGGATAAGTCTCACAAACAGGGACACATGGACTATATCCTTCTGGTTCTTTCCTTTTTCCCTGTCCTCGGGTCCAACCGCCGCGTGGCCTCCTAACATCACCCGCCCACCAAACAAAAATCTTCATTTTATTTTTTCACCAATTAACACCGTAATTAACTTAGTTTAATTTAATTAATTACTGTTCAGAAACTAATCACTACGAAACTCAATCAACGCAGACCCAAAAAAAATATTAAAAAATTTCTAAAGCGTACAAGAGCAGCTCATCTCACTCTTTCTCTGATCACATTCACAACAGTGGCCTTACAGTTGCTCTTCTTCTTCTTCTTCTTCTTCTTCTTCTTCTTCTTCTTCTTGTCTTTCTTCGTCGGAGAAAATGCATTCGAATCACTTGCTTCTGGAGGAGCCTATCAGAATGGCCTCAATTCTGGAGTCTTCTAAGTCTGTAAGTCACTCTAATCTCTCATTTTTGAAGTTGTTATTGTTATTTTGTCTAATTATTTGCTTTTGTTTCTTCAACAAGTAACAAAGTTGTAGTGTTGTTTGGTTCCTGAGAAAAATGAAGGGATTAACGGAAAACAATGCCTCAGTTTTCGCTGAACTGAACTTAGCGCTACTTATTTGGCGTTCTTTTGTTTCGTAAACTAAATTAAAGCAGCAGAAATTGGAGCAAGGGTTTTTGTGAGTTACTAGTATGAATCAACTATGCGTTAGTGGAGTTTCAATAAATGTGCTGCTGTATGCCCTTGTTTGCTTTTTCTTATGATGTGCTTGATAGCTGAGAAAATGCGAGAATAGGAATTACAGTGTTGGCTGGTGGATATTTGTCATTTGTTGAATTTGCGGTCATATTGATGTCGAAGAATTTGAATGCCTGATTTTAGCTTTGATGTTAAATACTAAATTTTGCAGACATTCTTTCCTGCAATGTCAAGGATTGTTGGAACACTTGGTATAAATTCACAATCCGTTGAGACAATATCTGCGTGTTTGAAGGCAGGAATGTCTGGTATTACCCACCTTTTATGTTTGATTTTCATTATTCTTTGTCTAATTACGAGTTACAAATTCTCATTATTGCTGTCTCCCTTCATCTATTATAGTTAAGTAATAAAAGGATAATGAACATTGTACCGGCTATGTACCTCTTTTCTGGCAGTGTTTTTAGGCCCCTTTTACATTTTCTTAGTTGTGAAAGTAATAAATGTGTGCTTCTTTGTTTTTAGCAAAGCCTATTTTCATTTTCAGAAAGTTTGAATTTGAATTTTATATGCTATTGATTTTACTAACTTAAGCATATAGTTTCTTCTGTCCTCCTCTCCATCTAGTTTACATTTTCTTTGTGAAGGTAATAAATGTGAGCATGCTTGTTTTTGGCAAGATTAAATTTGGATATGACATGCTGTTGGTTTTACTAACTTCAGTATATAATTTCTTCCACTCCCCACCCCCGGAAAAAAATAGTGGCACGATTTGATTTTTCATGGGGCGATGCTGAGTTTCATCAAAAGACGTTGGAAAATCTGAAGATCGCAATCAAGAGAACCAAGAAACTCTGTGCAGTAAGCCGGTTATTCTTATGTGTTCTGCATTTGATCTCTATTTTATTTGACTTTATAATGACCCTTTTATTCATGGGTTTAATAACTGTGCATTCTGTGCATTATTTACTTTGTTATGCCCCTTTCACTAAAGCATCTTAACTGCATGCTGTCTTCATTTAGTTCATAATAAGTATTTTTCTGACTTGGTTTTGTATACATTCTGAGTTACATGCCTTGTCAACCTTTGGACATGTACGCCTACAAGTCAGTTTTTTACCCTTTTTTCTCAGGTTATGCTAGATACAGTTGGTCCTGAGTTGCAGGTAGTGAATAAATCTGAGCGCCCTGTATCTCTTCAGGAAGAGACCCTGGTTGTCCTAACACCTGATCAAGACAAAGAGGCCACTTCAAATCTATTACCCATAAATTTTAGTGGGCTCTCAAAGGTATGTATGATTGAAATATACTGTCTGGCTTATCTCTATGAAAGACATATGTTGGGTTTCCTTGATATTATCTTGCTATTTTGGGATCTTTGGTTTGATTGGATCTATAGCTATGAAATTTGCTGCACCAATCTACTTCCTTGAGTGATTATGAAGTAACTGTTTTTGCATTTACCAAACTCTGCTAACCCGGAAAGAGGCTGGCTTATCCTTGCATCAATGAGGGCTGAGGTTTATCAAGCATTGGTTATTTGTCCGATGGAGTTTTACTATTTGGTGGATAAATAGGGATATGTATATATATGTATATTTCTATACACCCATTAGGTACACTATTATTAAGAGAACCTTCTTTGTAAATTGAAATTTGAAACAAATCTTTATACAACTTTAATAAATATAGATGATTACGGTAAAAACAAGGATGGAAATATCGGTTGATATATCAGCTGATATATCTGATTTTGGGAGTGTCAACACAGATATTCCCCGATTTCCCCGATATTTCCTTATAAATGCCCAAAAACTCGGAAAAGTTTCTTGATTTTTGAAGGTAATTGGAGGAAGAAGATGCAAATTCAAAACAAACAAAAATATCTAATCAAGTCAAATATGAATCAAATTAAACCTTAATTGAATTCCCATCTACTAACCCAGCCACTGAATCAAACTAAATATCCAATCAAGCCTTGTTCACCTGAAACAACTTATGGAGCTCCTTATGAGGAACCAGATTAGTGACTGACTAGTTGGGTTAATCCTAAGTACCCCATGTATGTGAAGACAGTAAGGAGCTTAGAGACATATGTGCACCAAGTTCAAACATGGCTTTCGAACTGCTTAGATTATATGACTTGGTATGACTATTGTATGGATGTAGATGGTTGCTCCTCATTGTTTGAGCCATATAGGAGCTCTTCGTTTATCTAGATGGACCTCGTTTTTATTCGTACTCCAAGGTTGAAGGCAACTATGCAATTATGCATAAATTATCCATTCTAATCAAAGTTTTATTTTTATGCTTTTCATTAACCTACATATGAAATCATATACTTAGTATATTTTGAAATTTATTTGTTTAATGCATGCATTGATAATGGAACTAAAATCTACGCAAGTTCTATTTCAAAATTTCACGTTTTAAAGCCAATATCTGGCTTTTTTCTCAATTTTCACTGATACTAAAATGGATATTGATATATCCCCCGAAATATCCAGGTAAATTGGAGGGCTGATACTATTTGCACGGCCGACATTTTCATCCTTTGTTAAAAACACGTTAAAAAAACATTCTCCTAGCACTGCAACCATGTTATACATTCAACCCACCTAACCCAACCCATTTTTCCTACACATGCATCACATTCAAGGATCACCATTGGAAGAATAATCAAATAGGAAATCCTTTAGTCATTTGATTATTATCATGATCATTTTTATTTTATTAGAAATCCTGTGTTCATCTATTTATTTGACCACAATTAAATGACCAAACATTTTCAAATTTTTGTCTCCATTGACTTTGTTGGGAGAGAGAGGAGTAAGCATTTTACACTCAGTTAAAAAGTTTGTGGTTATTCTTTTGCTTCTTTCAGTCTTGAATTTTTGCTCTATTTTAGACTTTTCACTTCTGGTATAGAATTACTATACACACAGGACAAAAATTTCACAAGAGTTTGGTGGAACCAATTCTTCTTGTAGGTTCAGGAATCCGCCTTCTTTATAGAGTTTGATTTTGACTTTGTGCTCTTGCCTATACTCCTAACTTTCATGGGAGCATGTCGGAGCATATTTAGTTATTTATATCTGTCTTACAACATGTCTCACATTCTCACCTTATGCTGGCATTCTTGCAATGATTAATCAAATTTGGTCTTTGCAGGTAGTGAAGAAGGGAGATACTATTTTTATTGGTCAATACCTCTTTACAGGAAGTGAAACTACTTCCGTGTGGCTGGAGGTAAGGAAATATCTGAGATATGAGTTCCATATGAAGTTGGTTTGTCTCTGCCGATTTAATATAATTATATAATAAACATCTAGGCATTTCAAATTCATCTCCTTGCCCAGTCTTTTGTCACTTAGTTTGAAATTAAAACAACGCAACAGCCACTTTACTCATTTCTTATGTGCCTATTTCAAAGCAATCTTGTTTATACAAGCAAGAGATGAGGAATGCTGACATTTAACTGAAAATTAAAATTCCAATTTAGACGTATATTTGGAAGTAGGAGAAGCTTTGGTGGCAGAAAAAAGAGAACTATAACTTGATAGAATATTTGGCAGTGGAACCTGCAGTGTCTCAAGCCCCACTAGTTGTTCTTTCAACTATGATATTAAAAGGGGACTATCAGAAGTTATTAATTCAATAAGTCACTGGCTTCCAAAAACTCTATAATTAGAACCTCTAGGAACTCAAGCCTACAGTATGGTCCTGCAAGCCTTCTCTTATGAGACTATTGTTTTGAGTCCCTCCGTTCAGTGTCTCCTTGTGTTCTGTTTGCAGATGTCTTTTGAGAAGTGCCCTCGTTCTTTTCCTCTTGTTTTTTTGTTCTCTTTATGGAATATTCTCAGGAAAATAAAGTGGTAATTTGCATATTGATGTAAAGTTTTTCTTTCACAATGCAGGTCACCGAGGTGAATGGTGAAGAGGTGGTTTGTCTCATAAAGAATTCTGCTACCTTGTCAGGGCCATTGTATACTTTGCATGTCTCTCAGATTCGTATTGATCTGCCTACACTTACAGATAAAGATAAGGAGGTCAGTTTATCTGTTGGAATGGAATACTTTTTTCTTCACAGTATTAGATGCTAACATAGTTATATGTCTGTCTACAATGCCGAAAACCAAATTGTCTGATTGTTTTTTGAGTACTTCCAATGGAGTGCCTACAGTTTTTAATGGCCATCCATGGATTCATTAACTTGTGTCATATGTTTTTGCATTGCACTTTCACAAGGCAAATTTGGACCTGGTTATTAGATGCGTTTGGGGTGGTGTGGGTTTTTCTTGGAGTTGTCGTTCCTTCTTGGTTGAAAGATTGTTGCAGAGGCTAACAAAAGGTGGTCGCTCTTTGGTGGAGTGGGATTTTGTTGCTTTGGTAGATTGTTTGGTTGGAAATAAACAATTGGTGTTTTTTCCTCTTTTGACAAGGAAGATGAAGTGCATCTTCTTTGGAATAAGATCAGATTTCCAACTCTTTTTGTGGATTTTTGTTAAAGTATTTTGGACATACAACATTTGGTATAATTCATCTTGATTGGAGACAGTTTTGGCATGAGTGTAATGTTTGTTTTGCTTTACGTGTGTACCTTGCGGGTGATGGATTTCTTGTCCAATTTATTTGTATCCTTCTTCACTTTACAGTAACAAAGCTTGTGTTTCTTATAAACAAAACAAAAACTTGTGGATTCAATCTTCAAGTGTCGTCACTCATTGGCTTGTGTTCCTAATTTTTTTTTTATAGTGACGGTAAATCCTAGTTTATTTGGCTTGTGATAGAAATGGTTTTTGTAGTTGAAAGTTTATTAAATTTTGTTCTCTATAGATAGTAATTTACATTTCCTAGATTGATGTGGTAAATTTTAGTTGTTTAAAATCAATTTCGAGCAAACTTTATGTATGAAATTATTGTAATTCCAAGGAGATCTTGTTCTTACAAAGTTTGTTTATTTAACGCATTTCCTTTTTGAACATTTTAATAATTTATCAGGTCATAAGCACTTGGGGCGTTCGTAACAACATTGACTTCCTCTCATTGTCATATACCCGTCATGCTGAAGATGTTCGCCTCGTAAGGACTGTTCTTCCTGTTATGATTTTCTGATGTTAAATAAAATTTTAAAAGACTTCTTTTTCTCCCTATTCATCCTTAGTTTATGACATGGTAGCTTGTAGTTAGGGCTTAATTTACTGGGTAATATAATTCTGTTTATACTTTTCATAATTTAAGGAGAAACTAAGTATTCTCATATTATTATTTTATTTTAACATTGTTTGTTCTTGCTTTTATGCAGGCCCGCGAATTTCTTTCAAAGTTAGGTGACCTGAACCAAACTCAAATTTTTGCAAAAATTGAAAATGTAGAGGTGAGTTGTGTTTTAAGAAAACAATAAATGAAAGTTACAAATTTTGCCACCATCTCCTTCATATCACAGTTACCACCTAGACATATGGGTTTGACATTTGTTGAAAGTCCTCAGTATCTAGGCAGTAATGGTAGTAAGGAATGGTTGCCAGAAAAAGATCATTCGTAGTGACCAGATTTTTCAATTTCATACTTTTGCTTGGATAAATTAGTTTATTTTTCTCCTCTATTTTTGTAGGGATTAAATCATTTTGATGAAATCTTACAAGAAGCTGATGGTATTATCCTCTCTCGTGGAAATTTGGGGATAGATCTCCCACCAGAGAAGGTAAGCTTTCAAATCTCAGAAATAAGTAATCTTAGTATTTTATTATTATTATATAAACACTTTGGTGGGCATACTTTCTATATGTCTTTGCATAAACTGCACATAGCTTTACAAGTATATGAGAAAATCATTGTCAAAATTCAAACAGTGACATGATAGTTGTATGACATGAGAACCAAGTCGCACTTGTATGTGGCGCCATCATACTGTATGTGTGTCACTGTCAAATCCATGGTTTGTTGATGTTTGAATACATAATGGTATACTTGAATGAGTTATATTCCATGATGTCAACTATAAGAAATAGTACTTATCAAATGTAGATTTCCTGTGATGTCAACCCAAAAATTGGGGTACATACAGTAACGAGGATTGGTTACCACGTGCTTTTTGGGGTGTGTGTGTTTGTGTGCATGCTTGGGTGGATGTGCATCTACATTTACTTTTAGTTGGAAGTTATTTTGTACAGTGAAACTTGAATATGTTGGTACACACTCCTTGGATTTTCCAGGTATTTTTATTTCAAAAGGCAGCTGTTTACAAGTGCAATATGGCTGGAAAGCCAGCAGTGGTGACTCGGGTTGTGGATAGTATGACAGACAACCTAAGACCTACTCGTGCTGAAGCAACTGATGTTGCCAATGCCATACTGGATGGTAAATTTTTGTCTTTTGACATTAAATATGGTTGTTTTTTTAAATTAAAAAAAATACTTTTAGTGGGTGTCAGCATCTTATTGCTGATCTGGATGACGTGTATTACTTTTTCATGTCATCACAGATTCACATAGATTGTTGCTCTGCTGGTGTTAGTAACCGTCATTATTGTAATATTCCTGTTGATTGAGCTTTGACGCTCCCACTGTTTCTTGAGCTTTCTTTTACAAATTAGTGCTATCATAGGATACAAGTATGACATGTGCCAATTGGGATCTTATTTATCTACTTTTCAATTCTATTTGTGCAGGAAGTGATGCAATTCTTCTAGGTGCGGAGACCCTACGGGGTTTGTACCCTGTTGAGACCATCTCCATTGTTGGAAAGATCTGCGCTGAGGTAACTCCATTTTCATATTGTTGTAAAGAAATTTAGTATTGACTCTCTCTCTCTCCCCCCAACCCCACCCCGCCGCCCCCTCCCCCAAAAAAAAAAAAAAC
>NW_018921865.1:84087-121257 GCF_002207925.1 Prunus avium
AAATTCGAAGCTCGTTGAGCAGTTTCTTTGCGATTTTGTGATTAATTTGAATATGTCTTTGGTTTTTTTCCTTAGTTTAGGATTTCATTTACAAATTGAGATAAATAAATAGATTTTAAAAAATGAGGATTGCTTGCTTATTTGTGTTAGTTCTAATAGGATTTACAATATGATCTATAATTTTAATTTTATTTTTACATCAAATATTCAAATAAGAGGCTTGGCTTCAGTATCTCGCTCTTGTATCGATAGACCACTTGTGCTGATAAAGATTGAAGGAGCATATAACAACGCCATGATTGGATAAGAGCTCCTATTTTTATTCAAAGACTGAAGAGGCTAATTATGTTTGGATGATCAGCAGATGACTACAATATCATAATTGCATGCCTCCATGGACCTTTCTCCTCACATGTAATTAGGTAAATTCCCTACATTTTTTAGTCAAAAGATGGATGAGGAGGAGGTCATGGCTTCTTTTGCTTTTCAAGAGGCAGGAATTATGTTTCGGGTAGTTCTATGACAGTGTATTAACAATGTACTTCTATGACATAGTATTAACAATGTACTTCTATGACATAGTAGTATTAACAAGATAGTTCTATGACATAGTATTAACAATGTACTTCCATGCCATAGTAGTATTAACAAAATGGTAGCAGTGTTAATACCCTATACTGAAACTTCACAGTGGTAGACATGCATTAGAAATAGGATTTCATAGGGAACTAACAGTGTTATTACCCTATACTGGAACTTTACAGTGGTAGAAATGCATCAGAAATAGGACTTCATAGGAAACAATCAGTGTTATTACCATATACTGGAACTTAACAGTGGTAGACATGCATTACAAATAGGATTTCATAGGAAACAAGCAGTATTATTACCCTATATTGAAACTTTATAGTGGTAGACATGCATTACAAATAGGATTTCATAGGAAACAAGCAGTGTTATTACCCTATATTGGAACTTTATAGCCATTAATCAACATGACAGTAAACTAGCGACTAAATTACTGACTATTTTATGGTCCTATGCAGTCAGTCCAATAGTGAAATCCAATATAGTTACAAGATTTTATCCTTGATTCAAATCTAAAATATTGTTATTACCCTAGACTAGAACTTTATAGCAAGTAATCAACATTATAGTAAAGGTTTGGTTTGTAAATGTCTTACCTTTGAAGCGTTTTCTTGTTGAAATTGTTCTCTAAAATATTGTCTTGGTTTTGTAGGTGGAGGTCAGAGTGTGGTGTTTGTTTTTGAAAGTAGATCAAGCTTGGTGGTGGTTATGGAGTTTTGGTTTGGACAGACGATGAAGACGCTTTTGATGAAGACAGTGAATGAATAGACGTTTTGTAGATGGTTTAGTGAAGGCACATGCTAGAAGTTAAGTTACGGTTTTCTTTTTCTTTTTGGACAAAAGTTACGGTTTTTGAGATGGTAAAATATTTGGGCTTTTTTTATAAAATTGGGATGGGGTTGTGTTTGGGTGTTTTTTGAGTTTTTTTTCTGTTGGGCTTGATGGCGGCAGTACTGTAATTTATAGGAACTTCAACACCAATTTGTTATATAATAAATGGATTTTGGGTGTGTTTCTAAAGTGCATTCTATATGAGGTTTTTTTTAATTATAAATTCAGCTCCTATTTTGGGTATATTAGTGAAGCTCCCATATAAAATTGTATTTGTTAGCATCTTTATGCACTAAATTATGATATTTTATTATTTTATTGGAGAAATAATTTAATAAGAAAGTAACTGAGGCTCCAAATCCCATGGTAATGGCATCATTTTTTGGTCGAAACACACTTTCATTAAGCGAAAGGGAAAGGAAGGAGACACGCCCAACATGCTGCAACACAACCAAATAGGCAGGAGCCAGACTAACGTCTGTAAACAACCCCAAGCAACACTACAAAAAGGCCAAACAAACCAATCACACCAAACAATCCCAAAGGTAACAACAAAAAAACACCAGCTAGGACAAGAACAAACTAGGACGCTGACCCAGAAGGCGTGCGTCAGATCCTAACTGGACAAAAAAACCTTACACTTGTGAAGGACAGGGAAGCCCATCGTTTTGGAGAACGAACACCAAGGAGGATGGGGGTTTGCTGATCCAGACCTCATCGCACATCCTCCTCATTGTTTCTAAAGGTGCAGCATCCTCTGCTTTGTTTGCTTGCCTTGGGATCCACTTCTAGGAGCAAGAACCGAATAATCTGCACTTTTCCTTTATTGTAGCAAGAATTGGGTAGATCGTCCATCTACCTTTTTGAATATTCCCCTTAACGCTTTGAATTAGACTCACACTCTAGATGAATACTATCCAATTCCAAGGTGACCACCAAACCATTTAAAGCTGCATGGGCTTCAGCTTCAATTGGAGAAGAGGCCAGTCTGACCATTCTAGCTCCCCTTATGTAGTTACCATGCTCATCACGAATGACAGCCCCTAAACCAGCAATTAAGTTCTTCTTGTCCCAGGTTGCATCCACATTTGGTTTTAGAGTAGATTGGGTGGGAGGAAGTCATCTCTGAATTGTACCAACCACCTGAGAATTAGGCTCCTCTGCACCTTGTCCATTAAAATTTACAACCTCCATCAACTCCAAAGCTAGAAATCTAGCACATTCAATAGTTTGCTTCAGACAAACCATTCTTCCTTCAAAAAACAAAGGCACACCTGCTCCTCCATAAACTCCAGCAAATAAAATTGATTTAAAGTAACACCTAAATAAGATTAGTCTTACTCAGCTTACTAGTCACACAAAGCAGCCACCCGTTGAAGGTAGTTATACTCTGTATATCAACTCGGTAGCTTAGCGAACTCCCAAACCAAACACTTGAAGTCCAACTACAGTGCAGCAGTAAATGCTCGATAGTTTTCGGAGCGTCTTCACAAACCGGGCACAAGGGGAAGGATCCCAAATGCCTACGGAAGAGGAGAGCATTTGTGGGATGACAACCTTTTATCGCACGCCACATAAAGTTTTTAATTTTTGGGAGCAAAGGGGAGCACCAAATTAACTTCCACACTTTCTTAGAAACAAAGTGAGACCCCGAAGCACGCAGATTTCTTTGAGTGGGATGATGGCAAGGGTGAATCAAGTTATACCCATATTTAACAGAGTAGCTATCAGAAACATTGAAAGGCCAAACCAACCGATTAGATTCGCAACCTCCTCCAACATGCATGGCTTTTATCATTCTAGCATCCTGATCTAAGATACTACCATTGAGATTCGATAAGTCCCAACTTTTTGTGATGATATCCTAGGTTCCAACCCTCCTAGTTACCATCCCTAATGCACACCTATATTTGGGGATAGGAAGAGAGAATGTAATGCCCAAATTTTGGTATTTTGTAGTGTAATACTAACACCAACACACAATCTCTCTTATATAAGTTTATTTATTTATTTATTTACAATGTTTTAGAATGCTTCATAAAGAAATTTAGAATTTTTAATCTTCATGGCACCGGATTAAAGGAATTATGAGTCTCACATGTGCTCAAATTACCAACGAAAACGTTAACATAATTGATGTCTTCGACTAAATGTGCCTATTTTTCAAATATGATGAACCATTAAATCAATAAATTTAGAGCCCGTTTGATAACTATTTCAAGGTGGGTCTAATGGTCACTAAGTTGGACCAAGAAGTCACTCTTTTAGGCCCGTGGTTAAGGGGGCGGGTTTGATTGTTTTTGTTTTTTTGCCAAGAAAAGGAAATTTTATTAGAGACGAACGTGTACATTAACATCTCCAGCTAAGGTATTAAACAACCATACTGGAGGTACAAATTCCCAAAAAAAACTACCACTTGCCCTACACACAAAAGATGCAACCTTGTGAGCAGCTTTGTTACAACTGCGAGGTGCATATACAAATGTTACTTTCTAGAATTCTCGAATCGCAGCATGGATGTCGAAAAGAATACTATCCACCTCCACATCCATAGGCGAGTTTGATTGTTTGAAAGGAAAGTTCAGGGGTCAACGGATTGGGTACAAGCAGCACCGATCCTGAACAGGGGTAGTCAGTGCGACTACCCTGGGCCCATTGTCCAGGGGGGCCCAAATTTATTTTATTTTATATTTTATAAAGAGGTATATTATATTTATTATATATTTTAATATTTAAAAAAAGAAAAAAAAGAAATATGGGGTGTTCAACTATTTTAAGCACTAATTGATTGCAAATTTGGAAGTTTTAACTTTGTTGTTATGGAGGGGGATTCCTCAAATTCCAAATTATTTTTTTCTATGTTTATTATTTGAAGTATTAAATTTCATTGGATTTCCTTATACTGTTTCTTATTTCAAGTAGCAATGATTCTTGAAAAAACAACAATATGGAAATCAAAAAAGAAAAAGAAAAAGAAATGATTGAATTGTTACAAGTATTTATCTTGTTTATGGATTAGATTTGAATGTATCAGGCGCAGCCTCTTATTTTAGAATTTTTATATATTGAAGCTTGAATTTATATAAAGTATTTGTCTTGAATGTTAAATTTTTAGTTAATTCGAATAAGTTAAATCTAGATTGAAAAATGAGAGTGAGTCTAGCACTTAAGTGAAAAAAAAAATATATATTATATATAAGGGCCTAATTTTTTACATTTACCCTGGGGCCTGAAAAATTTAGGACCGGCCCTGGGTACAAGGTTCATTGGGGCGAGTCAAGGGCCGTGCCATTGGGGCACTTATGTGTGTCTTATTGTCATGTGTATGAATTTGATAGTCATTATAGAGTGGTTGAGAGGTAACAGATGTGTTCGCTTGCTCAAGGTGTTGATTCTCATATCATAGTTTCAATTTTGACTTAATTCAACAATAATGAAATTTTAAAGTAACACCTATCTAATGCGGA
Source organism: Prunus avium (assembly GCF_002207925.1). Next base: position 88,974 of record NW_018921865.1, read on the forward strand.
ACTTAAAAAAAAAATTTCTTGAGATCAAATTGTGAATTTCATGTCATAGAATAAAAGTGTTTAATACAAAGAAAGTGTAGCATTTTTGTTGCTGAAATTTTTAGAATTATGATGAATTTTTTATGAAGTTCAAGTGTGGAGATCTAGGGCTACTGGTGCAATTTTCTTTTATGCCCTTTAAGAGAACTTCCACTCATTTGCCATGGCAAATGGTAAGGGGAGGCAATGGCTGTTACTATTCATGTGAATAGTGCATGCCCTTGCAAAAGGCTTGTTGTGTTTCCACCCATTGCCATGGCAAAGGGCAAATACTATTCACTTTAATGTTTTTTTTTTTTTTACTTAAACGATTAATTTGGGTAAGATTTTCAGTTGCCATGTGTCCATAATTATTATAAAATTCACATCTCAAATTTCAGATAAGATTCTTAGTTGCCACGTGTCGATATTTATTATAAAATACAAATATAAGATTTCAGATAAGATTTTCACTCTCTAAAATTGCGCCACGTGTCATCTCTATCTTCTAAATCAATCTATAAAATCATAGGCTCAACTCAGACCTCTCACAACATATCCTCCCTATCCTTTCATTTCTTAGATTGTAGAAAACACATTACACTCTCAATGTCTTGCACGAGGAGGTGCTTGGAGAGGCAAGAGGGAGAAATTGAAGAAAGAAGGCGCAAACGAGCTAAAGAAGAAAGGGAGGAGGAAGAAGATGATGATCAAGTTTCCATGGTAGTGGTATGCTCCATCTATCAAGCCAAGGTCGTCACCGTGGTTCACAAGTCGGCCGTGGCCCAAACATGAACAAACGTAGGCATTCTTGGGGTAATAATCTTTTATCCCAAATTCATTGATTAGGTACAGTTGTTACAACATTGTATGATTGACTGTTATACGGAAAAGCAATTTTTTTATGTTCATGAACGACGTCAAGTTGATTTGATGGAGTACTTATGGGCACTGAGAGGCAACGACGGTCAATGAAGTCAAGTTTAATGCTTAGTTTTTAATTATACTTTGTGTTGCTGTATGCTTTGTTTGAATTATGCTTTGTTTGTGTTTTGTTTTGAATTATGCTTTGGTTGTGTTTTGTAATGAATTATGCCGTCTTTGTGTTTTGAATCGAATTATGCTTTGTTTTGATGTATGCAATGTGTTAAATAAATAACTATATTATTGAATGCTTTCTTTATTCAATAAAGGACAATACAACTAATTAAATAAAAGACAAGCAATACAATCGAATGGTTTTCATCACTTAATCACTCGGTGTTGCTAGGTCCATCGTCACGGAAAAGCCTTTTTCTCATAACTTCCCTTCGTTCTAGCTTCCAAAATGACTTTGTTTTAAGGGACATATGACTGAATCTTTTGGAAGATTACTTTATCCCAAATTCATTGATTAGGTACAGTGGTTACAACATTGTATGATTGACTGTTATACGGAAAAGCAATTTTTTTATGTTCATGAACGACGTCAAGTTGACTTGATGGAGTACTTATGGGCACTGAGAGGCAACGACGGTCAATGAAGTCAAGTTTAATGCTTAGTTTTTAATTATACTTTGTGTTGCTGTATGCTTTGTTTGAATTATGCTTTGTTTGTGTTTTGTTTTGAATTATGCTTTGGTTGTGTTTTGTAATGAATTATGCCGTCTTTGTGTTTTGAATCGAATTATGCTTTGTTTTGATGTATGCAATGTGTTAAATAAATAACTATATTATTGAATGCTTTCTTTATTCAATAAAGGACAATACAACTAATTAAATAAAAGACAAGCAATACAATCGAATGGTTTTCATCACTTAATCACTCGGTGTTGCTAGGTCCATCGTCACGGAAAAGCCTTTTTCTCATAACTTCCCTTCGTTCTAGCTTCCAAAATGACTTTGTTTTAAGGGACATATGACTTGTATCCATGGCCATGGTTTCCCAATCTTTTTCTCCATGTCTTGTTTGCATGCATACTTCTTTTTTCTTGCAAATGTTTCATCTCTTGCCTTCTCATCCGCATCTCTTTTCATGTCTCTCTTATTGTGCCGTTCAAAGCAATTTGCTCAAAATTTTTTGCAATATCATTGGTGGAATTACTCTCTCTCTAGGCCTTTACCGCCTTTCTCTTAATAGGCCTCGGCTCCCTTTGGATTGGTGAGTCTTAATTCATCAGGGAATACAACGGCGAATCCGATGCCGTTGAGACGTGGAATGGCGTCTCATTCAACACAACGGTTGGACCTATGGGAATAATTTTGAATCTCGAACAATTTTTCACCACCTCCCAACATTGGTGATTGTTGAAAGATTTTTTGCCTTGGCCAATGGCACCAAACCACATTTGTGCTTGCATAATCTATAATAAATAAAAAAATGGAAATGCAAGAATTTTTTTTTAAAAATAGTATATTAAATTTAATAAAATGGAAATTGCAAATAATTTATCTCATTGCCAAGATTTTTTCCGTTTTGAATGTTGTCCCTCGCTTTTGCCAACACATCTCTCAATTTCTCCTTATTGTGCCGTTCAGAGCAATTTGCTCAAAAATTTTTGCAATATCATTGGTGGAATTACTCTCTCTCTAGGCCTTTACCGCCTTTCTCTTAATAGGCCTCGGCTCCCTTTGGATTGGTGAGTCTTAATTCATCAGGGAATACAACGGCGAATCCGATGCCGTTGAGACGTGGAATGGCGTCTCATTCAACACAACGGTTGGACCTATGGGAATAATTTTGAATCTCGAACAATTTTTCACCACCTCCCAACATTGGTGATTGTTGAAAGATTTTTTGCCTTGGCCAATGACACCGAACCACATTTGTGCTTGCATAATCTATAATAAATAAAAAAATGGAAATGCAAGAATTTTTTTTTTATAAATAGTATATTAAATTTAATAAAATGGCAATTGCAAATAATTTATCTCATTGCCAAGATTTTTTCCGTTTTGAATGTTGTCCTTCGCTTTTGCCAACACATCTCTCAATTTCCCCAACTCTTTATTCAAAATTTTCCACCTACTAGCCGAGGTCATTTTCGTATGAGCCGAACCCGATCTTTCACAAAATTCTAAATGAATTTTTCTCTACATATGAGAAAACTTCATCTCATTGCCCATGATCGGGCAATGACCAACAGATTTTTTGCCTTGGCCAATGGCACCAAACCACATTTGTGCTTGCATAATCTATAATAAATAAAAAAATGGAAATGCAAGAATTTTTTTTTAAAAATAGTATATTAAATTTAATAAAATGGAAATTGCAAATAATTTATCTCATTGCCAAGATTTTTTCCGTTTTGAATGTTGTCCCTCGCTTTTGCCAACACATCTCTCAATTTCTCCAACTCTTTATTCAAAATTTTCCACCTACTAGCCGAGGTCATTTTCGTATGAGCCGAACCCGATCTTTCACAAAATTCTAAATGAATTTTTCTCTACATATGAGAAAACTTCATCTCATTGCCCATGATCGGGCAATGACCAACTTGGACCCAACATTCACACAACAAAACATCTTCCATAGTTGTCCAGGACTATACTGCTTCGATGGGAAGATGCCATTTGTATTTTTACACAAATGAAATTTGTAAAGTGAAGAAAATTTGGTGTGGAAAGTGAAGAATATTGGTAGATATTTATAGAAAAAAAATTCAGAATTTTAGGGTATATTTTTATAAAAAAATTTGAATTTTTTAAACAAAAAAATGGCAGCTGTTGGATTGGAGGACAACTTACGATCGAACATCCCAGGACAAGCCACGTGGCTTCTAGTCGTTGGCGGAAATCACGGCCACAGAAGTTTCAAATTGTTCTATGGTTGGTGGGTGCACTCCACGCCCCAACGGTAAAAACATTTCAAACCCGGGCTTTAACGCCAGCCTGGCATCAGCCCTGACGTCATCTGCCCTTGTGCTCGTTTTGTCTTTAGGCTTGCACGGGTTGGTGGACCCACCTGTTGCACGGACTGATGAAGCTCGCTAGAACCTCAAAACTGGACTTGAACCCCCTCCTGCTTGGTCTAGCCCTGCACTGGAAGTGCTTTAAGAAACACCAAATAAAAACAAATGAACAAAAAATGTTTTGAGTAAAACTATCATTTCCATTTCTTTCAGGCAAATTAAATTTTTTTTCTTTAACACATCCAATTTTGAAAAAATGGTTGTGGATTTACATCTACTCAAAAACTCCAAGACAAGTGGTTTTAGTTTCAAAATCCCTAAACACTAGTGTGTGTGAGTAAAACTCCCTCTCTTAAAAAAAAAAAAAAAGACTATTTCCTACTGAAAAAGAATATTTTTGTAATCTTGTAATTAAAAACTAATAATTATCTCATATTTCCTACATATCCATTTTTCTAGTGTCATTGTTTGTTGGTAACTTGACGGATGCAATTACATCAGCCGTAATGTAATCAAACATCCATGCCACGTGGAACCTAAACAGCATCACCACATCAGTCAAATTTTGATGTCGGTGAGAGAATCATAAAATTACTGCCTGTGACGAAGCAAAATCACCGGCAATTCTTCGCGGACAGCTTCTCTCTTAAGCAAGAGTCAATATATTTACCAAAAGCTCGAGTTTGGTCGCACTCTTGCGCACCTACCCAATGGACTCTTCAACTCTCCTCCGTCGTCCCCAACTTTCAACCCTCTGATTTCGATACAATCCAAACCCTAATCTAACCCTAATTCCAATTATTGCAATTTCTTTCTCTTTCGTAAACCCTACTTTCCTTGAGTTCTTCGACACAATTATTCATTTTTACTGGATTTGATTGATTCATGGGCCGTAACTCCCTCGCTCCCGGGTTCCGATTCCACCCGACCGATGAAGAACTGGTCTGGTACTATCTGAAGCGTAAGGTGTCTGGGAAAAACTTCCGATTTGATCCCATCTCCGTCATCGATATCTACAAGACGGAGCCCTGGGACCTACCTGGTCAAAATCTGATTTTTTTTTCTCTAAGTTTCCCATATATGTGTATATATAGGTGTCCTGCGTCTATATTTTTGATTTATTTTTGTTGGGTTTTTGTTTTTTGGGTCTTAATAGGCAAGTCGAAGCTGAAGACGGGGGATTTGGAGTGGTACTTCTTCAGTTTTTTGGATAAGAAGTATGGAAATTCGTCGAGGACGAATCGGGCTACTGAAAAAGGGTACTGGAAGACTACTGGTAAGGACCGCCCGGTTCTACACAATTCCCGGAATGTCGGGATGAAGAAAACCCTTGTTTTCCATAGCGGGAGGGCCCCCAAAGGTGCCAGAACCAATTGGGTTATGCATGAGTATCGCCTTTCAAATGAGGAGCTGGAGAAATCTGGAATTCAACAGGTTTGGATTTTTTGTTGTTGTTGTCTATGTGTTGTTTGCATTTTTTGATGTTATTGAATTGGGATTGATTTTTGGGTGTGTGGTGGTGGTTGGATCCAGAAAGATCCGTATGTGCTTTGTAGGATATTCCAGAAGAGTGGAACCGGACCGAAGAATGGGGAGCAGTATGGTGCTCCTATTGCTGAGGAGGAATGGGACGATGATGATGTGACTTGTGTACCTGGTGAACTGGCGGCTGATAATGTAGTGGTAGTCAGCGGAGGGCCAAATGTTGAGACAAATGATGTCAGCAATGGAGCATATGTTGAAGCGTTTGACAATGATCAGGTTGTTAATTCACTTCAGCTTTTACATTTCATGTTTGGTAGGTGAATTGTGTCATATGGGGACAGATAGATTTTGCTAGAATTACTGAACTAAAATATAAACAGAACACGTGGGAAACCCACTTGATGTGTTATGGTAAGTGAAAAGGTTATATCTTGATTGTGTCCAGCTATTGGAGTTTAAATATGGTAGAGAGCGCTGCATGAATAATCATGGAGGGCTATGCTCTAGTTGTTCGGTCAAATGATTGTAACTTGAATCCGACTACGCTTTACATGACTACGTAGAAAGGTCTCCATTGTATTCTAACTTGAAGGTAGTGAAAATACAAATATGTTAAAAAGAGTGTAAAGTTCCTGAAGTTTAGTATGCACATACATGTATGAGTTAACCAATGTCGGCAAATGAACTTGTGCAGAGGAATAACTAAAACAGCCCACTAAGTTACTTAAATAGAATTTTAACTTCGTATTGCTGCTGCTCCTCCTCCTTTGTTATGGAGAGCAATTTATTCAGAACAACTATCTCATTAGTCATTGTAGTGTGTTTTTCACGTGATTATATATGCTCAAGCTTTGGTGATCATGTTTTTGTATTTATTTTTTAAAATCAGATTATTGGTGATCCTTTATTTAACTTATGAAAATTGCTCCCAGTTGTTCTGAAACTGGGCATTACTTTACTATATACAGCACTTTTGGATGCCTTGCACTGTTAATTTATATCTTATTTGAATTCTTACATTTGTTTGGAGTGAGAATGTGATTGAATTACTAAATAAGCTTAATTTTTGCACGTGTTATCCAACTTATTTAATTTGGAAAGGGCACAATTGAAATTTTACCCTCTTTTGTTGACGAAGAGGGTTCTCTTAAATTATGACTATAGATATGAATTAGTTCCATAATACATATAATTTTCCAGGTGCCTGCCTTTTCTGCCAGGTTTTCTTGTTTAGTGTATTCATGATTAACCTCTGTACTGTCTGTGTTATGTAGGTTTTTATGTTTAGATGCTGTACATTTATAAATGGTTTCTTTTTTCAGAATTTTGACACAGGCATTCCATCTGAATGTCCTCCATTGAACTTTTATTATGGGGAGACGAGCAACTATGTTGAGCATTCTGTGGAATTTGTTGATGATGTTACAACGGCTGTGATAGGCAGTGGGGAAACTTCGGAATACTGTGAAGACCAGAAGTTCTTTGACTTACCGGTGGATTATGAGATGGGTGGAAAGCCAGTGAAAGATGAATATTTAACTTCAGAAAATTGTGATGACTTGAAATACTTTGACGTACCAGAGCACTATGAGACAGATGCAAAACTAGTCAAAGATGAATGTTTCATTGAACCAAGCAATGATACGAATCCTGCTGATGTCAATTACCCACTTAATGAACCTTATTTTAACCCTACTGAAAATCCACCAGTTGGTGATGGGCTATTCCTTGAAACTAATGATCTTTCAAATCCAGTTGAGTCAACTGCAGGCTTTGACATGCTTGATGAGTACCTTACATACTTTGATGCCGATGATGACATTTCTCAGTATATTGATTTTGATTCCTGTGGAATGATGGGGGTTGAAAATTCTGTTCCTGACCAATCTCCAGTTGACCAGAAGGTAGAAGTTTACTTGAGTTTTTCCTGTTATTTTGAATTTCAAGTAGCATCTTTCAATTAACAAACCGTTTTATAGCAGCTTGTGAATGGCGAAACTGAGCAACTACCAATGGGAGTTGAACATCTTGCACAAGCAGAGGATACCAATGATGCATCTTCATCGAAGCAAAAGCCAGAGTTCAAGCTTGAATCAGGTATGACATCTTAATTTGTGCTAGCAGGCTAGCATCATTAGCTCATTTAGTAACTTATATATGTATATTAAGGAGTATTGAAAGCTTATGTTTGGTACATGATATTTTAACAGCTTTCTATATTCTGTCAGTGGTCTTTTTCCCCTCACTTTCTTGGCTTATTCTTGTGTGCCTTTATTGTGGTCCAGATGTTAACTATCCCTTCATCAAAAAGGCCAGTCACATGATGTTGGGCAACATACCTGCTCCACCTGCATTTGCTTCAGAGTTCCCTGCTAAAGATGCAATTGTTCGGCTAAATTCTGGTGCAGCATCTTCCAGTTCAGTTCATGTTACTGCTGGCATGATCAGAATTAGAGACATAACTTCAAGTGACAACAGGATGGACTGGTCTTTTGGCAAGGACGGGGTTGTCAACCTTGTCTTTTCGGTTCAGCTGTCGCAGAATGACGGCAATTCTGGCAATCTGGTGCCAATGGATGGCTCACTCTCTGGAAAGACAGGATGTGTGGTGATGCGGGGCTGGTTTTTGTTTATGTTCTTCTGGGTCCTATTTCTCTCAATGAGTTTCAAAATTGGTAGCTATGTCTATACCAGGTGATGCTTCTTCAGTAAGGGCGAGTTTTCGATGGAACAGGTGGGACTATCTGGTAGTGAATTTCCCGAGCCTGACTCGGGGAAAGCATGTTCTTGCAGATTCGATATTTTAGTTTAATTTTTATACTGTATACTAACTGCAGAACCTAGTTATTTATACAAACCATTTGCATAAGATGGTATCACGACTGTGTGTTCTATTTTGAATAGTTATATACTGAACGAATGCAAGACTGCTTAGTTTTATGTAATACTTCATTGTAACTTTTTGTTTTATATACTGTTTCATTGTAATTGAAGCCTAGAAAAACTATAATGTTGGGTGTGTTTTTACAACCATTTTGCTTATTTTTGTGAACCATGATGTAGACCAACTCTTAAGAAAGTGCGATACACTTACTAGTTTTACCTTTGCAGAGAAGGGAGCAAATGCATTACTCGTTACCGCATCAATGGTTCCCTACATCATCGCATGATACCATACTCTGCAGGAGCTTAAAATTTGTCATGCTTTCGACATGCTGGACATGATCCCGTAGCATTGGAACATGTTTTTTGTTTTTGGTACATAGTAGCACCACCGTCAATGGTTTTGAGAGAACGTTTGTGAGCGTTTGTTGATGTCCGATGTTTCTTCAATCCTCCTATGTACCAAGTGCGTAGGCAAATGTCTCGATTGGATTCAATTCATCCAAAGGCTGAGATTCGGTCAATCGTTTTGAATAAAACGTTTGTGAGCTTTTGTTGATGTACATATTTTCAGCCCTCTGTAGTTGCACTTAAACCTCTAAATCCAAATCAATTTTGCCGATTGATGGTGCTTGTGGGTTCCCACATACAATTGAGAGGAAGCCAAGCATTTGCTTCTCTAAATCCAAATCAATTTTGCCGATTGATGTGTGCTTGTGGGTGCCCACATACAATCGGAGGCGCACATTCTCAGTTACTGTAAGAGAAGCCCATAGTAGGCACTTAATAGCCACTTGGGGTAATCAGTTATTTGCAACTACTTACATCTAGGCTACAACTCAACAAGCAGAAGTAGGCATCAATGTTCAAAATCCAGGCTCCACAACAGAAACTTATTACAATCACAAAATTCAATGAGTTACATTATTCCCTCTTATTTATTCTCATGCTTACACTACATAAATAATTTTTGTATAATTTGCCTCATCTGCTCAATTAAATGTTCTCGAGACGTAGAGGTATCTGCTTAGGATTACATCTCTCCAGGAAGCATCGTATCCTCGGGTAAATCACAAACAGGAATACCCTGGAAAACAGCAAACATGGGAACTAAGATGACTGGTGGTATCAACAACAAAGAAGGTGTCAAAAGTGTAACAATTAAGAACATACCTGCCCAGTAAGGTGACCGACACATCTTTTCTCAGCTAGTAACTCAGCTTCAGTCTGCAAAAATTATAGTGTCAAACGAGACAATTAGTCCAAACTCTGAAAATACTAGCTGGGGATGAATTGAAGAAGATTCTCTCTCTCTCTCTCTCATATGAACAACTTTCATTTCTGCAGCACATTATTTCTAGTCTAGATTGAATACTAAGATGTACTGCATCCCTAATGATACCAAGAATTGATGTTAATCAATTAGTTAAATCAGTTATCCTAGTCATTGTTATCAAATCTACTATGATATCTGCTTGTTCACTCAACTGCATTTATAGAGCATAAATTTCTTATTTCCATGCTTCCAGAGTACTTTATTAAGTCAATAGTGCATAGAAGCCTTGAACGGATGAGAAGAGGGCATACCTTCTTTATTCGCTTGAGAAGATAGTCATCAAATTGTATGTCCTTCACAAGTTCATAATCACCGTCTCCCTGGAGAGTTATAATAACTTATTGGAAGTGCCTACATTATAATCATAAACAGTAGGAAAGGAAAATCTCCTACATAAACTTACTTTAGATCTGCATGGCATACTGAATACTATATCCTCTGCTATACCATAGGGATTTCCGGTGGTGTAAACCTACAAGAGAATGGCAGACAAGAATTAGATAAATAACCATGAACTTGTGTGCCACTGAAGAAAACCAAAATAATTAAGTTCATTGGAGTATATACACAAGCAGACTTTTTTTGGAAACCAAAAAGTAAAGAGCGAAAATGTTAGGAAATGGAAAAGACATTTCAATTTAATTGCTTCTGCTTCTCATAGAGTTGGGGGCATCAAAGTAGTCTGTCTCTCCACCATCACTTTTGAAGTAGGTTCTGATCATATGGTTGGTCAAGAATGGTCCGGTTCTTACAGAAGGTAGACAGTATCTATAGGCTTACATGATGTGCATTCATATCAAACAAGCATGAACTTACTCCAGATGAGAACCAATCACCCTCAGGGGTAGGAGTAATCAAAGACTTTATAGCATCTGCAATTGACACGGCAGTTGATGCGGCTGAAGATCTTCCCCATTTTTTGATGAGCACACCTCCTCTCTGCAAATTGAACAAGTCTTCAGGTTATGAGGATGAGAGGTAGATACGGTCTAATAACAGACAATGTTGAATCATGGAAATATATGTTCCACAGTCTTACCTTCTGGATGCTTTCAGTAAACTCCTCCTCCAACCATTTTTTATCCTTGATGACCTCTTTGACAGGCAAGCCATCAATTCTAGCATTTAAGAAGTCTGGAACCTGATAAGAATTACACAATTCTTCTTCAAAAAGAGAAGGTAGAGAATTATCCACATTTTAATAACAGTGTGTTTAAATAACCTGAGTGGTTGAGTGATTTCCCCAGATGGTCATGTTTGACACTTTATCATAGAAGACACCTGCTTTGAGGGCTAGCTGAATAAATCATAAGCCAAATATGTTATTATTCCTTCTGGTCATGATATCCTAAATTGAGTATCACCTATTTTACTTAATGTCAGTGAGGTATATTTTTACCTGACATTTGGCTCTGTTTTCATCCAGCCGTGTCAAAGCATGAAAATTTTTTGCAGGTATGTTTGGAGCATTTTTTAAACAAATGAGTGCACTGCATAAGGAAGAAACATAATTAGCAGTGATAAGCATATTACATTTCTCCACTACCTGTGCATCCCTCTGCCCCAAAAAAGTTAAAAAGAGAAGGAAACTAATAACTTACTTTGTGTTACAAGGGTTGCCAACTACTATCACTTTGACATTACGTGATGCTACCGCATTAAGAGCTTTTCCCTGTTTTTAGAAATAAAAAATACATAAGCAGAAACTACAGAACCACTTGTGTTACTGTCTACGCAAGAGAGGTGCATGTGAGATATGAAAATCTAATGGAACCTGCTCGACGAAAATCTGCCCATTTAGATCCAACAGGCCAGCTCTTTCCATTCCAGGACCTCGAGGTTTTGCTCCTATTAAAAGCGCCCATCCTGCATCTTGGAACACCTCATATGGATCAATGCCTATGCTGACCTCCCTCAACAACGGAAAAAGGGAATCTTCCAATTCCATTGCAACTCCTGCACACACAAACTGTCCTCTTAATCAGCCATATACATACCAGCCATAATTCAGGAGAGTTAAACTTTAGTGATGCTGAAGAAAGATACCTAATCAGAACATGTTAACTTACTGAATTCGAAACTTGTGCAAGTCATTCCAATAGATCAATCATTTTATTTTTGACTGTAATTATAGCTGACTGCCTTTCTAACATCACTAAATGCATGTTACTTAATTTTCTCACTGCCGAAACACAGGCACACCCTCAAGTAAGGGGTATCCAGGTATCTGACACAGTAGTCAAACACCTTGAACTCATTCCAGAGATAGGACGGATTGACATACTTTAATTCAATATTGTGCTTACTTGAATTGTATCAATCACTTGATTACAATTATATGCACACATAAGCTCATAGCCAATCCTGTCTGCATGTGTTTGCTTCCTCACAACTATAAGGGTGGAAACCAATCATAAGTGGTTGCACAGATATCTATGTTTACTTATTCTATTATGTGTGTAATTTCAGGTAGGGTTCTAGATCACACTGCAGACAATAAATAAATGCTACTTTGCAGTGCACATTTATGTGAATCTATAATCAAATAATGTCTATTTCAGAACCGTACCTTCAAGAGCTTGTAACGACCTTTCAGATCCCAATAGCTTCAATGCAATAGGTTGGTCTGGCCCAAAAACCTCACCAGATGCAAGCTGGTTAAGAAGAAAATCATGTTGCAAATATTAAACGCTGTTAAATTCTAATAATAAAAAGAAGAAGTTATATTTCAATAGTGAATATAATTTACTGTGAAAATAGATGGACGAAATTCTTTTTCTCTTTAATAAAAGAGGCAGAACTTTCATTTTACAATCTAAAATAGATTAGTCAAAAGCTTGGAGTTCAAAGGATGAGCTTAACCATTTCCTACAAACTAAAGACTATCATTTGGAAATCACCTTTGAATCTCTAGTGTGGAGTCCTACAGCAGAAAAGGCCAGAAAGGGCCATCAAAATAACAGATGGGAACAAATAAAATGTATCATTTCATGATGTTTTTATGCTCACTCTACAATATGTCAAGGCTCCATCCTACAATGGTTTGAATTACCACATGCTAGTTGGGAACTGAATGGAGATACATCTGAATGCTCAGTAGTAAATAAAAGTAAAATCCAATTTCTTGTCAGTTCAGATACTACATGCTATATGCCCTATTTTCCAGTTTAACCCTAATATAGTTTAGACTGCTTCTTAGACTAAACAGGTTATCAAAAAGATTGTAGTCTAAAACTAAGATAAACATGCAGGGATGGTTGCAGGCTTCAATGGCAATAAAACTCATAATGACAGAAATAGTAGTATAATGTTTGTGTTAAATTAGTAGGGCCAAATTGCAAGCTTAACTGATAAGTTTCAGAAAGAATTACTCATCAAGACCTCCACAATTTAAGAAAAGAGTCAGAGGCTTGGATGCAAGAAATACTTACTTTAAAGAGTAAATGATTAGATATCATCCCAGCTGCACCTGATACTGCAATATTAATTAATTTCTTCCAGGATTTTGTTTCTTCTTCCTGTGAGCATTGGACCACAGTTATTAGATAGACAACATTGATAAATAAAAGATTGATCTCAAGAGCCCATCTTTGCATAGGAAAGAAACTGTAAGTTAATATTCAGATATGCCCTCTCTCTCTCTCTCTCTCTCTCTCACCTACAAAAAACTCGGAGCATGACTGACAATGCAAAGTATTCAGAATGAACTAAGAAAAAAAAATCCAAACACCAATTAGTCTAAATCAGATCAAGTTCTTAAGTAGAGGCACCGATCCAAACATATGCAAAACTTATCAATTGCTGAAGAGAATTGGCAATGGCATGCATCATGATTCTGCTAAAATTGGTATCCAAAAGCTGAGAACAGCTCATATACGTGACACATTATAAGGCTTATGTGTGGAAAACTTTCAAGGGTTAGATATAATAGAACCACAAGATTCAAGAGGACATCCACAACCGTATCAATTTCAAATACAACCTCAAAGCCATGAGAAAGGCATATTTTAAATTAAAAACCCCAATTTAGATATCTTTGAACTGCATGGTTTTTGTTTCAGCAGAAAGAAAAATTAGCAGATAAAAAGTTTGTTTTGTCTGATTCACGATTAAAAAGTAAAAATTGATTAAAATATAAAACAAATAGGTCTCATAGAATCACTACTAAGGGAAGCAGAGCAAATTTTATTCTACTAGTTGGTAAAGAGAGTCTGAATATGCATGGCAATTCGACTACACAAATTGACAGACGAAAAACAGGCACTTATATAACAAACTGAAGCTCCAGGCAAATCTAGAAAAAAATCCATTGAATCAGCATAAACCCAGATAATAACAGGAAGAAAGCTTACAGCTTTGAGATCATAGGTGAGGCAGAAGACGCCAAAGCATTCAGTCTTGGTCTTCGGGTCTACGGTTTGTGGCGGAGCAGCAGGAGCTTGAACTTGACTGAGATCAAGAATGAGAATTACCACTAGCAGAAGAAAAGAACGGTGGAATATATAAAGTAAAAAAGCTTACTTGGGTGCAACAGAGCAAGATATTCTGGCATTTTGAGTCCGAGGGAGCGGTCGAAAAGCGACACGCCTGTGACTGCGGAGATGGGTCGAGGAGAATGAGAGCTGGGATGAGTGAACAAGGCGGGTCTTTGTGTATGAAGGTGTTGATAGCTCTGCTAAGGCCATGGTAACAGAGACAGAGAGCTTCAGAGAGAGAGAGAGAGAGAGAGAGAGAGAGAGAGAGTGTACAAAGATAGGTGAAGAGATGGTCTGTTTTGAGACAGGCTGATTTGGAGGGAGAGGGAGAGAGGGAGATAGGGAGATAGGGAGAGAGGGAGAGAGTGGAAGATGATGAGAAAGGGAGGAGGCAGTGTGTTGGAAAAGGATGATTTGAAATTTTCGTTTAAGGCCATGCAAATGACACTTGTCAACTCTGCCTCATCCATAAAAATCTCTTTTCCTTTTCTCTTTTCGATTTGGGCTCTGTGGAATATGAAAATTGCCATGTGAGAAGAGAAGGAAAACGTTTTCTTTTTCATTTTTTCTAGGTATTTTTTTGGTGAATAATAATAGTAAGCTTCTTCAAACAAAAGTTCTTGCTTTGTTACCATGTGGTTGATTACCAAGGAAAATAACTTCCATTTGTGATCAAAATAATTATGCTGCACCATGGTTGGTGTCTTCTTCAGCAAGATGGTTTGAATTTGTAGTGAAAGTTATGTCTTCCTACAAAATTTAACAAAAATTGGTTGTAAGCCTATCCTATATCTTATAATGAGTTCTAAGGGTATGTTTGGTACGCTTCACTGGACTGGACTGGACTGGACTAGGCTAAATAGCACTCGAAACCCATGTTTGGTAACAGACGGGACTAACTTAAATGAGACTATATAGTCCAATAGTGAAAAAAAGGCCTCACTCGCCCGTCTAATATAGTGAGCCCGAAAAGTGGTTCACTAAATAGCACGTTCCTAAATAGAACACGCTAGTCCGACTCCTCTCTTTAAAAAATATTAGGATTTTATTTGTTTTCTTTTTATTATTGTTTTAAATTTTTAATTGGGATTTTTAACATTTATTTATTTATTAGGTCAAAATCCGTAATTAAATTTAAATATTACAAGAATTATTTTGATATTGCATTTGACCACATTTGTATTTGGAAAATCAAACTATAATAATTGACAAATGCTTGATATTCTTTTTATATTGAAACAAGTTTAATAATTCATGATGTGCTGCTTTCTTTATCGCAAGCAATTATTACCTTGTTAAATTATATTTTTCAGTTTAAAGTCAAAAGTCAAATATACAAAAATTATACATATACATATATATATATATATATATTTTTTTTTAAAAATTATTTTTTACTTGGTCTTCCATGAAAGACGTAGAATTATATAGAGTGAGTTTAGCTCCTTAGTAATGTTTCGACCAACAAAAAATAGAAGATTTGTAGTAGTCTTGGGGCAAGGCTAAGGAGCAACTAAGATAAATCTTGAGAAGCCAAAAAAAAAAATTATCAAAATTTTATTCTTCATAAACAATCATAATTTTATTTGTTTTATTGTTTTAAATCTTTGAATTGTGTTTCTTTGTAGCATTTATTTATTTTTAGGTCAAAATTTCAAATTAAATTTAAATATTACAAGAATTATTTTTTAGTCCGACACGCACCAAACATAGGTCTTCACTATTTTTACAATTCAGCTTCTTAGTCCGACGCAGCACCAAACGTAGGTCAGTACTTAATCCAGCTTAGTCCAATCCGAGCTAATCCAAGACAGTCCCAGGATTTAGTCCAGTCCATGACAGTCCGCCGTACCAAACGACCCCTAAGTTGGTTAGGCCGGATAGAATTAATTCTACACGAGCAACCAACTTAGTCATACCAGGCAATTATAATAACGAGTAGGTATTCTTGAAGTTTAGAGAGTCTACAATTGTCAAATAAAAGTGATCAACTACTTTTATCGTTGCATTCATGATGAATCGGTCATTTTCATACTAGCTAGTATCAAGTACCCATCTACCAAACTCACAAAACTATCGATATTGTGAAATATTTTACAAAATATCGATCAAATACTGACGACAGTGCTGAATATTTATACATTATATTAAACACATTTTTTCCATATTAGAACCTTATAGTTACAATCTGAAAAGAACTGTCAAAAATAATATTAGGCTACTTATTAATTAGACAATAAGAAAAGCTCTAACATACACAATACTTTTTTTATAAGCAAAAACACAAGTTGAATATCCAAAGGATTGTTTATTGACTAAGCATTAGAGAAATTCGGATAACACCTCACCAATTTCATTCTAATAACAATGCTTTTTAAAGGGTGTGGATGATTTCACACGAGAGTCTTTCTATGGAACATTAATATTGAGCCTATATGTTTTGAAATAAATTTCAAGTGTTTTAGAGTACTTTGATCAATTATCTTGGATTAGAGATAAAATTTGTCATTTGTAGGTTTCTAAAATAATAAATACTTGTTTGCCTATTGAACAACCTTCTAACTATTGGTCTAACTTCTGATATCTACTTGAGTATGGTTTTCATGAGGGCAAGATGTTTGACAAGATGCCTAAAAGAGGTTGAAGCGAGCAAGGAGCCAACGACACCAAGAAGAAGCTATGCCAATATTATTATCTTTAGAGATAGGCACACACCCACCTTATTAGTAGTAATTAAGTAGTGTCTCTCCTGTTGTTATACAAAGACGTTATTAATAACAAACGTTTTTACCTAGCGTATAAATTTGGACTATATTGATGCCATAAAATTAGTAAGTTCAATCATAAGCTATTATTATGGGATGACAATGTATTGTAACTTAACCATGTTGAAGAAACTCTCGTCTTTATTATCGAGAGGAATTAAATTGATTCTGTATTTATGAGATACTTGGGCGTTGTCATATTCGATCATTCATACCCTTGCAAGAAACCTTATAAATAAACGAACACTTAAAACCAGACTCCATCCAAGAGTTATTTCTATTTCCCAGCGAAAATAGAAACTAACTCGATACTACAAAGCACTATGTTGCACTAAATATGTATCCATTATTGGTTATTTTGCTTTTGGCAAGTCCATATGGAATGATTTTTGCGAGTTTCTGAATTTCAACCTCAGAGGTGTCAAATTTGAAGATCTTGGATGAATGTGAAAAACATACCTCCATTAAGTGCGCTCGTGAAGTTGGAGGCAGTATTTTCCAAGGTGGGACTAGTGTAAACTAATGGTTGTTGCCATGATCATGTGCACAGGGACGGTCCCTAGAAGGGTCTAACTTGGGCTATAGCCCAGATGAATTGTTATTTTATTAGCCAAAAATTTAATTTAGCCCACCCATGTCTACTAATGACAATCATGTCATCGCTCATCCAACAATATGCATCAGAAAAAGAAGATAAGACAAACTAATGAATTGATGAATTCTCTTTGACTATTTCTAGACATTCTTGTGTAGGACATCTCTTGTAAGTTCTCTCTAAAATGAAAAGTATTTGTCTTGTTCTTACTTTTTTAGTCTACTGCCAATTTATTTTATTTATATTTATATTTATTTTATGAACAGGCTACTGCTAATTTTCCTCTCACCGATAACCCTTTTTACACATAATCCCTTTAAGTGAAAACAAATAAATAACTAAAAGAATGAACTGATACACTGCATTGTAGTTGCACCTTTATGTTCCACTCTTCAGTGCGTACATAAGGTAAATTTAGCTCACCTAATTTTAAAATCCTAGGTCCATCCCTGCTTGTGCATGTAGGCAAAACATGCCATGATCTCTTCTTCAAATCTGTCCTTACGTCTAAACCCAATGTTGACAAATCTAAAACTTTGGCGTTATTAACCGTTCAACCATCTCCTCATACATGTACTCAACTAATTGGAATATCAAAGCATCAATGCAAACCTTTATTAAGGTACTATATGTAAAAACGTCAGGCTGGCAATGAGGGAGGGTCTTCATCTGGTTGAGAATAGAAAATGCCTCATCAATTAGATTTGGGCATATACTATATATGGTGGTCTTCATTGTAGTTCAAAATTTTATTATAAGAAGATTATAAAGATAAAGATATGATTCATATATATTAAAGTTCCAATATTCGAATTCAATAATAGTGACTCAAAATATTTTATGAATATATTCCTCTGAAAAAATAAATAAATAATAAATATATATAGATTCTGCAGTAGCATTCCAACAGCCAAAGTCCAAGACTTTGACATCGTCTAGTTCTGTGGTTCCTGCAAGTTGTTTTCGTTGCAAAAAATGTCAAACAGCTAGCTAGTCCTTGAATCTATGGGCAGAATTTCATGAAAATAAACCAAGTGAACAGATTCAACCTGAAGGGGCCTATCTTTCTACATATATATCTCTGTCTCCATCTCCTTTTAGTGCCCACCACTATTTTCTGGTGCTTGTGTTTCCAACATCCCACACCAAGACAAGACTATATTTCACTGCATATTCGTTTAAAGTTTCAAATCAACAAGCCAAACCAAAAGAGGACAACTGTGTTTGTCTGTTTACGTTGAAAAAAGCAAGTTCCAACAAAAAAATTATTGGAGGTGTTGAATTTGTAGAACAAAAATAATGAATTGTTGGAGCGAAAATGTAAACAGATTTGCTCCACCAGAATAATAACATTCTAATTTGGGTGATAAAATTCTCTGGGATCCAATTTGATGGGCTCCTTTGGGCTGGAGTTCTCGTCTGAGCTTCTTTGTACTGTGGGAGATTAAATAAAGGCCCAAGGCCTCACTTTACCACTTATTTAATCTCAAGGAAAAATTCACTTATGGTGGTCCGTCTAGTTCGCCGGATTTCCCCTTTGGTTCTTGTAGTTTTAATTTTGGCTTGATCCCTGTAGTTTGATGTCCATCGTAATTTACAGACATGTCTAAATTTCCGTTTAATTTCGTGACGGAATAAACATATCCCTCACGTGGAGGGGTATCATGAAATTGAACTGAAATTTGGACGTGTCCTTGAATTGCGATGGATATCAAACTACATGGGTCAAATTAGAATTGAAACCACACAGACCAAAATGGAAAATTTGGGAAACTACATCGACAAAAAATGACCTTTTTGCCTTTAATCTACCACCAAAGTACTTGAAAAGTTGTAATACTTGCGTCCCTTTGTGAAAACTCAGCCTTTATTTTTCTGTAGATATAAGCAATGTTGGTTGAGAGGAGAATCAAACACACAATCTCAAGTAAATGTGCAAATGCCCGTTTGAGCTACAAGTTCCTTGCAACTCAGCCTCCATTTTCTCTAGTATGCCAAACTTTTAATCTTGTTTTAAGGCCTTGAGTAACAAGAACAGCACTAGATGTAATATGATTCGCATTAATGATGCTGCTACTCAAGATTTTCAATTTAAAAGGGTGGTTCGGTTCAAATTCTCTTTCTGGGAGGCTTTATTATGTAAGAAAGTTGAAAATCACCACGCAACCTTGGAGACTACTTGCACTTGAGAATAAATTACATCAGCTTTTCCAGATTCCCAATCGAGCTCTCTACCGCAAAGGTCAATGGATTAAAAAAGGCTTTCTGTGCACAATGCCAGTCGAAAAATGAATTGATATAGTTTGTTTCTGCCTAATTGGGGACCATTGAGTTTCTGAGAAGTTGTTTACTAATTCAAGCTCTAAGCAAATGCTATAACATTTATAGTAACAAATAAAAATGATGTAAAACTCAAATGAGCTCATCAAATCCCATCTAATTTCAACCATAAATGATTTTTTTATCTTGTTTATGCATTAGATAATGCACTCTATATACTATTGGACACTGCTAGCCTCCTACCCTCGAAAGAGACATTCATATTTCCTGTAAATCACAGTTTGATACCTAAGCAATTCATCCAAACACAAAAGGAAAAATTTATGCACACATGTAAAGCTATGATTAGTAGGAAAGAGTTCCTACTTCGAGAGGAAGGAGACAAGTATTTTGATATACCATTTTCCTTCTTGTTTCTTCTGTATGGCTGGTATATGACAGGAATTTCTGTCTAGCTAATTGGCATTAGTACATGTCTTATTAAGTTATTATCAACCACATTACGTATCGCTCAAGGCATAATCATAAAACATAAATGAATATTCGTTGAACTGGCCGGCCGGCTACTAACAACATATATATGTTTTAAGCGATTAACTATAATTATAAACTTTGATGGACGTTTTTAACAAAGCTAAACCTCGACCTTGTCATACTCAGACAACAATAATATAAGCCAACGTACTGTCCTATTTATTTGCTCCATGTTCCACCAAACTTTAGTGTACCACATTTGCAACAATGTCTACTGAAGAATTCTCCGGCGATGCTCAGCTCTATACCGATGGAAGTACGAATGGTTTTGATCCCAAAACCGGAATATATCATACCCTGCACAACCTCGGTCGCCATCAGAAACTCCCCACCAACCCTAACCTTGACACTGCCACATTTGTACTGTCACAGTTCCCACCCCATCACCAGGCCAAGTCACGAGTTGCACTCATTGACTCAGCCACCAACCAGCGTGTCACCTATGCACAGCTTCATCACTCAATTCAGTGTCTTGCCTCAGGCTTGTACCAGGGACTTGGGGTTAGAAAAGGGGATGTGGTTTTTCTCTTGTCCCCAAACTCACTTCTGTACCCAACAATATGCCTGGCAGTGCTATCCATTGGTGCAGTTTTAACCACTGCCAATCCACTCAACACCAAGTCAGAAATCGGTAAGCAAGTTCGTGACTCGGGTGCCAAGCTTGCTATTTCAACTCCTGAGGAGCTTCACAAGTTGGCCCCAACTGGGGTGCCTACAATTTTAACATCGAGGCCATGGTTGAGTGGAGACAACTCTCTGTGCATTGAAGAATTGATTGAAGGCTGTGATCCAATTCCAACCGAGTTAATACAAGCCCGCCCAACTCAGTCGGACACTGCCGCTATTTTGTACTCTTCAGGGACTACTGGAACAAGCAAAGGTGTAGTTCTAACACATGCAAATTTCATTGCCGTTATGACAATGCTTAGATGGACTGTGGACGAGACATCAGCTCAAGATGATGTGTTTCTGTGCTTCATTCCTATGTTCCACATCTACGGGCTCGCTTTCTTTGGTCTTGGATTGTTTTGCTCAGGAACCACCACTGTTTTGATGCAAAAGTTTGAGTTGAACACCATGTTGGATGCTATAAAAACTCACAAGGTGAGTAACATACCTGCCGTACCGCCGGTGATTCTTGGACTAGTAAAGTATGCAAGCAAAGCTGCTTGTGACTTGTCATCGTTGAGGAGGGTAAGTTCAGGAGCTGCACCACTGAGCAAAGAAGTAGTTGATGAGTTCAGAGAGAGGTTCCCTTGGGTCCAGATGAGGCCAGGCTATGGCCTAACTGAAAGCTGTGGTGCAGCAACGTTTTTCGTTTCGGATGAACAGGCTAGGGGTCACTCTGCCTCTTGTGGTTTGTTGCTGCCAAGCTTTTGTGCTAAGATAGTTGATGTTGAGACTGGAGAGGCCTTGCCACCATATAAGGAAGGGGAGCTGTGGCTGAAAAGCCCTACTATTATGAAAGAGTATTTGGGGAATGTGGAAGCAACAGCTGCAACTATTGATTCAGATGGGTGGCTGAAAACTGGGGATCTTTGTTATTTTGATGAGGATGGGCTTCTTTACATTGTTGATCGGATCAAGGAGCTCATCAAGCATAACGGGTATCAGGTAAAACTCATCTTATCACCAATACTTTACTTGAATGGATAATTGAACCAATATTTCACATTACCACTGATGTTTGTATAATTAACCGAACAATAATGTTAGAGTGATCACATTTTTAGACCGGATTTGCTACCGCATGTGTGACAATTGATGTTAATTCACTGCCTCGTCAAGTGGCCAGCAAGTATGGCCAACATGTGATCTCTCTAGCATTTTTCTACAAATTGCGTAGTTTTCCAAATGTCAAGAACTAGACACAAGCTCCAAATTAAACTGTTCGAATCATTGTGCAGGTTGCTCCGGCAGAATTGGAGGCAATACTTTTGAGTCATCCTCAAATTCTTGATGCAGCCGTTATACCGTGCGCCACTTAGCTCTCTGTCCCTGTCACTCTCTATTTCTATCTATATCTGTTTCCTTCTATAATACAAAAAACAAACTGCAGGGTTGAAGATGAAGAAGCAGGGCAAATACCAATGGCATATGTGGTGAGAGCAGCTAGTCCAGATGGACTCACTGAAGACCAAGTCATTCAATTTGTTGCCGGCCAGGTCACTCGTAATTTTGTCTCTTTTTTCTGTAGCCATCAGTCTAAGAAACACTGTTTTAACTTTTCTATTCGGAAATTTCAGGTGGCCCCCTACAAAAAAGTAAGAAGAGTTGGGTTTATCTCTGCCATTCCGAGGTCACCTGCAAGTAAAATCTTAAGGAAGGAACTGGTTAATTTACAAAGCAAACAGCAAATAGTCTCCAGATTGTGATTGTTTTCTTCCTTTGCCATACCGAGGTCATCTGCAGGCCCAACTCCTTTTACAAAATTCCAGGAGAAGCTAGAAATCTGGAGGACCTTTAGAAAGTCAAACGTGTGATGGCCTGCTAATGCATGAGCGAACATAATTAGTACCCTGTTTAAATATATATATATATATAGAGGATAATGGAGTTATAAAAATACAGATTATGGTGGAAAGAGTTAGATTGCAAAGCATGTGATTGTCATTTGAATCATACAATTGAGTTTTTACATTTGAAGAACCAATCCATGTTCTCCACTTTAAGAACCAATCCAATTCTCCTCTTGCTTAATTAATATCGCCAACCCATATTGCTCACTAATCAAATGTTTGAGTTGAAGCAATTCAATGAGAGGTCCTGAAGACTAATGACCGGAATGAGCCACTGAATCTGTGGTGCTTTCAGTTGTAAAAGAACATCAAATTGGAAAAAGCTATAGAGCTTAGCTCCAAAATGTTATAGACCCAGATATTTTAAGACAAGCAGATTTCTTGTGTAACTCAGATCTAGTCCTCCAGAAACTAGCCTTCTCATGTTGTTCTTAGAGCATAGCAAAATAGAGTTATGCCTGTACAACAGATGACAGATCAGTCAGTATCCGGTTCAGACAAGTAAAGTCACAAAGAGAAGGAAAAACCAAGTAGTTGCTGTTATCTCCTATACTCCTTACATACCATTTTGGATATACATTACAAGGAAATAAATCATTTTTGGCATATATGAGGCCCTTAGAATAATGATAAAATTTATACACGAAGACATATGAATTACATAGAGAGTCTGCAATAACAACATAAAAAGCATCAACCAGAACATTTTGGAACTCTTGTATTATCTCTTTCCAACCTAGGAGTTCCCTTGAAAATGATATCTGAGAATTTGTCTTTCCAACTAATTTAGCCAGATGGACAGTGTTAATTGCTTAATGTTGAAACAAAAGCAACTAAACTCATCTGGAGAATGAGTCCTCCATGTCATGCCACGACATTCCAATTTACTTTGACAACCACCAAATAAGAGAGATACTAGGGAACTGGTTGATTACTCCAGCATAAAGTCTTGAATTTCCTTATTTTATTTTTCGGAACCAGGAATAATAAGTTTTCTAAAAACTACCCAATTCTGCCATTAGAATTACAAACAAAGAACAGAAGAGGAATCAGGTCATAATTGGTGACTGCAACTTTATGAAAAAATATAGTTGGAGCATGGGATTGCATGTGCCTACATGGAAATGTTATTATTTCTACAAATCTTATGGAAGAAGTTTCTTCCTTGTTCTGATCTACAGGTATTCTAAAGACACTATTAAGCAGAAGCAATAGTGCACCACCACAGAAGGTTCCTAAATTAATTGATAACCCCTCTCAAATCCGCCATTAAATGAACTCCTAGCCTCTTTTTCTCACTCTCCATCTTTAGTCTGGACCAACAACATAAATCAGCTAGGAGATATGAAACCCCATGAAACAAATAAAAGGTAATATGTGCAAGTTTTCAAGACTTTCTTAGAGTTCAGACTAGCTCAGAGATTTTCATGTTCTAACATAATCCTGGTTTCAGCACTAGATGAATTATGAGATGGATAATTAATATGGCATAAATAATCCTACAAAAGTTATATCATTTGACTAGCTAGCTCTTATTAGAACAGAATTAAGCCTGTGAATGCTTGGGTCAATAGTTAATGAGTAAAATCACGGGTTATAAACATAGACAAGCATGATCTATTTTCAAACAAATACTAAATGACTTTGTATAAAAACAAACAGAAGGCTGCAATGATGCAGCCTCGTAAACTACAGAGTAAAATTTCACAGATCAAGTAAGAGATCCTTTTTCCAACCACAAAATCATACATGTTAACGATATTAAAAGGAATATCTTAATTGGGAACTACAAATTACCGCATTGTGGTTTGTGAGGGCACACATTCTTGACTGAAGGGTTCAACTCAAGTTATTTAAGAGATAAAACATGTTTCATACAAGGATAACCCAGTCTCCAACCATTATTCCATCCCTACTTCCAATCTGACTGTATTCCTGAAACCTTGAATTACCAATTTCAACTTCCATTCTCCAAGTTCTCTAACATTGGGATAACCCATTCTCCATCCATTATACCATCCCCATCTACTTTGAACTCCTTGATTTCCTTTTGAGCTGGCATTTCTCTAGTATTTCGACTCCCTAGGAAAACAAGGTCCAACATTTTCCTCCGAACATCATATATCAGATTAGACTGAATGAGGCACCCTTTACTATATGCCTCTCTAAGAAAAACAGTTAAACTATTACGTCTGGTTGATATGTAAAAAATTCCAGGGTGCTTCAAGATAAGCTCACGCACATTAACTTCCATAGCGAAATCCTTCTGAAAATGAGCTAACCTTTCAACCTCAACCATCTTCTCTGCTGTCAAACTCAAGAACTCATGAAGAATACCAACCGCCCTTTTCTCATACCTCTCAATCCCTCCACAAGTACGAATGCGGACAGACTCTTTCCTGTCATAAGGCTTCACATAAGGAAGTCTTTGCCAATTCTTCAACTTATCTCTAAACCCAGCCTGGATCTCAAACCCCGTTGGGAAATTGATAGGGAATGCATACTTTGTCTCGAACTCACTCAACCACTTCTCTCTAAATTCCTTGTTTCTCCATTTCTCAATTTCAGCCACATCCAAATTTTCATCTCTACTAATCAATTCTACAACCTCTAAATCAACCAACTTAAAATCCTTCGAATATTTACCAAGAATGGATTCCCTGAAATCCACAGGCAACCCCAATTCTCTCCTAACCAACCTCAAAGCATGGAGATGAAGAGTGCCACTCACAGACATCATCAATAACTTCTTTACCCGATGGACAACTTCCAGCTCCAATTGTTTCATAGCATCTGCTTCTTCCTCTATTAAACCCATCATTTTCTTGCTTATCCGACAACACAAATTGCGCCGTACCGGATGTGTAAACACCTCAAAAACATGTGGGTATTTGTGAACAAAGGCGCCAATGCCGACATTAAGCCCCACGAGGTTCCTCCATCGGGACATTAGCTGTAAGGACACAAAGGGTCCGCGCTTCCGACTGGACATGAGGACATGGAGTTTTAGGGTGATATCGAGTTTCTTGAGGTGGGTTGTGAGCTTGTCTAGGTTTGAGTCCCTGGTTCGATCTTCTAAGCGTGTTTGGGCGGAAATTATAGGCTTTCTCCACCTCTTTTGCACAAATGAATTGAAGGGGCCAAAAGGGGTCACTTGTGAGCTTAATGAGCAAGCTTTGAACTTGAAGAGGCTGAGTTTGGAGCTTTCTAACAGCCTCATGGGGTCTGATTTCTGGTGGATTGAGCTCCAAAACTTGAAAAATTTTAAACTTTCTTCAGCTCAAGGCCCACAAGAACCAAACTCTTTGAATCAAACAAAATTTGAGAAAAGGAAAACGAAGCAACTTTTTTTTTTCATAGAGAGTGAGCTAGCAAGAGACAAAGAGAGAAGGCTGACCGGTTATCGGAGGGCTGATCAGTGATCGTCAATATGAGCTTGGAAAACCAAGGCTTATGCATTTACGAAGTGAAGCGAACCTCTGCAAACTGATGCATTGATGTTTGAAATTGCAACGACGAAGAGTTGAGAACCAGAGGAGGAGCAACAAACCTTTCAGCGCCCTTTCGAATACCACCCCAGGAGAGAGATATATGGTAAATGTCACAAATGGTACGGTAATTGTCACTTTAACTATTGTAATTTCAATTTTGTCAATTTTACCTTTTAATACTTTCAAATTCGACAAAATTGCCAAAATTGCCAAAATTTGTAGGAATTTGTGTGAAATCTGTTTAATCAATTTGACTGAGGTAATTGTGGTGAGGACATTTCTCTCTTCTAAAGTCGTTTATATATCAGCAACCTTAGCGGCTAGGATTGCTTGGAGTACAGTTCGGGCTAATTACCTGTTATAATACTACTACAAATCCTCATCAAATCGGGCCCAAACATATAGATTTTGGCACAAATGCATCCTCTCCCTACTCTTAATGAGTTCTTTAGAGTCCAGATTCATTCCAGAGAGAGAGATGAGTTGCACAAATGCAAAATTGATCTGCGCAAGCTTCAGCCACCAAAGCTGAGTTTCATAGGAACAACCTTCCCATAGTAAAATTGATCATCATGGTTGCGAACATTCGATCCCAATCCAGCCTCCCCAGATTCCTATACTGCTTGTCAAGATGGTCGAAGAAAACCTCAAACTACTCTAATTCATATTTGATTTGTTAAATTAGATTTATTAAGTTAACCAGTCAATTCTCATTGTAATCAAATAGATATCAGATTTGAAATCTTAATCCTTCTAGTAATTCAATTTGCGACAGTATTTGTAAATTTGTAACACACAAAACTTGACTGAATTTTAATCAAAGATTAGTGTAATGACGAGTTGGATTGGCCAAAAGAATTAAATATCACAAACCTTTACTGAGGCCGTGAGAATAAAAACACTTTGAACTACTGTATCTTACAAATCCTTACTCACGATCACTTCAGACAAGAATAGAAATCTGAAGATAGAAAAAATGATCAAATGACTGATTATTGAATCCAAACAACAATGCTTTTATAGAGACATATTCCTATCTTAGACTGTATTTTTCATCCTTTTACTATCTTAATACGAAAATTTTACTGTAGGGTCATCACTTCGAGATTTTCCATTCTGACGAAATGCAAATAGTTTCACATATTCTTCCGCCAGGCCACCGCTGAGATCTGCCTGATCTTCTTGAGAGAGCTGTCACAGATAACAGTTATAGGTGCTCCTCCCCAATTCAATATTTTGGAACCGACTTCCATTTTTTCCCCCTTTTTTTCAGGACTTCACACCGCCCTTACAACTTTTATGCATCGCCACCGCCACCCCCAGCAATCCACCGCCAAACCCCGCCAGAACCTTGTCTCTGAGCAGATGAGGCAAGCTCCATATCTTGTTCCAATGCAGATTTTTGTCCCCGAAGTGCCTGTACTTCATCCTCAATGGACTGCACCGATTCCAGTTTCTTTTGTAGTTCACTGATTTGAGCCTACAAATAGAATATTGAAAAAGAATCAGCCACCATGCAACACACATTCCATCTGTTGAAGGGCACGTCAATAATTGACCCAAGCCAAATAAGAAAAAAAAAACAAATGATGGAAGGAGAAACCTCCAATTTAAAGCATCTTGATCTCTCAGCTATTAGTTGTCCTTGGACTGAATGAAGTTCCTGAAAGGGAAAGTTGAAACGATAAAAAACTCTAAAATAAAATAATCACCTTGCTAACTAGTGTATCTAAGGCGCATACCTTGGACAACTCAGCATGAGTATTGTTGACTTCTTCAATCTCCTGCCCGAGCCTAGAATTTTCTGTCTTGACTTCTGAAAGCGACAATTCCAGCACGCTTTTCTCCTCTGTAAGGGTTTCTAGGTCAATTGTAAAATCTTGTTCATAATGATGGTTTTCAGCCCCCTTGGAGTTCAATTCTGCTGTCTTGAAATCTAATTTGTCTATTTTAGTTAAGGCATATGCAGCAGTGACAGAAGCCGCCGCTGCTGCTGCTGCTGGTGACTGGAATATCTTTGGTTGTAACGAGTCCCTCGGTTTGGGCATCATTACAAAAACCTGTAAGAAAAGATGAGGAAAGAAACCAAATAAGAGAACAAATTACATTGACAAACTACAATGAAAATTCATGAAAACAGCTGTCTGCAAACTCAGATGAGAACATTAGGCATCGATTAGGCTGTAAGATTCGGCATCTAGTATTAGAGTACTACGCAGGAAGTTAACAAATAACCAAGCTATCACTCTAAATGGTAATTGTCCAGCATAAAGAGCGTATAAAACATTATGCACTAAGTTCTAATTTCCTTGCCTAGCATCTCTTATTACCTCTTTATAAATGATATATATATATATATAAAATATTGTGCGCTCAGTTCTAATTTTCTTATTTATGTCAAATGCACCCATGTTCCATTTCATTGCTATGACACCAGAAAGAACTATTTTTCAACCTTCTAATTACAAAAGAATACAGGACAAAGATCAGATAATAGGATTGGGGCTCAATCTTTAGTGTAATAAATACCCTTTTGGCACTACAGAGGGCAAGTGCATGCCCATGAAGATAGCAGCTTCTTTTTGGAGGGGAGGTTCCACTCATTCCTTACCCTTTTAGAGGGAGGTATTCATCTTTGATAGAAACCCCACCATAAAGTTGGTTCTAGGATTGGTGATCATAAACTATCATTTTTCTCTTTCTTAGTTTTTCTTATGTTATTTTCTGTAACCATTATGCATCACCATATGCACAGTAACTGCACAACTCTGGGAGATCTTTTGTTTCACGAAGTGTATCTTTGCCCTATTCTCTTCTCTAGCTACATACCTTAGAGAACTGGTACAATAATAGTAGAGCCTTTTGAGATAGCACAGACAACTAGTAAATAAATGCACATAAAGACAATTTATTTAACCAGTCGAATGCACAAATTTGACCATGTTGCACTATACTACCGGAGATTTTTCTTTTCTAAAAGGTGCCATTCTCAAACAAACTTAGATGGAGTTACAACTTTAACATAAACAAGCTCCACGAAAACTTTAAGCCTGACTCAAATTATTTTTATCCTGACTTGTTTTACGGTGGTACTACAAATCATGATGTCCACTTTCCCATTGCTACCTCAAGATGAGTATCAGTGTATCACATGAGTACATGAACCATTTCACTTTGCTTTCATCTAGATGTTGATCGCCATGGCCCATGTATCTCAAGTAGACACCATATCCACATATCAGATTAGACAACTTCAATTATGAGTCAAGTGGAAGTTACTGGTCACAAAACTAACATTACTGCACTTTAAATATGAAAAATATAATGCACTTGATAACTTGTATTCATACAATATAGACTTCTGAGTAATGAACATGAAATCTGTCATTAACATACCTCATTGCTATAGTTCCCATTATAGCCACCAAAGGCAACCAAATGCTTCTTTCCATCAATAGTCACTGAGCAGACACTGAGTCCCTGTTTCCAAACCATATTCTTAAGTGCAAACCGACATAATAGAATTTCATGTTTACTCATATTAGAGTATTGACACTCCACCCTAATAGATACAGACTATACGAAAACGAACATAGACTTTTTTAGATGACGTACATGACTAAGTAATAGGCACAGACAAAACACAAGCAGAAAGAAATATAAAATAAAGAATTGGACCTTTAACCAAATTCTATATTCTTAAGGGACTTTTTTGAAAGAGGGGAGCTTTGTTTTCCCCAAATACTAAGGGGGGTGTATTCAATTAAGATTTTAAAAGAGTAAGTATTTGCTTTGATAAGTAAACTATAATTCTAAATGCGTAAAAACGAATAAGTATTTGATTCATTGCTCATCTTTG
This sequence comes from Prunus avium, assembly GCF_002207925.1. The sequence goes on from NW_018921865.1 coordinate 119,104, forward strand.
ACTCCCGTCACTCATAGCATCTCTCCACATACATGCAATCTTAAATTAGTTCATAAGAATATATATATATATATATATATATATATATATATATATATATATATATATATATATATATATATATATATATATATATATATATATATATATATATATATATATATATATATATATATATATATATATATATATATATATATATATATATATATATATATATATATATATATATATATATATATATATATATATATATATATATATATATATATATATATATATATATATATATATATATATATATATATATATATATATATATATATATATATATATATATATATATATATATATATATATATATATATATATATATATATATATATATATATATATATATATATATATATATATATATATATATATATATATATATATATATATATATATATATATATATATATATATATATATATATATATATATATATATATATATATATATATATATATATATATATATATATATATATATATATTCTTATGAACTAATTTAAGATTGCATGTATGTGGAGAGATGCTATGAGTGACGGGAGTCAAAGATGAGCAATGAATCAAATACTTATTCGTTTTTACGCATTTAGAATTATAGTTTACTTATCAAAGCAAATACTTACTCTTTTAAAATCTTAATTGAATACACCCCCCTTAGTATTTGGGGAAAACAAAGCTCCCCTCTTTCAAAAAAGTCCCTTAAGAATATAGAATTTGGTTAAAGGTCCAATTCTTTATTTTATATTTCTTTCTGCTTGTGTTTTGTCTGTGCCTATTACTTAGTCATGTACGTCATCTAAAAAAGTCTATGTTCGTTTTCGTATAGTCTGTATCTATTAGGGTGGAGTGTCAATACTCTAATATGAGTAAACATGAAATTCTATTATGTCGGTTTGCACTTAAGAATATGGGATTACATCAATATTCTATCACATTCTATTTCTCCTTTATTTTTCTTAACATTTTATCTCTCTTACTTCACATGCTTATTCCTGTTTCCTTTACCTTTATGTATATTTTACAGTTTCAGAAATGTTTCAGGATGCATTTAATTTCTTTGTAGCACTCCATATTTTCTAATGGAATCATTGCTTAAGAATATTCGCATTGTCATCAGTAGCATAGTTTGTGAAAAGGGCGAACCACTTTTTTCTTTTCCTTTTGAGGATTGAAAGAATGAGCCGCTGAATGAGAAGAATTTAAAAGGTACAAAATCTAGTCAATTATGCAGGTAGCATATGCATCCTTCCCATCCCGTATATTATGATCACTGCCATGTTCCTGAAGTATTTTTATGGAACTGTATCTCAACCCATGTAGTCATCCAACTTTCTTTCAAAACTGAAATTTGTAGAAGAAACATATATATAATCAAAGAAAGGAACAGACCTCACTTGCAAGTGCATCCCTGTGCTTCACACTGGTTGGCACTGACCACACTAGCTTAGACATATTTAACACCAGAGTTTCTGGGCAACCTGTAACATTTTATAGTTTGTATCATAAAAGCTAGCAAAGGAAATGTATCAACAAATCAGTAAAAGCCACAAGAGTACATAGTAAGTGAATAAGTTGTTTCATTATAGATTTCAGTAAAGCATATGATTATGCATACCATTTTTGTTATCTCCACCGCCGACTATATACCAGTTTTCATCAATTGTTATACCAGCATGACCAGCCCTAGGAGTGACTAGATCACCCTGAACTTGTGGTTGGGACCACTCCATCTGAAAAATAATGGCAAATTGTGGGGAAGAATAAAAAAAGATAGATAATACAACAATTAATATGTGCAGCTTAAAAAGCATTGAGAATCATATTGTTGATATAGGATGAAGTAATTAAATTTTCAAGGTATGAAAGAAAACCTTCAAAACCATGCTCCTCTCAAACTATAAATAATAAGTTCAACAAAAACTCTAACATCCCAGGATGTGGGGGGATATGGTAGAAGGCAAATGGACAGACTCAGCAATTAAATACTTTGCTCTTCATCATAATCTAATTCTCTTATTGTCCAAAAGCCTGACAAGAACTTCTATTTGATGCATGCAGCCCACTACTGATTCGTATGAAGTTTGAATCTTCTGATCTCAAG